>JACATO010001121.1:0-129205 GCA_018389105.1 Nautilus pompilius
TCTCCGCTTCCTCCCATCTCCTTCCTTCGTCGCTCTCTCTACTCTCTCGCTCTCGCGCCTCGCTCCTCTCTCGCTCTCGCCTATTCTTTTCTTTTCCCTTACAGTCTTCTCCCTATAGACCATTTTTCCTTATTTTTTTTTTTTTTGTCCCACCCCAGTACACCCGGCGTCTGTTGGTTGGTGAAGGCTCCGTTGGTCGTTCTTAGAACAGTGACATATTGAGAGTAATTGAAACACAGACCTACAGGGTGGAGGGGCGCCGTCGAACTGTTCGTAAGAAAGTTAATAAGTAAATAAGGCGACCGTGACTTTTAGGGGTAGAAGTCGTGCATTCTCGAATCCAACACAGATAGCGGCGACAGAGCCGTTAACCAAACCTGGGAACCGTTACAGAAGCTTCTCCTGTCGAAGAACCAAACATTTTGCGAACGTGGTTACGGAGGAGAACCTTCGCGACATCAGATCGACGGCGGCCGATCTGCGCGACACGTGAATGTGCGACTTAAGAGCTTCGGTTATGCGAACCAACCGATCCCGTTTTCATATATTTGAGGGAGACGACGGCCGACCTTCTCCCTATCCGAGCAGACAGAGCCTGTATGGGGTTTTGGCAGCCCATGCCATTAACAGCACTGGATTGTTGGTTATTTTTTAAAAGGTATCAGTTTTATATTTTACGAATCGAGCCGGAGACTGATGTACCTTAAATATTCACCCGCCATCCTGATAACTCTTTATTGTTGGAGGTTTTTTGAATACTTGGATAACCGGATTTATCGACGCCACCTTAACGCCGATATTTATAGACATTTAAAGTCCTTTAGCCATAATTAGCCATCTTGGCGGCAGGGCCGATCGGAAGTGACAGCTGACAGAAAGATATCATACTTTCATGGGACTGTTATTGCTTCCGATTGGTTCACAGAAAATCGCTTAGAAAACCTTAGCCAATCACAGTGGGTGTTACATTTTTGGCAGAGCTAGCAGTAAGATAAGTTACTTATCTCCATGCATCTGCAACTATGCAGATTAGTATTTGCTTTCCGACCAAAAAGCTTTCGAATTATTAATTCGTGTCTTTGAAAATCCCTTATTCGGAGAGACAGAACTATAAAGAGATATGTAGGTGTTAGATTTTCATAGTAACAGAAGCTGGAGATGTGAGGAGAAAGGAGGGCGAAGTGGCTCATCCAAAATCTCTCTGCTCTGACTTGTTAACACTCTCAATGTCGGTTATTTTTTTCAACAGCAGAGTCGGCCTCTGATTAAGGGGATGCCCTTTGTTATGAAGATCAGTAAGTGGTTGATAACAAAACTGTGATGCTAATAAAGGTAATTATAATACTGGCAGAGCTGCAGTTTTGCAATGAAAATTGGTAGGAATTACTGCAGATGCAGCAGAATTGAATTTGATCAATTTTCTACAAATTTATTTTTAACGGTTTCAAAAACAGTTTATAATTAAATTTCCTTTCATAATTTCTATTAAAAAATTCCCACCGAGTACATCAGGAAAAAAGTTTCACAAGCTGTTGTTTTCGTATCGCTGGCCATCAAGACGTATTAATGGAGATTTATACTCGATTTTGAGTCAACTGTTACTGGTAGCTCCGGTCTAATAGTTTGAGAAATGAAAAGAAATTCCGTTATTTACGTTGAAAGTCATCCTCATCAGCATTTATGAACACCATGCACATGGCTACGCGGGGAAAAAATAATAAACAAGATGAGAGATCAGGGCTAGTTATTACAGCAACATAATTGGTAATTAATAGTATAGCTCAGCAGTAATCGAGATCATGTTTTTATGACTGGTGATACACCTATACGTAACCATGTGACGCCTATGGGCTCATCTATACGCATGTGAGATTGGTTGTAGCCTGACCTATACGTAACCATGTGACGTCTATGGGCTCATCTATACGCATGTGAGGTTGGTTGTAGCCTGACCTATACGTAACCATGTGACGTCTATGGGCTCATCTATACGCATGTGAGGTTGGTTGTAGCCTGACCTATACGTAACCATGTGACGTCTATGGGCTCATCTATACGCATGTGAGATTGGTTGTAGCCTGACCTATACGTAACCATGTGACGTCTATGGGCTCATCTATACGCATGTGAGGTTGGTTGTAGCCTGACCTATACGTAACCATGTGACGTCTATGGGCTCATCTATACGCATGTGAGGTTGGTTGTAGCCTGACCTATACGTAACCATGTGACGTCTATGGGCTCATCTATACGCATGTGAGGTTGGTTGTAGCCTGACCTATACGTGACCATGTGACGTCTATGGGCTCATCTATACGCATGTGAGATTGGTTGTAGCCTGACCTATACGTAACCATGTGACGTCTATGGGCTCATCTATACGCATGTGAGGTTGGTTGTAGCCTGACCTATACGTGACCATGTGACGTCTATGGGCTCATCTATACGCATGTGAGATTGGTTGTAGCCTGACCTATACGTAACCATGTGACGTCTATGGGCTCATCAATGCGTTTAATTAAGAAATATTAATCCCGTCATCACTTGCCTCTGTAACAACAAGTACCGGTCTCCTCTCTCATTACGCAGTTTAACAGCGGGTTGAATATGTAACGGGAATGAAATTAATGACATTAACAATATAGAACCTGCGGTTTTTAAAATTCCCTTTTTTAATTAAATTAAAACATGTTTGATACACTTCTCGCTGATATAGTTTCCTCTAAAATCTGATTAGTTCCAGATGTAATACCAGAAACACACGTTTAATTGGCAATATTAAGGTTCCGGAATCCAACTCTCGTAAAGACTTTTAATTATGCTGATGCCATAGACCGGCTCTTCACTGTTTTGTCTGTCTGCCAAAATCCGAGGCGGTCGGCAAAGGGAAAATTACAGGCAACAGCGCGATGAACTAATGGTGATTCATTAAGTAAGCGGCTTTTGCTAAAGAACTAATTTAAATGCCCTCCTCCTGGTTAATATATGCGATGCAAAGCTAACACATTTTCCGCCAGCATCTCCGAGGTGGTGGTCACGTGTTCGGTGTAAGAAAGGAATAGCTAGCCGCGGTTGGTGGGTGCGGAGCCGGAATCGGAATAAATCGAAATCGATCCGACTAAATCCCAGACCAGAAAACCGGACTTGGTCTGGAATAAATCGGACTGGTCCGGATCGTGTCAGAAGGTAAAAAGATTGATTTAAACGGGGAAGATTTCAGCCTGGATTTGAACGGTTGGAGCGAATTGTGGCCAAACCGTTTGACTCAATGAGAGGGGAACTAAATAAAATGGTTAGAATAATTAAAAAGCCAGATGCAAACTTTGCTCGGCCATGGATTACGAGTGCATTCGATACAATAAACATCTTTCTTTTAGTAATGAACCAATTTTAAAGAAATGTGTGCGGATTAATGAGAAAAATGAAAATGTGTTTCATCAGAAAATCCTTTCAGTCTGTTGTGGACGCCATTTTTTATCACGTGGGGTTAGCGGGAATTATGGGATGCCTGTAGTGTCTGTTGGCCATGGACGTCTTAGGGTACGGTCGTGGATGTCTGTAGTGTAGCTGACGACAACGAGGCACTATGTGCCTTATCTACCAACAAAGGAATTAGACTGGACAATGGGATCTGTATAGACGAAATACGAATACGTTTACTGTACATAATGGTCTTGACGGTGTGGCGGGCTGACAGGACACTTCATGTCACCGGTAGGCTACCCACGATACTGTAGAGGGCGCGGGAGGTCGTCGGTGAGGAGGAACCCGGCTTGGCTGGCGCATGGCGTCCTATCGCTTCTCCTGTCGAAAGTCTCGGAAGACGCGATGGTTAAGTTTCGTCGGTATTCCTCTCCCCCCCCCCCCCATGGCGGCCTCTTTCTAAGTGCTGACAGAAAGGGGCTGGGAGCGCAATCGGGTCTCCCACTTGTGAAAGACTGCAACTCCGAAAATGATTGTCTGCGACGAAATGTGCTGGTGACGTCACGTTTGTGAAGGACGCCATGTTGGTAGGCCGGGTTGGTTGTGGGATAAAGCATAATTCTGGTCGGTAAGGGGCCGCGGGCCAAGACCTCCAGCCTTTCTTGACTTACATTTCTCTTAGGATGCCTTCCTTAGTTCTCCTTACGCGGAAGAATGCCTTAAGGGGAGATTAATCGTTGCAATCAGTTCGTCTGCCGAAAGAGATCTAAAGGAGATAATCCTGATAATGGTTCAGCACATCCATAGAGCGACTAGAATAATTACACTGGTTAACAATGTTTAGCTGCAGTTTGCTAATCTGATGGCGCTTATTCCGAAAATCAATTCCATTTTTGTATATCAGGTCTACTCGTTCATCTGAATAGTGATTGGTACATTGAGTCTACGGGGGAAAACCTTCAAATTATAATTACCTGTATTCGTATATATTACCATGGTGTATTGACTAATAGAAAATCAATAATATAATATAAAATAATTTTCAAATTTGTACTATTCAAATGCAGAATTTAGAGATGACCTGTAATGGATCTGTACCTATCCAAATCTCAGTCTGAGCTTCTAGTTTCAAGACTTAAACAGTGGAATTCGGTGAGTTCAGAGGTACGTGTAGCATCCTTTCGAGAAAGAAGCTCAAACCTAGCAAGTCGTTTTGCAACTGTAAATCAACCGCGTTTCTGTTGTGACACCAAAGACTCATTTACATTCTTTGAAATGGAACATAATCCAAACGGATGGCGTCGTTTTTTTACCGACTCGTCAAAGCGAAGCGATGGCGATCAGTACCCGATTGTTCCAGTTGGTCGTTCGGTTCATCTAAAAGAAACATATGAAGATATGGTAATTCTTCTTGATGCCATTCAATATGAAAGATACAAATGGAAAATCTGCGGAGACCTAAAGGTCGTTGGTCTTCTCACCGGAATGCAAAACGGATTTCCAAAATGTTGCTGCTTTCTATGACTATGGGGTAGCAAGGCTATCCAGGAACATCATGTAAAGGGAGAACAGTCTCCCAGTCCAGGAAAATTGGAGTATCAGCGATTAGTTGATCCTAAAGATGTATTTTTGCCACCCCTCCACATAAAGCTCAGCCTTATGAAGAACTTCGTTAGGGCACTAAACAAGGACGGAAGTGGATTTAAATATCTTAGCGAGAAGTTTCCTAGCATCTCTGACGCCAAATTAAAGGAGGGAATTTCCGTTGGACCCCAAATAAGAACTCTCCTCAATGATGAAGTATTTTTTACCCATCTTGAAGGAAAGGAATTACGATCCTGGAATTCATTCAAGAGTGTGTGCCAGAACTTTCTGGACGCCAATAAGTCCAAGAATTATAGGCGAATCATTAAGGAACTTTTGAAAGCTTATAAAGATCTGGGAGCGTAAATGTCTTTAAAGATCTACTTTTTTGGACAGTCACCTCGATCTTTTTCCTGAAAATCTTGGAGATGTTTCTGGTGAGCGCGGTGAAAGAGGTTCCACCGAGACATTTCGCAAATAGAAAAAAAAAAAAGAAACTTTCAAGGAAAATGGGATCCAAAAATGATGGCAGACTTCTGCTGGATGCTCAGAAGAGAAACATCTAGTGATGGTTTTAAACGAAGAACAAGTAAATCCCTTTTCTGAGCGTGCAAAACGCGATTATTATTGAATTGATAATTTGTCGGTAAACCTTTCTGAAATAACAGTTACGAACTTTGGTCTATAAGCGAATACTATAAATTACGTTTTGGATCATAGAAGCAAAATATTCTCGATACTAGAACCAGTTATCTGAAAACACTGAACCGTTGTTGTATTCGTGATCAGCACCCAAATTTAGCTATTATCAGGTGTTTAAGTCAGCGATGCAAAAAAAAAATGTATGTTGACCATGTATTATTATGATTATTATTATTATTATTATTATTATTATTATTATTATTATTATTATTATTATTATTATTGTTGTTTGTTGTGTGTTGTTTTTATTATATTATTATATTATTATTATTATTATTATTATTATTATTATATTAATTAGTGTATATTATTATATTGTTGTTGTTGTTGTTTTGTTGTTGTTTGGTGTTGTTGTTGTTGTTTGGTTGTTGTTATCTGCTACGAATGCCACGACAAAATAATTAAAATAAGAACTGTAAAATGAAGACAGCACCTTATATCAGGAGACGTGTATCACACCAAATTTCGTAACAGTATACAATGTCCTTGACTTCTTGGATCCATCCCTGTCGTTCTTGCCAACAAAAAAACAGGGAAGCTGGCACAAGACATGGATAATTCCGGACATATTAAACTGGCGGACGGCGGTTCTCTCATTTTCCTTTTCACCTTCGCTAATAGATAGTCGCAATGGTAAAGGAATCGAGCCTCGCACTACTGTAGGACGTGCAAGGTGCTTTCCGGCCCGTGTCTCACACGACGTCGGTGTTTACGTCACACACACACACACACACCAGAGGCCCGTGTCTCACACGACGACGGTGTTTACGTCACACACACACACACACCAGAGGCCATCTGTAACAGACCCGTGTCTCACACGACGACGGTGTTTACGTCACACACACACACACACCAGAGGCCCGTGTCTCACACGACGACGGTGTTTACGTCACACTCACACACACACCAGAGGCCATCTGTAACAGGCCCGTGTCTCACACGACGACGGTGTTTACGTCACACACACACACACACCAGAGGCCATCTGTAACAGACCCGTGTCTCACATGACGTCGGTGTTTACGTCACACACACACACACACACCAGAGGCCATCTGTAACAGACTCGTGTCTCACACGACGTCGGTGTTTACGTCACACACACATACACACACCAGAGGCCCGTGTCTCACACGACGACGGTGTTTACGTCACACACACACACACACCAGAGGCCATCTGTAACAGACCCGTGTCTCACATGACGTCGGTGTTTACGTCACACACACACACACACACCAGAGGCCATCTGTAACATCGTGTGGAGAATTCTCATGGCCCATGCCCGCCACAGACGGCATCATAAGTAGTTTCCAACGCACTACCGTCTATTGATTTTCTTGTATCCATCCATCCACCTGCCATTGGCGAAATTGCATCTTCTCCATTTTCATTACTAGGAAACTCGCTATCCTTTCCTGAACAGGAGGTTGCAGGCAGGAACGAGCTGCAGGCAAAAGGGGCCCGAGCCCCTTTTCTACCCCATCCAAGAGAAAAACAAAAAAAAAATTTGTATTCTTCCTGAATTCTGAAATATGTGAGTGATTTTTCGCGATGGTAAAACACAATTTCTCTTTTCAGAACCCATGAGACGGGAATTAATTCATTTACGACCCATCCAAGCAGATTTTGTGTGTGGCCATAGACGTTTTCACACCATTAAACATGAAGAAAGAAAGGCATCAGTTCTGAAACCATCTCCGCCGACGGCCCCTTTGACTGAGGATTCTGACTATTTGCAGTAATCAGCTGTCTTCAGTTTGCCAGCAAAAATCGATGGGGTTTTTGCGTGTGTGCGTGTGTGTGTGTGTGTGTGGCGTGTGTGTGAGTGAATGAGTGTGGGTGAGTGCGTGAGTGTGTGTGTGTGTGAGTGATGTGTGTGAGAGTGAGTGTGTGTGTATTGCGTGTGTGTGTGTGTGGTGTTTGTGCGTGTGTGTGTGAGTGAGCGTGTGAGTGAGTGTGGTGTGAGCGTGTGTGTATGTGCGTGTGTGTGAGTGAGTGAGTGTGGGTGAGTGCGTGAGTGTGTGTGAGTGAGTGTGTGGGACGTGTGTGTGATGTGTGTGTGTATGTGCGTGTGTTGTGTGGAGTGCGTGTGTGTGAGTGAGTGAGTGTGGGTGAGTGCGTGAGTGTGTGTGTGCGTGTGTGTGATGTGTGTGTGTGTGTTTGTGCGTGAGTGTGAGTGAGTGAGTGTGTGTGTGTGAGTGTGTTGTGCGTGGGTGTGTGTGTGTTCGTGCGTGTGTGTGTGTGTGTGTTCGCCGGCTACTGCTAGTCCTCGATTCTGCTTCTCATTCCGCCCGCAGTTATTCTTATACTTTTGGAAAATCGCTGCCACTTAAAGCGGAACTATCTGTAACTAGTAGTGGCTCCTCAAATTTTGCCCCTAACTGACCAGCCCCCAGCGATTCAGATGAGCCAGGCGGTTTCAGTTTCAAACAAACGGGGCGAAGTTAACCCCCCCACCACCACCACCGAGCCGCTGGTCGATTACTACTTTCGTTTTCTCCAAACGCAATTAAAACATGGCTGACATGTAGAAATTTGTTTTAAAGAAAAAAACTAAAGGTGCATCCAATTTACAGTTTGGGTCTCCTGCGGTCCATCGGACAAAGATCTCGGTGATGTGTGAAACCAGAGTTGCATATGAAAACGGGAGAGCAGGGTGGTAAAATTCGAGAGTGATCCGTAAACGGTGATCCGGGGCTGTGGGTGCGTGTCCCGTTAATTATCTTCAGAACTTCCGGAAAGCGAGTATCTGTCCAGGGCTTCGTCCCGGGTGACCACCAGGAACGGGGAGAATTCTTCAGGCCCCGGAAGACAGGTGGCTTCGTCGGTCGGAGTCTTCCTGCGGCTTTTCGAGTTCGTGCGGCGATGGGAAGCGACAAGCGCTTTTTGAGATGAAGCCCCTTCTCTGCCTACCTCCCCTGTTTATCCGCTATCGCAGTCATGCTCTCCCCCCCCTTTTTAAAGCACGGACGCTACTTTAAAAGGAAATCTCTGCAGCTCGATCATTGAGTTTTTAATCTTTTTTCCTTCCTTGGGGTCCAGTTATAAGACGGCTCTCGCGTTGACCTAACGCGGTTATTAGCCGTGAATAAAAATGGTCTACACTCACAGACTGGCTGGTGTTTAGGAAAAAAACCTAAAGGCAGCCGGTGAGTTCCATTAGAATCGTTCCAGAGGGATCCAGCCCCTCCGCTGTTCTCAGCAGAGATCTACCGCATCATAACGTGTTGCTGGTAGGGGTGCAACGAATCAAAATATCGCAAAGTTCTACCCCGACGCGGTTCGGGATCAGTCTGCAACTGGCAGACTTGTCGACCCTTTCCGGAGACCAGAATCTTTATTAACGATGGGGGGGGGAATATATGCTGAAGACGACAGGAAGGGGTCTTATTTATGCGGCATGGCACAAAACTGGACAGATGGAAAAGATGCTGACAAAAGAAGGAAGCTCCGTTGGCGTTGGTTTGCTGCGGGTTCGGTCGGCACCAGAGGTTGATGGCGCTATAGAAGTACGCCATCCGTTCGGTCGAGGACCTCGATTTGTGGGCAGTCGTCTCTTCTATAATTTTACTCCACATATTAAATAATAACAGAAGCTTTAAAACTAATTGTTTCGGCTTTGTAATCGAGAACAAATAAAAAGTTCGAAGTAAGAAAACTTCAAAAGGAATATGGACACTTTACCAGTAACGCAGTTTTTTTCAGCGTCGGAAGTACGTCGAAACTATAAGCAGGTGCGCGAGTAGCGGTTCACAATTTTGCCGCAAGAGGGCGCACGCATGTCGTGTAAGCAAAGGAACGGGGTAAAGTAATGGCGAGCAATCCTGATGTGTGTGTGGGTGTTTTTGGCCTATGAATAATAGTAATAATAATAATAATAATAATAATAATAATAATCTAAGGGCTTAGATGGATGCCGGACCAAAGGGAAATATTTGGAACATTTCCATTTTCAAATTAAAAAAACAAAAACAACAAAAAAACCACCTTAAAGTAATAATTACATTGGTGTCTTTATTTATGGAAGTTCTCACCTTTACAGCAGACATGGGAACGAAATGCTAAGTATGGTAGCATCTATTTGCTTTACGTCGTAAATATTATTGGATGGGATGTTGAATGTTCAATTATTCTGAAGTTTTCCCTCAGGAATTTTTTTGCAAAACGCCTACGAGATTTGAAATTACTGCGAAAACAACAGCCGAATGTGTGAGGGGGAGAGAGGGAATTAATTAATTGTGCGAAAATCGACTCAGAGAAAGTAGAATTCATTAAACCCAAATATAGATTTTTTTTTTTAATTTTGAAAAATGCGCTGCACCTTTATGATTTCGTGGCTTCGTGGAATTTGTTCTGTTCTAATAAAACTTAACAGCCCATCGACTTACGTGTGTGTTTGATTTTAAAAAACCAAGTAACGGTTAATTAGTTTCATAGCTGGATAACGAAAGATATCGACCTATTATAAATCTCCAAAGATAATCAACCACTGTCAGCCTTTAAAAGAACTTACGGTGTTTCGTGATTTCCGTGAATAATTCAAAATATTTTAATATTTTTGTGCAAAGAAGAGAAAAAGAGAGAGAGAGAGAGAGAGAGAGAGAGAGAGAGAGGAGAGAGAGAGAGAGAGAATGATGGAGAGAGATGAAGAGAGAAAGAATGATGGAGAGAGAGAGAGAGAGAGAGAGAGAGAGAAGAGAGAAGAGAGAGAGAGAGAGGAGAGAGAGAGAGAGAGAGATGGAGAGATGGAGAGGAGAGAGAGAGGGAGAGAGATGGAGAGAGAGATGGAGAGAGAGAGAGAAATAGAGAGATAGAGAGATGGAGAGATGGAGAGAGAGATGGAGAGAGAGGTAGCTCTCGCGAGCGCTCTATAGATGAGAGAGAGAGCGAGATCTGAGGAGATCTGATGGATTTCTTAATTTTTCCGCATAGAGCCTAACCAGAGCAGTGCGCATAAAATATCGGAGGTCTATGTAATACTGGATGATATTTGATGTCGATCTAAGCAGTATTACCGACGTAACATTCCGATAATGGCTTATCTCGGAGATTTGTACCTGATTTTTATAACTAACTTCAATCTAAGCCTACATTTCAGAATATTTTTTTCCACTGTGGCCATCATCAGAGTTCGGGCAACAGCTGAGCTTGGTAAAGCCTCGGGTGATCCGACACCGAACTAATTTTTAGAATTAACCAGTTTTGAAAATATTAAACCTAAAATTAGCAAACATTTGAGAATTAGAGAAATCGAAAGCAGAAACTCCGAAGTATTTGCTGCAAGCACCTATAAAATTTCGTGTAAAATATTAAAAATGGACGGGAAGTCAGTAAAAATATCTACATAATCTGCGAGATAAAACCATTCTAATCTCCTTAACTGGGGTCAGCATATCTTTCACCAGATTTTGGTGGCCCTTAAAAAAGACTCTGAGTTTATCTTTTAAAGGGGGTGACGGAGTTTATTCGCAGATCGTTTTAAATTTACTGTATTTTTTAAAAAAGGGTTAAAGTTATCCCTAAGACAAAGAAATCCGTGATGGTGGCAACAAAGAAAGATCTACAGAACAGATCTGTATTCTCTTCAACACGGTGGGGAAAAAAGAAGTGTTGAGGGGGGGTCTTCACAACAACCATATTATTTATTTCTCGGAAATTACTGCCAAATAAATGCTGAAAGAGCTGTTTTCTTCTTGGTGGACCCTGGGCTGACTTTCGGAGTCTGAGAACATCTCACGGCAGTGGTCTAGAGAAGGCGGAGCATTAGCTTTGACAATCATAACAAATTATCCCCATCCACAGCCAAAAGTAATAACAACAAGATCTGCCTCCAAACGGGGCTCATACAGCACGGACCGGCCCAGCAGCCTAACTACCGAATCAGCTGGCGCCCTGCTTAAACTTGCATAATATTAATACTTATATTTGCATATCGGTCGCCATCGCAGAGTTCATACTTAGTATGGCCACTCTTGCCTCTAATGACGGCTTGGAAACTTTGGCAAAAAAGGAAATTGAATTTCTGCAATAACCGGTAAGGTGGAATCACTCTTTTGTTTACTCTTCGCTTCATATCTTCCCAAGTCCGTCGAACTGGTTGGGGGGGGGAGTAGATCCAGGAATCGTACGGGGCCAATTCGGCATCTTCATCTTCTCTTTCCACGAGACACTGGTTCGTGTAGTTGGCTCGGGATCGCAGTACTGATGGAAAATATAATATCGTGCCAACGGTTCCCCTGTTGATGGAAACATTTACCTTTTCAGTAGGTCCCTGCATACATATCTACAAACCCTTTTGCCATTTCAGATTAACCAATTCCGTTTGAGGTCATACAACCTCAGAGAACCGGCCCTTTTGATCACCGCTCTTGGAACCGGGCAATACAGTCCGCTCCAAGCTCTTCTCCAGGCCGCCTCGTCTCATACTGTTTGATGAATGGAGATTATTTCTATTTCCATCCACTGTATAAAGTTTTATCTCAAAGCTCTAGAGGGGGGAACCTTAAAAAAACCCTTTTGAAAAAAAAAACAAACTATTTTTAATCCTGGCTACGATTTCTTTCCATCTACCAGCAGCAGCAGCAGCACTTATTGGCGCATCCATTCTTCTACAGCTCTTTGGAAACATCGCATTCTTTTTGTCTGTTTTCCTCCGCCAATCCTTTGTGTCTTCCCGTCTGTTTCCTCACATTTTCGGTGGCAACCGTTTGCAGTCTTACAAGCTCTTTCTCTGTACTACCCTCCGGAAGTGCCTCATCCGGCGCATGCCTTGACTCACAGCCTCTTTCTCGCCAGTACTAACCTTTGCAACGACGAAAGGGGGGTGTGTGTGCGCGTTTTCGTCACGTGAGCTGACCAAACAGCCAACCAGCTTTGTCCAGAGTCCGACTTCACCGAGATGGCTGAATCCCTTTCTGATTCACGCTACAGCTGGCTCGAGTTAATAACCAGACACTTGTTGGTACAATCAGGTATAGTTACTGAAGCTTGCATGTGCCGAATGTGCGTTCTACATAAATTATATTAAAGAATTGCCTATGGATTACAGATAGTAATGACGCCATATCTTTATAGCAGTTGTTTTAATAAAAGTAGGTGAGACAAATGTTGGAAACTGGCTAAAACTATGAGAAGTTACGCGGATGCATTTTCTTTGACAGTGTGAACCACTTACTGGTTTTCAGTATAGAATGTGGTTACATGAGGTACCCAAGACATTCCTTGGAACCGGAGCATACAAACGAGAATTAAGATTTTCTTTGAGAGAAAATGGATTGAGTAGACGCCAAATATCCAAGAGAACTGGCGATGTCTGTAAATGTTTTCCGTCATAATCTTCCAACGTTAGTTAACCTGGAAAATTCTACAACAGTGATTACTCACCAATAAATGTCCCTGTGAGTACGTATTCACAAACACACTATAAAAATGACAGCATTATTATTCTGTTGGCATGGAATTAAACTGATGTCGCTCGGCATAAATCATAAAGTATATTTTTGCCGATTAAGTGAACTTTCGATACTTTTCAGCAGGTAAAATGTCGACGCCACAATTCTCTGTCCAAGAGCATAAACCACATCATAAATATTTATAATTGCTGAATGCTTGCACAAGTCTGACGTCATTTCATTTTCCAGCTCGCCATACCAAAGGAACTGAGGAGACGGCAGCCACATTCGAAGTATGAATGCACAGATATTCAATTGATTACATTTTTTTCCTTTTTACTTTGATAACGTGAATATGCAAGCTGATATTAATAAATGATGAATATATTAACTTCAGTGATCCTTTATTGATATATTTTCAAATTATCTGTAAAGTTCGCTTTTGATACAGATTATTACTATATACAGAGAAGGCCAAAAGTTTTGTGTCACCCTAAAAATAACAGTAATAAAAAAGGGCCAGTGTTTCTGAAAAAAAAAATTTAAATAAATAACCAGCAGATCTGCTTACACGAAATGTGGTAAGAGAGGCTTTATTTTTTGCTGAATTTTAGTAGTTATAGTCTGGAAACTTTGGGAATACTGCGCAGGTGTATTATGACACCTCTCTGCGGATGGCCTGTTTTAAAGGCGGGGTCATAAATCCTCCTTAATAAGCAAATGGAAATTATCATTTTTTTAAATTTCGAAAGATGCACTGTCAGAATTTTAAAAAGATTAATGTAAAAAAAACACACAACAACAACACAAAACTAGGATTAAGCTTTGGCCAGCATTTATCCAAATTTAAACAACGTGGTAACAAGAGGAAGAGTGCTAGTGAAAAGTGAAAAATTGAATAAAAAGAGGGGGGGGCGAGGTTTGTCTCTCCCCCCCCACAAATATCTGCATTGTAAAGTTATGCGCCATTTCCCGCCAAAACCGTGCGGACACGGAATCGTTCGAGCCAATTCGGGCTTCAGTCTTTGCCTTCTTGTCGTCGCCCTGCCGCCCACCTGCTCCGTCCTTAGACATGCGTTAATGAAGGGAGCAGAACGAAAACGAGGCATTCTCTCAAATATTGTTTACAGAATTTAGTCAAAAAGGAAAGTCTGAAAACAGAATTCAAAATTCTGAAATAAAAGAACAACAAACAACGCCTCAAGAGGACGCCACCGGTCGGTGTCCTACAAATGCTTAGTTTCAATCGCAACTAATTATCCGATTTTTTTTTTTTTTTTTAAAAAAACGCCGCCACTTTGCGATTTTAAGACTGTTTCTCTGCATCTCTGTCTTTCTCTGAATTTCCTTTTACGCGCGGGAACAATCCGGAAGTGCGTCCGCCTTCCGGGTCTTCCTTCGATCGTGACGGGAGGAGTGGGGAACAACAGTCAAGCCTCGATATCATGCGAGAGCCGCCGCGGTGGTCACGAGAGAGAGAGAGAGAGAAGAGAGAGAGAGAGAGCAGGCACGCACCTGCCCGCTTAACGAAGGTAGACAATCCAGTAGGGAACAAGAAAGACGGCGAAACAGAAAGGAAAGAGGACCCTGGAAAACACATCCACCTGCTTGGCTTTCCACTTGGCTTTGGGGCTTGGCACGGTCACGTCGAGAGTTATGACATCGGAGTCCATGCCCAGGGGGCTGGTGCTGAAATTCTGAAAATAAAATGAAGGTTTTTACAAACGGCCCGAGTAGATATCGCAAGAAAACAGCGGGAATTCGCTAAGAAACGAAACTCCATCTATCCCTTTACCGGGAACTTAACGCGTTCGCGCCCCTATTCTAGTGTGAACTGTCAAATCGCGCAGCACAAACGTTAGCATAATTTGAAAGCCAGCGCCATCTACCGGACCGGACACCAGTGGTGTTCGACCGGTCAGTTCACGCTGTGCGCAGGTGATATATATATATTTTTTTTACCGTAAACAACCCTTAACCCTTAACCGCCCCCCCCTGATGAGCGGAACCGTCATTGGGAGTATGCATTTTATTGGTGCGAAAGGGTTAAGCTTGGGAACCGATAAGTCTTGGCGAGCCACGGTTCTGGCCGCCAGCCTAAACGACTGTCACCCGACCCGACCACAGAGTTTGATGCGCGCACAGCGGGACAGCACCCGAAAAAAGAAAAAAACAGACAAGTGAAAGCTCAGCGGCCATTGCGTCGATCCGCGCGTGACGTCACACACGGATGGAGTTACCCCGGACGGCAGCGCGGGGGCCCCGGCTCCAGGGGGGGGGGCGAAGACAAAAACAGAAACCCCGGTGAAACAAAAGAAAGAAAGCTGGCGGCATCCTGTTACCGCTGAGCCGACCAGGCCGTTCCTTCTGCGCGCGAATTCCTCCCCCACCCACACACCCGGAAGAGCCCCGCTGTCGCCCGCGGCCCGTCGGGAAGGCAGAGGTATAGCCGAGCAACAAATGGCTCCCATCAAGCAGAAGGACGGACTGGTTGGTGGTGAAGAGTTGCTCATGGACGAGCTGGGGACGGTCAGGGTTCAGGTTTGCCCCACCCTCTTAGAGCAGTTTCTAAGAAACAAGAAAAACTGAGCACAAAGTTCAAATAACACGGGACAGAACGGCATCTCGTCTGTAGAAGTCAAACACTCCATAGTACAGTCACGTGTTGATATAGTACACCGTAGATTTATTGACATAGAAACAGTCAGGAAGTGCCACACCTGTGGAACGACCATAAAGGTGAAGGTCGGGCTAACACTAAGGCGCTTACAAGGAAATGTCACGTGACAAGCGGTTTGGAGATCAGTCTTAGCCGGTGGTGTTTCAGAAGGAGCTGCGTGCAAGACTCTGAGGAGGATACGCGAAAATGGTACCGATGGCAGTAGATGAGGCCGAGGAAGAGAGCCTGATAGCTCCGATTACACAAGGGTTAGCGTGGAGTGCTCTCGGCGGAAGTCTGAATTGAAGCGGCGGGACGATCAAACCCGGAAGTGCTCTCCCCAGATGGGTCCAGGGGTGAACTGCCCGGCGACGATCAACGGCAGTTTGAAGGCAGACGAGGAAGCGGTAAACAGTCAAGAATACAGAGCAGCTACAGCGGAGCATGGGAATCAATACATATCAGCCGGGGGGGAGGGGGGTGGTGTGTGTGTCGGAGATTTACATAAAATCAAAGATATGCCGGCCGTCCACTTGTTTTTTTTTTAAAAGGAAGACCTCTCATCGGGTGAAGATTGATCTTCCAACTCAAAAACGACCGCCAGGCCGTCGGGAACGTGAAGGGGCTGACGGCTCGCTCACACAGTTCTCATACGACCAGCACTGATAACCTGCGAACAGGGGGTCCTCGCATACCAATTACTAATCCGCTGTTCCTGTATTCGTTTTGTTTCCGTAATATATCGGCGCACGCATCTTTATACACGAGTCTCAGTTCCACTCACTCACCTGTCCACGTCCAGTTTGCTTCTGTGATTGGTTATGACGCTGTACATGTATCCCAGGATGTAAGCAGACCTGATGTTGTGGTAGATAAGGAAGCTAGAATAAGGGTAAAAGCTGCCAGAAGAAGTACGGAAGTATCTTAAGGCGGTAGAGCGACAGAAAACAGCACTTCCGGTGTTCATGGTCCCACGTCTCCAGTCAGGCTGTTGGGTGAGCGACTCCATCAGACCGCACATCTTCATCACACCTCTCACGGTTTGATTCGCGGAAAGTTTGTCCCTTTAACTCTTGAGGTGTAGATTACTCACCCCTCCCCCACCCCCCCACCGCATCTCTGTCCGCGTTTGGATTGATTTTGTGGATTGATCAGGACTTTGAGCAAATAACTGACTATAAAAGTAACCAGGGGCCCAGCTGGGATACCGTCGCGCCGTGAGTGATGCCCGGCCGGATGTCGGTAGCATAGCGACCCTTTGTCCTTTTTTTTTTTAGGGTGTTCTCTTACTCCGGATAGTAAACCGATCTCGCTGGTCAGTTAACCGGGACGTGCCGGTGGTTTACCGCGGTCACGGTGACACTCCTTGTCCCCTGCTCGCACAGTTCACCTCATCAACTGCTATGCCAATCTACTACTTCGGCGAGTCACCTGACCAGAACAACCGACAAGGATTGGGGAGACAGGCTGATGAGCAATTTATTTGCATTACAAAAAATCCACTTGAAGATGCTAATTACAAGCACAGACGCTGTAAAACAATTTATTTTCGTCTTATATACTTCTGCCATTTCCCATATTTTCCCCAGCGTTAGTATTATTATCACTATCATCATCTGTTATCCTCCTGCTCCACCGGCTCCATGTCATGCTAATGAGGTGGATGCTGTAGTTTAATCGATGGATTGTGTCTTCCTAAGTATAATAGACGATCTACGCGGGACATTTTCTGTAAAGACGGTTTTACCGACATCCTCTGTCGTCCTCCCCCTCATCCAGTCCAAGTTTTCCATCCGTCGATGTCTTCGACTCCCACTAATCTCCGCCATTTCTCCCAGCAGGCAGGCACGTCTTGTATTCCTAGTCTATTGTTATTATTATTCCTTAATTAACAACTGTTTTGCCGGAAAACTTACTGAATCGTTGTAATATGAAATCTGGGTGGGGAGAGAGGCCTTGGGTGTTACTTACCTCAAAGCAGCATCACGTGACTGGTTCTGACGGCCGTGGAATCGTTCGGCCTGGATGTCGCACGAAAGACAACGCGGCAAGATCCTGCCCAAGGAGACCCCCCCTCCTCCTCCTCCAAACATCTGAAAAGCTTCGCCAACTGAAGTTTCTCCTTTCTCCGACCAGAGCAAATATTTAAAGGTAAAGCACAACCCTAACCCATCCAGTCCGTTCCCTCCAGCGACCATTAAGCCGTGTTTCTTTCCTGAATCACTTTGTACTGACAACACGGACTTATCATAATGGTAAATCTGAGGACGGCTTTTTTCCTTTTGCGGTGAAAGCTCTAATTCTGATAAGAAGCGGACGCGGAGCGAGTCGGGCCCGGTGCTTGCGTGACCGACCTGCCATTAGCGTGTATATAATAAAAACTAATCCATTCACACAGGCAAATAGCTGATGATTTATTCAGAAGAAGAAGAAGAAGAAGAAGAAGAAGAAGAAAGAAGAAGAAGAAGAACCAAACCACGTGGCGGTCTGAGCCTTAGACTACCTCAGTTGTTAAAGCTAAATTAGTAATCACGAGAAGGCAGGAAACCATTAAGGCTTCTCCTCTCGAAGAATGCCTACTGGAAAAGTCGAAAGGTCGTCACGATCTAGACAAGTGAAATATCCTTATACAAGGAGGCGAGGACCAGACATCGATTTTGAAACCAACCAGTGAAAAAAAAAAAAAAATAACCAGAAGAAATATTGATTGAAGCAGTTTCTGAATAAGATGCACTTGTCACTATTAATACTGAACGCTGGCTAGAATTCCACTGGTCCACGGAACTATGAACAGCCATCGAAATTCTGTTCATTGTATGGGCAGCATTTACAGAATGACTTGGGATATGGTAAAAAGGAGTTTACGGTAGCACTGAAAATTCCAAGACAGATATCCCTTCCAACACTAATGTTTTTAAGCCGGAAATTGATTGGCATTTTGTGTATTCATTACACGGACTTACAACGATCATAATAATTCCGCCAATTACAAAGATCAAAGTTATAAAAAGTTGTTTTTTTTAAATTTAAATCTAGGTATAGGTCGATACAAAGAAAGTGAAATATATACATTTAGAGGAGGCAATGTCAGATTACATCATGATAACTGCATCAAAAGGAATAGAAAATGCCAAAGAAGTTAAATACGAGCTGTTAAAAGAGACTAATAATAATAATAATAATAATAATAATTAATAATAATAATAATATAATATAGAAGTTTTCTTTAATGCCTCTATCGACTATCGTTTACTTTTGTATTCCCTTTCCCGGATAACTACACCCAGACGAGACCGCGGCGTATATACTTATTATAACGGTGTATTACTACGCAACCAGATGGCGACACTGGTTTCCTGCCAGATCCCGTTTCCACTCTCTGTAAGGAAAGACCATCCGTTTTCTCAGCTGCGTCTTTAACTCGTTAGTTTTTTAATTTTTTTCCATTCACCGCCACGGTCTCATCCCGCCGGGATGCGGTTGTCAACCAATCTCCTCGCTGTCTCGGGCGGCTGCTGCTGACGTCTCCCCGAGAGCAGGTCGCGTTACCATGACGTCGGGGAAGGGAGGAGAGAACCGCGGGTCTTGGTTCCTCTGCGATTAAAGGTCCGGCGAGCTAACTCCCTCTACTAGTAGAAGACGTACTATTGGGGGAGGGTAAACGTGGCATGGATCTGCTCACATACCTTAGATCACCATCTCGGGACGTCTACCCCAACCCACCCCGGAGCGTAAACAGACGGCGCGAGAGATCGGTAAATATCAGGGAGATCAATCACCCAGCCTAGCAGCCCAGTCCAGTACCGTAGGCAGACTTCTCTTAATTTTACCTCTTCTTTTAAATATCACTATGATTTCAAAGAGCACTCGCAAAACAAGATAAACCGCTTCTCGAAGACAGAGACCTCGACGACACGACAGCACACTGACCCGTGTGTGGACGGGTCAGCCATCCCCGGTTTACGCTGCCCGTCACAAGGCGAGAGCCTATATCTGAGAGTAAGCGATGGATACATCGAACACCGGGCTGCAGACATCAGTTGTGTGTTGTTCTTATAACGCATATACGAGTAGAACTACAATTTAGTTACCGCTACTGCAAACTTCTTACACTCGATCAGCTTAAAAGAAAGTTTCGGGAAAACTGACTGGCAACTTAGGTCCGTTAACATGACGTAAAGGGTTAAACTCGGCGAGCGAGGTCCGTTAATATGACGTAAAGGGTTAAACTCGGAGAGCGAGGTCCGCTAACATGACGTAAAGGGTTAAACTCGGCGAGCGAGGTCCGCTAATATGACGTAAAGGGTTAAACTCGGCGAGCGAGGTCCGCTAACATGACGTAAAGGGTTAAACTCGGCGAGCGAGGTCCGCTAACATGACGTAAAGGGTTAAACTCGGCGAGCGAGGTCCGCTAATATGACGTAAAGGGTTAAACTCGGCGAGCGAGGTCCGCTAATTCGTTTTCTCGAAGAAAACCAGAAAAAGGAGGGTGCTGGGGGGGACAACATCAGAAAGGAAAGGCAAGCTGGCAATGACAAGGCGATGGTGCCCGCGTCAGTGGTAGCGGCCATTAAGCACTATTATGCTATATCTCGAGCCACACTGGACAGCTCCCAAACCTCTATCAGATCGTTGTTGCTGTTGGTGGGGGGAATGATCGATGCGATAACTCCCCACACCATGACACGCACTCTCTCTCCCATCCACCCCTAAAAGGAAAAGACTGGCTGCGCTCGCTCCAGAAAAGCCATTAGCGAGTACGGCACAGACAGACTCCTCGGAGCATGAAGCGGTCTCCCTTGCTGGCGAACCATCTCCAGGCATGGCTGGTACCCGAAAGCCGTCCATGTCGCTCCCATGTCGTCTCGGCATTGTCCCACTACGGGAAGTAATAACAGGCTGTGTTTTTTATTAGTCGGTCTACAGAATCGGTATATATGTCTTTTAGCCTCAGGTTTCAGACGGACCCCAGTCGGCGAGTAGGCGGATAACCGGCCGGTTAATCTACGGCTCTAAAGGGAGGACCGGAAGCGCTCTCCTTACGCAGTGGATTACTTCCGGATACCTAGAATTTCTCATCCCACGGTTGAGCGGAGGTTCCTCGATGGCCGTCTGAGACCCGGACCGCTGTCCCAGACATCGTCACGTGACGACACACGTGACCGACAACGCTCGGGTCATTTCCACGCGTTACGGGACCTGGAGTCTCTGTAGTTCCTCCGCCCCCCGCTCGGATCGCTACGGTTTCTGGCCGCGGTTTTTAAAGAAAAATTTATTTATAAAAATCAGGGCCGAAAAAAATGAAAACAACGCAAAAAAAAAAAAAGGAAAACAGAGATCGTCACAGACTGCGGAAGGGAGACGTATTTACGGGAGTTTGCGGGTCGGTCCGACCTTTCCCCCATCACGTGGTTATTCGCTTAAAAACCCCGAATTTGCTTCCCCCTCCTCTGCCAGAATTACGCCGCCATCGTCACTTTCGCGAGTTGGAGGTCGGGGTGTTCTATCGTGACCCCCCCTAATCCGGAAATGCTACAGCGCCGGACTTTTCTGCGGGAAAGGTCGGGCGGTAACTCACCCCGTTGGTGGTGAAGATGCTGCCCTTGGTGCCGGTCAGGGAGATGGTTAGGGTGTGGCAGTCCTGGCGGGAGTAGAAGCAGACCAGCGCGTACTCGAGCATGGCGGCGAAGACGAAAACGAGGCAGGCTACGGTCCACACGTCCAGCGCCTTGATGTAGGAGACGGGGGGCAGTGAGTCGGTGTTGCTCTGCCTCTGCGTGATCATCGTGAGAACGGTCATGCTGCACAGGGCGATCCTGGCGGCGGTGGCGTCCGTGGGCAGCCAGAAAGATACCCAGGAAATGACGACGATGAGCGTGCTGGGAACGAAGGCGTGCAGCAGGTAGTATGAGTACTTCCGCTGGAGGTGGAAGTGCGCCTGCACGCACGTGAAGTCGTCTTCTGTATCGGCGAGAAAATGAAAAAGAGAGAGAGAGAGGAAGGAGTGAGTGAGGACTCTGTCTTGCGCATGTGCGATGCGACAAATTCTGCAATTTCCGGAATAGCTGCAAGGGTACATAAGGAGATCTGACGTAAGTAAATAACCATCCCCCCCACCCACACGACAGTTAAATAGACCGTTCCAGTCACATGATAAGCACATGACTGGCGTACAGTCAGAAGAAACCTTAGCGTGCATGGAACCACACCACGAGCAACGGGTTCTGGAGAATTAACAGGCTGCGCCGCCTATCGGGACCACGTTCTTTTTAACCGCGATCGGTTCCTGTTTCCCGGACGGGGGATCGTCGTCTGTCGCAGCGTCCGCGAGCTGCGAGAAAAGAAGCGATAATCGTGAGACGCCATTCGGGCCGACGAGCGGTCACGCTCTGGTGGTGTGCGAAGAGTCCGTGACTTCCGTCCCGCTTCATCAGCAGCCGTGGAAACTGCTTCCCGTCTGCGACACAGTGCGCGCCCACTCAGGAGAGGAAGTCGAAGTATCACCGTCCTGTTGCGTCCCCGGGGACGACCCGGACGTGAACCCTGATTACCACTGTCCCCCGGAAGTCCCTGATGCGGGTTCTGCGCCATAGATGAGCTACAATACTGCAGACGGAGAACGGCCATCTCGTCGGCACGGTGCCGTGTGGTTCCAAGATAAGCAGCAGTATTTTCAAACACCGGGTGTCTGTTTACTTACGTCGGATCTCTGTATCCATCCGCGCCGTTAAAATAGGAATTCTGAATTTTGGAACAAGATCCTACACCTAAATTTAAAATTAAATACAAGAATAATAAACGCGTAACTGAAAACTTTGCCAAAAGCTTACAACAAAGCAATTATTTCTCATTCCTAGATATTAGCTTAATTTCCATCACTTTTACCGAAGGAAAAGTGAAATTAAAACCATCTTCTTCACGTTACCTTGACAACAGAACAGGACGCTAGATGGCGAAGTAGCCACTTCTGGCGTTGGCCACTTGTAGAATCGAAACATTGCGTCGTAAATCTGTCCAAGAGCCAGAATGATCGCGAATATCTAGTTTTCTATCGCCAAGATTCACGCTGTAGTTTCACTTTCTTTTAAGAAATGCAGACTGAAGCAGCTGCCATCTGTCTGTTGATTTTACGATCTAAGGTCCAGCCCGAGAGAAATTAAATGCTGATGGAGTCATTTTCTTCCTTCTTATCTTTCACGGGAAAAAAAAAAAAAAAATTCAAACGAGATATATAAATAAAAGTGTTCAGTTATCTCAGTCGACGAATTAGGGGGCGAAAAAATGACAGCCGATGGCGAGTTTTCTCCTTTAGAGATCTAAACACTAACGCGTCGTCGGATCTCCGGCCCAGTTTAAAGCCGGCGGAGCCACGTGCCGCGAGGTCGGTCTGCAGGACAGATCCATCCGCTGGCCGGAAGTTTAATGGTTTCGCTTAATTCCGAGCTCTAGATTCGTTTGTGTACTTGCGAGCCGAGAGGACAACTTCTGATGACGGACTGCTCGCCATCACGGTGATTCTGCTTCCGGCCGTCGTCGCTGCTGGTACCTCGGCCCCGGCTACAGCTGGGCGCCGATCTACGCCGCCAGGGGGAAGTCAGTCTGACGCCATTAAACGTTAGTTTGGCGAGTAACATAAATATACAGAACGGCCCCCGAAACAATGGCGTCAGGGCCCCATAGAACGTTGGGCTGTTCCCAAATAAAGCTACCACGTGACATAGATCGTTAACACAAAGCGGAATAAGGGGTTTTCGGACGTACCTTCGTACTGACTGGTGCAGTCGTCATGCACCACCTTCTCTAACGTAAACTGGGAAAGCTGCATGTCCTTGTAGTAGGTGACCGGAACTCCGTCGTCCCACTTGAAAACCACATTTTCCGGGGTGTAAACAACTAGAACAGAAGAAAACAAAAGGAAGAAAAGCGGGGTGGCTACTGAGGTAGGGAAGCATTTCGGAGATGGTTGGCGTGTTTCGGTGAGTCAGCACTAACAGTAACACAGCCGGATATACGGACATGGATATTCGCTCTTTAAGGACCCTTCGTCCCCAGAAGGTAGTTTCTTGAGAGAGAGAGAGAAGAGAGAGAGAGAGAAAGAGAGAGAGAGAGAGAGGAGAGAGAGGAGAGAGAGAGAGAGAGAGAGAGAGAGAGAGAGAGATGGACAGAGAGAGAGAGAGAGAGAGAGAGAGAGAGAGAGAAGAGAGAGAGAGAGAAGAGAGAGAGAGAGAGAGATGGAGAGAGAGAGAGAGAGATGGACAGAGAGAGATGGAGAGAGAGAAGAGAGAGAGAAGAAGAGAGGAGAGAGAGAGAGAGAGAAGAGAGAGAGGAGAGAGAGAGATGGAGAGAGAGAGAGAGGGAGAGAGAGAGAGAGAGAGAAGAGAGAGAGAGAGAGAGAGAGAATGGATAGAGAAGAGAGAGTGGAGAGAGATAGAGATTGGAGCGGGAGAGAGATCTCTAGGAGAAGAGAGAGAAGAGAGAGAGAGAGAGGAGAGAGAGAGAGGGAGAGAGCGAGAGAGAGAGAGACTAGAGCGAGAGCTCTCGAGGAGTCGAGAGAGAGAGGAAATTTTTCTATTTGTTGTCAATTATTCTTTTCTAAGATTAAAAAGACCGTAATCATGTCTATGGCGGCGCAGTGTATCAGCCCCTCACTCCCCGTTGGAGACCTTCTCGATTTGGCGAACCCTTTATTTACACGGGGTTTTCTGTACCATTTCGTCGGCGTAGGTCCCTTTCGGGCCCCTCGGTTATCCCCTCAGAACTAAACAGGTGAATTCTAGAAGGGGCTTTACATTTCCTGCTGAAGTGCCCCCCCCCCGCATAAGATACAGGGATAGCAGGCAACAGGTGTTAGCGCTAACTGTGAGCGCCCCCTATCGGATACCGCTTCCACCGTGAGCTGTGCATATACGTCATCAGAATTAGATCGGCTATGCGAAGGGGGTGTCACGCTATTAGATTAAGTTATCTCCCGTTAGCTGTGTCCGTAATGTTTTATCACATCGTAAAAAAAAAGCCCCAAAACAATGGAAGCAATTTATCGTGTATCGCCCCCTCCAACCAAAGATGACAACCCTCACTCGCACGCTGCCCGGCTTCATATGGAAGATCACCCGACGGTACCGGGCAACGCACCAACACACCGATGACGTCACGTGCTTTCAAAGCGTTGGCAAAAATGTAGTGCGCCTCGGATGGACATTACCGGGAAGTGGACGGGGCCACACGCACCACGCGGATGGATACCCGTCACAAGGCTTTGTCCTCCTGGCTGTAGCAGGGTGCGCGCCCCCAAAGGCAGCAGTTACCGGAACGTTCGTTATAATGACGGAGCTCCGCGGTCCGGGGTATTAACCATAAGTCCCCGAAACTCCCACTCGACCGTTTGGCAATTTATCAGCAACTTCTTTGGGGGCAAATAAATAGGAATCGATTCCCTTCACGAAGCAGACCGAAGAAGTACTGATCTCAGTTTATCGACCAAACCCCAAGGGGATCCACACCTCGTGAATACATGCATTCACCTTATCTCAGGTGTCGACCCGGGCAGCAAGAATAAGCTGACAAGCCAGACTTTCCCAGTGTCGTGTAATAATACAGCTTAACCGGGATGAAACACAGTAAGCTTACTTTCTTTCTTTAAGTAATTCCCCCGTGATTTTACTTAATAACTCATTAATATAACATCTACGAGGAGTCGGTTTAAAATCTAAACCCCTGTTTAGCAAACACAGAAGAGTCTCAATAAAATGATTTTCTTTTTTGAGAAAAATCTTATTTTAATTAGGCAGAGAGAAAGCAAAAATATAAACGTCATGAACGAAAATAAATGTCGTGTAAATGTCCTGAACGAAAGTAAACGCCGTGTAAATGTCTTGAACGAAAGTAAATATCGTGTAAATGTCCTGAACGAAAGTAAATATCGTGTAAATGTCCTGAACGAAAGTAAATGTCGTGTAAATGTCTTGAACGAAAGTAAACGCCGTGTAAATGTCTTGAACGAAAGTAAACGCCGTGTAAATGTCTTGAACGAAAGTAAATATCGTGTAAATGTCCTGAACGAAAATAAATGTCGTGTAAATGTCCTGAACGAAAGTAAATATCGTGTAAATGTCTTGAACGAAAGTAAACGCCGTGTAAATGTCCTGAACGAAAGTAAACGCCGTGTAAATGTCTTGAACGAAAGTAAATATCGTGTAAATGTCCTGAACGAAAGTAAACGCCGTGTAAATGTCTTGAACGAAAGTAAATATCGTATAAATGTCCTGAACGAAAGTAAACGCCGTGTAAATGTCTTGAACGAAAGTAAATGTCGTGTAAATGTCCTGAACGAAAACGTTAAACCGCCGTGTAAATGTTTTTTGAACGAAAGTAAATACGTGTAAATGTGTTTGAACGAAAGTAAATATCGTGTAAATGTGTTGAACGAAAGTAAATTCGTGTAAATGTCCTTGAACGAAAGTAAATGCCGTGTAATGTGTTGAACGAAAGTAAATATCGTGTAAATGTCCTGAACGAAATAAAAATGTCGTGTAAATGTCTTGAACGAAAGTAAACGCCGTGTAAATGTCGTGTAAATGTATTGAACGAAATTAACGTGAATTAAATTCCTTGTAAAAATAGTCCTTTTGGTTGCTGAAACAGATCAGTTGCTCAGTAGATGTTTAAACGTAAGTAAAGACACACATTGTAATTAGTTTTTCCAATCGCTTAAGTATTAAAATGAACGTGTAGGTTAACATTCCTTGTGGTTATCATCAGCATTAAGTGTTTAAAAGGATCGTACATCTGAGTGTCTAAATATCGACGAGATCGCTCAAAATACTCACAGCTTTTGATAATAATTAAGCAGACTTGGACATCCAATGGGAATTTTTCTAGTTTCATAGGGCATGTAGCGGTCATCGTTAGCCTAAAACAAATAAGTAAATAAATAAGAAACAAGTCTACGCAAGAACAGAAAATCAATTTTCTTGCCTGAGGGGTTAAAAACAAATATTCAGGAGATGTGTTATGTGAAAGGACAAGTCGGTAGTTCAGCACAGAAGTGGGATAAAACCGGTGCTGTCAGCAATAAGAGATGCATAAGTGATATCGACCGGGCATCAGGGATAACGTGGACTTTTTGTTTTCATGCTAATTCAGAGAGAGTAACTAATAGTCCATCAAAACATCGGAGACGTCGATTGAAGAAAGTCCCAGGTAATAAATTGGAAAATATATAATTTTACATGATTGGATTTTCTAAGAATTATATGCTCATATAAATGTAGTAATAAATGATATGATGTCTATTAAGTTAATTAACGCCTGAAGGGTGGAGTATTTCATTTACGAGCCCAGATCAACGACCTTCGGTGTATACAACGTGATGTCAGTATATCACCTGCTTATTCTGGAACCACACGTAGCACTGACAAACTGTGACTGGAGTTAATATTTTGCGGTGCCTTCTGCAGAGCATCCACGCAATGACAAGCTGTGTAGACAAAACCAGCGATTCTGGCCTGTTGCGGCCCATTTAAGGAACAGAACCTGTATTAGGGATTTCCGCGAAGTGGAGGGAGAGACTTTCACCTGTACGTTTAACGGGGCCGAGGCTGAGTTGTGATATTTTGATTTCCTTGAACTGGAGAGCGCTACTTTCCATAGAAATACCGCCGTCTTCAGACAGATGGCCGACCATTGGCACAGGTAGGCATAAGTTCTACACGGTGGGGACCCTAACCATACCTACAGTTACTAGTCGATTTTCGAGGCTCGCTTTCCAGGTTATCACAGGTCAATGCGTCCATTCTGTTGGCTGTGGACGCCAGAAAGACACACAGGTGAACTGTCTTACGGCGCCATCTACACCAGACTGTCAACCAGCTAGCAACAGTCGGAGGCGGACATACGGTGATTTGGAAATTTCCTGCTGGCCTCTTCAAATGTTCCGGTGGGAACGCACGTGCACCATCTTAAATTCTGTCAGTTCCGGCAAACTTCTGTCTTTAGCATAGCTGCCTGCAGACCGAGGGTGGTGATTACCTGTTCTTCTTAGCTTGCAACTATGTGCTTGTCATGTGATCGGAAGGCTTAGTCGTGTCTCGAGAGGGCGTCTGTTTACTGTTAAACCTCTATACACACGTTTGGTAAATATTCCCTTTAGATTTGCATACCAACACCTTAAGAACTCCATTCAGTGCGTCAATTCCGAATGGTTTAAAGGACTCACCATCCTCTTAAACGAAAGCAGCGGTATGTTTCACAGTCCTTCTGGTGAATTAAAGTTTTGAGAAAAATTAAATTGATCAAAGATGTCAGCGAAGACTATGGTGCGAATACAGATAATGGGGCCAGGTCTTTCAGACGACACATGGGAAGTTTCTACTCTGTGACGGCTAAGAAGTTCCATTAAAGCAATTCCTTTGTGCGTAGATAAAGCGTGTAGCCTACTATTACCCAGAATCTTCCCGCTAAAACGTTAGGTTGGCGAGAAGAAGGTTCTACAGAGATTTCCTGGTGCTGGTTCAAAGTTTCGGTGAAACAGACCTGGAGCCTTTCCGAAACTTATGATTCGGTTTGAATGCCAGACGTGCTATTCACCGTGCACAACTATGACGTAAAACCAGGACGTTAGACAACGCCGTGCACAACTATGACGTAAAACCAGGACGTTAGACAACGCCGTGCACAGCTATGACGCAAACCAGAATGGTAGACAACGCCGTGCACAACTATGACGTAAACCAGGACGTTAGACAAAGCCGTGCACAACTATGACGTAAACCAGGACGTTAGACAAAGCCGTGCACAACTATGACGTAAACCAGAAAGAAAAATATCGCTATGAAGAACTGTGGGTTACACACAGTTATTTATTTGTCAACTTCCTAACAGAAGAGCTATGCCGATGGCTGTACGAATTTTAAAAGTATCGAATGTTTATAGTCTCTGCGCTTTAAAATTAATCAAACGGATAAGATACTACAAATACGTTAGTTATTTGGTAAATCGCGTGCGTGCTATCGACCGACCTCAGCGTTCCTTCAGTTTTGTGCGCGTTCTTATTAAATTTCTAGAAGATGTTTCGGCCAAGCGGCGCCATCTAGATTTCTTTTAAAAGTGACTCTTATGAAAAATTGCCCCTTTTTCTCTCTCGCCCCGCCAGCCATCCTCGGGGCTTCCTCCTCCTTTCTCTATCCACCCCGCCACCTTCAGTCCACCTGACGGCACAGAGCCGTTGCCATCCTTTAGTGAACGATGAATTCTGGGAGGGATGTGAACAAGAGGAAAGAATAATCGAGTTTAACGCCAATCGGCAGATGGGTTGGGGAGGAGGGCGGCGCCTCCTCGCACGCAGCCGACTTCTGCTGCGAGGAAAATTTTAATTAGATTTCAGAAAGAAACCCACAGCGCCCCCTATCGATCAGTCGGAGCGAGAAAATCGATAATATTCGCTTCTCGATTTTCTACCACCTAGGAAAGTCAGTTCGGTCTTTAGAGCCCGGAGATGATAAATGTTTTCTTTTTCTCTCCTTTTTTAAAATTTCTTCCATGTTCACGACTTTAGATAATTTCCCCTATTCAGCTCACGTTCGGAATAAGCGCGGACGTTTCAGTTGACCCACCGACGGTATTCCGTAGTTCTCGCGTCACAGTTGTGAAAGACGACCGAATGGTTGCTCATTTGTTTCTCTTATGCGTCCAATCGCTTGACACCGGCGAGTTTGGCGTTCAAATCGAGCCACACGTTGTGGTAACCTATGGCAGGGCTGATTGGATCCGGTGTCCTTTCAAAACACAGGGGGTCTTTGTGAATGGCCGATGTGAGACTGGCCGGTCCGATCGCAGTATCTCTGCCGGGTCCTCGTGAATGGAATATCTTGTCCTCTGTCTGAGGTGGAAGAGTAACCGCTGTACTGGCAGTAATCACCTGCAATCTCTTTCTTCCGTGGCTTAACCGACAAGGAAGTCTAAGCCAAACGATCCTAAAAACCAGCCATCAAGCATGGTGGACAGAGGTCGCCTGTTGTAGGAGGTTGTATAGTCACACACCTCTCTACTCATGTATCTTTGAGATGTCTGGGTTTGATCAAAGAATCCTCCACCGTAACCATCATCTCTGGCAGTAACAATAAAACCGGCTTAGAAGATGAGAAATAAACTGCAGTTTGCTGTCTGGGCCTCAGCTGAACTGAACACCTGAAGGAGAATTAATAATTTAGTTCCAGGCAACAGAGACCAACTGGACGGCAGAAACAAAAAGAACACTTGGAATCAACGAAGGAAACGGTATCGAGGCGCCAGTGATTATCTGATATTCTTTGTCTACGCGACAAAAAGGTGCTTCTTCCCACCAAACATTAGAAATGATTTTGCGAATATGTATTTTATTGTATACATGTATATGGGCAATATCTACGTTCTTAGAATTAACATGGCAGGGAACAGTGTTATATCTTAATCTGGTTACCTTTGATAAGGAATTGACGCTACGTTCGGTGGCGTCATCTGAGTTATTTGTGATACGAATCCATGATATACGTCAACGACACAGGTGGCTACTCGCCAAAGTTGGCATCGTTCGTTTTCCTCTGTGTAGGCTGGTATTTCTGTTACTGAATCGAGCCGTGTGTTACATGGCACTGAATACCTGAAGGGACTTTGGAAGTGGAAGACCGAGTAAGGAGATTGATACGGAGTATTTTATAGATTACCTAAGTTATCAAATTTCTTGAGTAATTCTTGCCACCAGCCTTTGAATATTTCGAGCTCTTTAGTCGCATTGAAATATAAATCTATTTTGTTTCCAATTTGTGATTTTTAAATTACAAAACATATTAATGCATATATTATACACCACGAGCCTAACATCCATCGCTAGTTGGCACTGGTGATGGATTAGTTGTATGTTTAGTTAATATTCGCACGATATATGCGGATTTTTCATCAGTTTTGTTAATGAGGAAGGTAATATATGTCTCACACACACACACACCCTGTGGCTCAGCTGAGTCATACGGATTTAAAGGGCAGTGGGCTTCAAATACATCCCAGATAGTATACAGAGGGTTAAAGACGGAAGCATCAGATTACCGTGGTTCTTATTATCCGACAGTCTTGTTGAAGTTCGACACCTAGCGGTTGTTCGTGGAACTCGGGCACTTTTCAATGTCGTATAGCCATATATATCATCCGCTGACTGTGGCTGGTAAATGTATTGCTTTCATCGGAATCTCTGGACTTCAATGTCGCCTGCTGTTCGGTAAAATCAAGCGCCATATCACACGTGCAAGAATGATGCCTTATCTCCTGACCATTGATTGGGGGAGCTGTGGACATTTTTAAAGCCGCTTATCGACAAAGGAACCAATTTAAAAAAAAAATTCTCTCTCTCTCTCTCTGCCGGAAGTCCACGTGCGCGTGTACATACGGCTCGCTAACAGCCATTAAGCAGGAATCTTCATCCTCCATGACGAAGGCCGTCTGTAACCAGGCAAGGAAACAAAACCCCAGACCAGAATTACTCAAATACTCCCATCTCCCCCAGCCTCGGATTTTGACTTGGCAGATGTGTGTTAATGAGACGCTGCAGTTTCGTATTTCGCAGGCTGGTGATGCAGCGAGCTAACAGGCGAAGAATGAGGCTGTGACAACGCGATACCTTCTCCACAAAAGTCGGGACCCGCTCGCTGCTGCTGTATCCGCTCTGCTCCACGGCGGGTTTTTGAATTTAATCTGAGGCCAGAAGTGGAAGCGTAAGGAGGTCAGCGTGGATCCTAGTGATGATTACAGCTGATGGTGGTAGAGTTAAAGAATCTCTTCTCTCACCCCCCCCCAACCCTCAGGTGTACTTGTTTCCCTTGTTGTGGTTACTTGGAAGGTCTAATGATACCTTCGGGTTCTAGAACTGTGTATCTTAAACAGTCTAATGGAACTTCAGATAGAACAGTAAACGTTTCAGATCCTTCACCGAACACGCGAACTACCCAGGTGCGTCCACATCAACGCCTGTCCGATCCGGAATGTGGACTGGCAATCAAATAAGCAATCGAGCAACGTATGCACACAAATATTAAAAGTCTCACAACGGAGAGGTACAACAAACAGACGCTACACATAAGCACAAGTGAAACAGACAATATCCAGAGAGAGAGAGAGAGATAGAGAGAGAGATAGAGAGATAGAGAGAGAGAGAGGAGAATAGAGAGAGAAGAGAGAGAGAGATGATAGAGAGAGAGAGTTAGACATACAGAGACAAGAAAACAGTCCCCTTGGGAGGTCCTAATAGTGATGGCCATAATGTGGACACAGTAAGCGAACAATGTAAGTAAAGACAGCAACCGAAAGTAATCTCAAATGTTTTCGGCTCATGAGAAGATCTGCCAGTCTTCTACACGTTTCCGGGAAGTCTTCTCCTTCGGGTTTGTATCTGAAGCCGGACCTGGACGAGGAATATCGCATTTTAGAAGAGTTTCGAGGAACCAAGAACGGGTCAGGGCTGAGGCAGAGTTGGGATGGAATAAATACCATCGCTTGATACAAACGCTTATGGGATAAACGCCTAAGCCACTTACCTGACCCGGTACTCCACGGTTCCGTTGGGGTAGAGATGCATCATTCTGTTTGGCACTGTGACGTCATGAAAAGAGGCCGTTTTTTCGTTGGCGAAGTAGAGGTCGGGAACCCAGACTTCACGCATGATTTTGGTGTCGAGCTCGAGGAAGTGTTCCACAATGCGCGACTCGTAGGTCAGCCGGGGGTCGGTCCACTTCTGGGTGATGATGAAGTTCATCGAATAGTCCTGGCAGACGACATTTTTACGGTTCAGTTAACGACACCGTGATTCGGCCGAAGTAAAGAACAAGGAAAAACATATATATTACTAACATATATCAGAACAAAGGTGCTTATCGGTGGCGGATTCGATTTATCATAGAAGTTCTTTAACTATTACAAATAAAAGCCGATAGGTCACGTGCTTCTTTGCCCTCCATCAATGCGCCGAGTGCGACGCTCCTAAGTTACCTCCCCGTTTTATTAACAAATGGCTTAGAGCTAAATTATGGCAGTCCGACGACATTTCCATCACCACCAAGGAGATACGGAAGCGATGGCGACTCGTGATATCTGGTGGCGCGTAATAGCTGTGACGGAGACATTAAAGGCCGGTTTCGCTCGGCGAGGGGAGAGCTGGTGGTGGGCGTTTGTAATCAAGCCTCCCCTACCGGCGCTCTTCTGAGGCGGCCTGATGAATGGACGGCAACTGCGCTCTCCTTACAATTATTGCTTCCAGAAAGCGAAAGTGAGAGGATGCAGCGCGCGAGTGTAGCCCTATTCCCGAGACTCGTAGAGCTTGGCACTTCCGTCTTCGGCGGGAAGCAGAAAGCCACTAGTAGAGCAACTGTGGCGGGAAACAGTAGTACCCAGGGGAAACCCACGCCGACGGGTTGTTACAGAAGATCGACCGGGAACCACGCTATGGGAAGACTGGTAAGCTGTACACTTGGTCCATCTGCTGCCAAAAAGTTATTGAAAGAACTGTCCTTCTTTTCTAAGACGCATGGAACATAACGACAGTAAACTCAAACCGAGGTCGACTTCTTTTCCTTTCCGCTGATAATTAAGCAAACCTTCTTACAGTGTAATGATAAAAGAGCTTATCTTCCCCTGAGGTAAGCACGAGGACATCGGTCGCCTACCCGGGCTTCTCACTTCCAGGTATTAACCCAGGTGTGGTATCCTGATTTTGGTATCAGCGATAGCGGAATTTTTTAGACTTTATTGACGCATCTTTTACCAGAACTGAGCGGCGCCTGTCGGCTTCCGTTATGTAGCATAGTGAAAAACGTGTAAAGGCAAGCATCGTTAGGTATGAATTCTCCCTCATCTCTCCCCGCTTTAAGTAATGGTCTTCTGTTATCTTAGCACGTACAAGGTCGGTGGACAGTAAGGCTCAGGCACTGCCCTTTAGCCATCTTCTTCAGCTGATGGCTACTTGGTCGGTACTACTTACCGCGTCGGTTAGTCAGCTATCCGCAGTCCTATTAATAGGACAGGGGTTAGAATTACGCCCGACGATACACCAATACAACTTGCGAATCTGCAGCCGTACACTTGGCGGTAGGTCTCCGTTAAAATGATGCAGTAGCTGAGACGCACTTCCGCGCACCTGTTCAACATCGCAACCTTTCAAACGGCACTAGCTCCTGGGGGAGAGTCGGGAGTCAGATTTCGGAAATAACTTGCTGAAGCTCAGCTGGTTTCGGATTCCGTGGGAAATTTGTTGCACAGCTGACAGTTGATGCATCGTCCAGGGTATTTTGTCAGTACCCATGGAGTCAGACGGAGACATCAGCGATGGTGAAAAATAGAAGGAAAAAAAAAAACTAAAGAATCGTAGTATTTTCTAAAAAGTTAGTCGGTCGTTTAAATTCTCTGTAAGAGTTCGTTTTCTTTTTGAAAGCCCAAATTCGCCAATAATGATACCCCCGCTCCTGCGAGGATCAGGCTGCCGTACACCGCTGCCTTCAGTAAGAGGAAAACGGAGCATCCGGGAAAATATTCCAACGGAACAGAGAATAGTTCAACAGAACAGCAAGAGAAGCCACGTGACTGGCTTGACGCCAAACATGGCCCGGATACTTCCTCAGCCATCATGACAAACGGCCAGATCTTAATTTAATTTTTAAAAAAAATCTAAAAAGGCAAAACTATATTATTATTATTATATTATTATTATTATTAGATGTTTTCAATTCATGTCCCATTAACTCGTGATCGTGGGGTTCAGTGCAATTATCTCTCAGGTTTTGAGAAGTCCCCTCACCACAGATGAGAACAGGTATTGATTAATTATTCAGCCAGTCGGCTTAAAATGAGCCTCACTCTTTTGGGATTCCACTCTTTGACTTGGAAATCAACGTTGTTTTGGTATCCGCCGCTTCGATCAGGAACTAACGTGTGCTGTTTGTCTGTTTGCGGCACCAGTCTGATAAAAATGCTAACTAGTTAGCATGGATATTTCAGCAGATGGCGCCACCGTCCGACCCGATCGTGAGATATAGTAGAAATACCGAACACGATACCGTTTCCCCCCCCCCACTAATCAAAGTCCTAGGGTCTACAGGTTTCTGACTTTCGGGGATATAAATAATTAATTATGTTTTGTCTTACCGTCTTTTGGGGTGATCCATATCGAATTTCAGCTCTTTTAGAGCGATAGCCTGAAGAGTAGAGACATGAGAGGTTGGAGCACATCTGTGGGTCACACAAACTTCTTCGCCTTTCTTGACAGAAGAGCTATGACGACGGCCTGTGCAGTGATCGAAACTACCGGAGTATGGAGTTACTGAGAATCCCTTTAAATTAATATTACAAGTCTGCTTATCGGGGTGGGGTGGGGTGGTCAGTCATAGAGTATACTGAAGCTGTTTATTATCTGATTTTACTATTTCTTTCATTAATACCTGTCCAGCAGTTATACAACCTGCAGAATGCGGTTATTAGAATGTACATCTGCCTGTATCATTTCCGCACATCAGCCTTCACTAAAAGCCGTCCTACACAAACCAAATAACTAAAAGTGCGCGCAGAACCAGTGTAGATGGGTAGCGGCAGTTGCCGTGTACCCTAATCGCCGATTTACTACATCTAACAGGTGCTTCCGTGAGCCCCGCCCACCCGGAATCTGACAGCGACAGCAGAAGTGTGAAGCTCACCATGGAAGACTCTCGTATGGAATCGAAACTGTTCACGTACACGTGGACTCTCACCTTTGTCGGGACATCTGTAAAAGGGGAAGAGAGAAAAACAACGACAACAGTTGCTTTAAAAAAAAAACAAAAAACAAACAACAACAAACAAAAACCCCGGCAAGTGCGGAGGTCGTGCGAGGGTTAATTTGGAACTTCAAAATCAGATAATAAGGGGGCAAGAGGGGGTCAACCCCGACTGTACCGAAGAGGGAACGGGAAGATTCGCGGGATGGTAACGCAATTATGAAGTTACCCCATATTTTGTACTGGTCCCTTATTATGCGTTTCTTCGGGGCATCCCAGCTGCGTAGTATTCTAATTAGAAAGGGTATTGGATTCAGTGCACGTGAGAGGGGTCCCGGGAGTTGTGACTTCGTGGGGCCGGACCAATTACGGCACCGCTCCGCCGTGATCGCCCCCACACGGGCATGTCAGACACCTACCTGTCACTTTACGCTCGGTCTCCCGCAACACGTGACCCGGCCGACAGGCAGTGGGAAGGAAGGTTCTCGGCTCGTCCGTCCGCGCAGCACAACAGGCAGCTGGGCGGGAAGGGTCGTGGATGTTCGAACACCGGCACGTAGAAGGAAAGGGCGGGGTGAGGAACCTCCGGCAGATGGAGTCTTCGACGTCATCCGCGAGAGTGAGACCGTGAGAATGCGGAGAGGTGGGGAGAGGAATAAATCGCAGAATGGTGAGTAACGAACAGCCATTTTAAAATAGAATTCCTGTCGTTAAGAGTTATATATATATATATGAGAGAGATGGAGAGAGAGAGAGAGAGAGATGGAGAGAGAGAGAGAGAGAGAGAGAGAGAGATGGAGAGGGAGAGAGAGAGAGAGGAGAGAGAGAGAGAGAGAGAGAGGAGAGAGAGAGAGAGAGATGGGAGAGAGAGAGAGATGGAGGAGGAGAGAGAGAGAGATGAGAGAGAGAGAGAGAGAGAAAGAGAGATGGAGATGGAGAGAGAGAGAGAGAGAGAGAGAAGAGAGAGAGATGGAGAGAGAAGAGGAGGAGAGATGGAGGAGAGAGAGAGAGAGAGAGAGATGGAGATGGAGAGAGAGAGAGAGAGAGAGAGAGAGAGAGAGGAGAAGAGAGAGAGAGAGAGAAGAGAGGGAGAGAGAGAGAGATGGAGATGGAGAGAGAGAGAGAGAGAGAGAGAGAGAGAGATAGAGAGAGGCGAGAGAGAGAGCGAGAAGAGATATGGAGATGGAGGAAGAGAGGAGAGAGAGAGGAGAGAGAGAGAGAGAGAGAGAGAGAGAGGATGGAGAGAGAGAAGGGAGAAGAGAGAGAGATGGAATGGAGGAGAGAGAGAGAGAGAGAGAGAGAGTCTCAGAAGGCCAAAAGGTGGTGAGGCGGAAGAAGCTTAAGAAAGGTACGATGTCAGAAGCAGTTTCTGCACCTGTACGTCCCGCGTAATCGCAAGACGCCCATCGAACCCGCTCCCGCTAGTCGGCCATCACCCCGTGGAGGCAGATGCGTCGTTCACCTTCGGATCAAACACACCTTCATTAATTACCGGGTCCACCGGCGGGGCCCCCGAGCGTAGAAGCGCCAACGACAATAAAGGAAAGGAAAGGGTATTTCGATGAAAGAAATAACTGTCCCGTGTGATTGGTTTTCCAATGCAGACCTGTCGCCAATTCGTTGTTTCGCAGGTAGAACGATATCCGATTGAAGAACCACGCCACGGTTTTGGTGTTGTTTCTCATAGCGGCGCGGTAGTCCAGTGTTCAGGGGAGGAATCATGTGGGAGCTCGCCCGCCAGTTTCCTCTCTCCCTAGACCTGTCGACCCCCGACTCGAGAGGGCGGCCCTAACAGTCACGGCTATCCAGATCAGTCAATTGAGCTGCGCTGCGGGTAGCACGCTTGGAATCTAAGCGCACGACGGCTGTCAACGACGAGCTTTTGTCTGAATATCTTATAGTCTTTCTGGAAAGACAGATCACGCGCAGAGTTGCGAGCTATAAAATGAAGGGTACTGACCAAAGGAAGGGCTGCGAACGTGCCAGACCATCAGCAGATTCCTACGAGAAAAATCAGAAGATATTTCGGAGCATGGTGATGCAGCGACGGGCAGGCCACTCCTCATCCGTTTGCTGCAGATGCTACAAAACCTTCATGCATCGCGAAACACGGTCATCCGACGGGTTCTCAGGCGGGTGGTGCAATACGATTCCATGCCAGGTCCCGCAAACTAGAATTACCGATTTCCTCCATGCATCAAGTCAGCTTATTTCTACCTTGCGTAGACAACGGCCTGGCTCAAAAAGCCTCCGTTCTCTCAGTAATATCAATGTTTTCTCTCAAACTTTGCTATCCGTTTATTTACGTTTGTTTAATTTGGCCACCCACACAAATAAGATTATCTGACCTTAATTTGCATATTCCATATGACTATATGTATATATTGGCCACCTGAGTGAGCAGACAACGAAGGTGCATCATCATCACTGCCGAACCGAAATCATGCTCTGCAGAATGTGGCCAAAAGCAGCAATAATTTGCCAAGCATCTAGACATTTGTTTGTGATCTATGGCCAATATTAACGCGGGGTTCACCGGAGAAAATGTCACTGCTGCCGCAAAGTCACAAAACGACCAGGACGTCCCATCACTCTCCACATCAGAAGTACTCACCTGAAAGGTTCTTTCTCTAGAATTGCTCATGCAAAATAAAGACAAACTAAAGAATGAACAAACGCAAAGAGTGTGGTAACACATAAGAAACCCATTTTTGTGCCTAAAAGAAATAAACAGCCTTGAAAGGTCAGGTTGGTCATCTCCGGAAAAAACCCACAAGTATTGGCAACGTGCACTTTTCTCCGAAGATTCCAGATCTTAACAATTTAAGTCTAGAGGTTGCACCTGAGTTTGGAGAAAAATTAACGAAGACTAAATTCCAGTGTCTTCATCCAACACTCAACTATAATGGAAAGTCAGCACTGGTCTCTGTCGTAGAAGAGCCAGGTCTCTTACCATTTGCCTAAAAGGCAGATTGAGAGCCGATGCCATAGTGTTTTCAGGAAGATGGCGTCAAGTGCCATGCTTCCCCTGTGACCAAAGTCCGAAAAAAGAATCGAAGCATTTAACGTTTTTCCTGGGTGCTCAAAGACCCTCATATGCCGAGTAACTGTGGGAGCATCTAGCTTGTCGACTCATGCCAATATGGTTGGATTAAAAGAAGCTCTTAAACGGATATTGTGGAACTGGGCCCGACCGTGACACAGAATCTCGTGGATTCAAAGCCAAACTGAGTGGAAGTTCTCGGCCCACCAAATAGTAGCTTAAAGAATGTCAACAACAGGGAGCCATATTATTACGACAGGGCGATAGATTTGCATTCAAGACTGTGCAAAATTTGCAGGCAACGTTACAGAAACAGCAAAGCGTTCTCTGTTTCTTTCAGAATAATAACTGAATGAAAATGGCAGAGGTATCAGTTGCTAATAGACAAAGTAATATTTTTCCACAAACAACGTACACCCGACGCTAAATTAGAAGTATAACCGGAATTTAAAGATTAAAGAACTTATCAAGAAATTTATGAATATTGGCTTAATTTCTAATAGGAAAAATGATGAGGGCCAAGAAATCTATCTAAAAGAAAGATGAGCACCAGAACAAGATTCTCTAAAGAACAGGAAGACGACCAGCAAGAAGATAAAGCGAGACCCGGCAGAGTCTTTAGAGGTTCGGATTCATGATTCTGCAGTGCGAAAAAATCTTTGAGACAAAGTGGACTTAAAGGGAAGGAGGCAGTCAAGAAGCCCCTTTTTACGCGAAAGCAATACGGCTAAAGGGACCAGAACATGCTACCCGACAGCGAAAAAAGGACTCAAGAACATCGAACCAAAATTTAAAACTTTGAGTTCTGAGAGAGAGGATCCAAAACATACTTACAGCTAAAACCGGAGTGGAGAGATAGATTCATTAGAGTTTCCTCCACAGAGCCCCTACCTTAATGTTACTGAACATAAATGAACAGCAGCCAAAATCCAAGGGTTAACTGTGGACAGCGCTTCCGTATGTACGTAACAACAGTACTGCTGAAGTTATTTCAACATTGCAAGAGTCTCCAAACACATATTCAGGCAGTCATGGAAGAAAAAAGGTGGACATACTAAATATCAGTACACATAATCTTTATTCCATCATTTTCATTTCCACCGCTGTACAGTGGTCGTTTGTACGTCTCGCTAATTTGTCAGATTGGTGCTGGATCACGGCCATCAGCTAAAGTTTTATCACAAGCATATCTAAGATAAAAGGGTTAATACTAAACGCTGAATTGACTAGGCTGTATGTATCGCGGCATTTTCTGTTAAAACTTCTGATCGCCAGTGTAAATATAAAAGGGTTGTGAACCTGAATCTTCAAAGAGTGGTTTGATTCCTGGCTGTGGGCGCTCTAGGGGGGCAGAATAGCGACGAGAACCAGTGGTGGGTATGAGCGAGTGGGGACGCAGGGGGGCCTTGATGCAGATCAGGGATTAATGCAGTGGGCCTGGCATATCGATTCTCCCCACCTCTCAAGATCCAGGGCACAAGGCGGACAGGCAAGGGTTATTCACCTAACAACATCATCAGCCAGATGCCGGGCTAAGATGTCTCGGTTGGCGTCCACATCTACATCCAGTGCCGAGAATTTATTATTATCTAATAAACTGCTAGAATTTGAGAAATCGTTACACAGCTCAGCTTTCAACAGCGAGAGAAGAAAAGGGAGAAATAAGGAGAACATGAGATGCTATTAACCGAGAGATGGCGGCGGTGGAATGGTGGTCTGATGGCGACCGGTCACTAGAAACGGGGCTGTGAATGGACGGGGCTCAGCATCTCCGTTTTTATTCGAAGGGGAAAGTCAAAAAGATCCCCCGACATTTAGAAAATAAATTAATAATAATAATAATTCAAACTTGGGGTTATCTCGATTTTACGACAGTAGCTTCTCACCCGCTCGTTTATCCTGAGGCGGGAATGGCGGCCCACGGAAGGAGAGGAATATTGGAGAGAGAAGAGTCTGGGTCCATCTTCCGCCCCCGGCCAAACGATCGATGTAAGTCAAAGCATGCACGAGCGTTTTTTACTACTCCGCGTCGTGCGAAATCGATCGGTGTCCCGACACTTCGGAAAATAGTCATAAATACACGAAACTGCAGCCGTTTTGGATCTGTTAGATTCCCTGCATCGTAACTGTTTTCCGCCCAGCAGGCAGAACTGACACGCGCCGCCAACCAGCGGAGTAGGAAGTTAGAATAATCAGCAACTTTGCGGAGTCAGCATCGGAGCCGATGATAAAATCCATTTTCGCCGGCTTTCCTGGCGTCGGGATAGGGAATATTCGTCGAGGCGAGAGAACTCGGCAATGATTTCTATGGTAAAATCGATTTGTTTAAACTCTCTCTCTCTCTCTCTCTCTGTACTGACGTCACAGCTCTCTGTACTGACGTCCTGACGTCATCTCTCTCTGTACCGATGTCATATCTATCTGTATTGACGTCATCTCTCTCTGTACTGACGTCATCTCTCTTTCTCTGTACTGACGTCACAGCTCTCTGTACTGACGTCCTGACGTCATCTCTCTCTGTACTGATGTCACAGCTCTCTGTACTGACGTCCTGACGTCATCTCTCTCTGTACTGATGTCACACCTCTCTGTACTGACGTCCTGACGTCATCTCTCTCTGTACCGATGTCATATCTATTTGTATTGACGTCATCTCTCTCTGTACTGACGTCACACCTCTCTGTACTGACGTCATCTCTCTCTCATCGGATGGAGAGATCGCTCGCTCGCGGCCGAAACCACCTATACTATCAATGAAGACAATTTTCCATTCGTCCACCTGTGTTCACCTGTTTTTTTCTCCCTTACATTACTGTGACTTAGAGTAGGCGTTTACCTGTGAAAATCATTATTTATTGAAAACCTGGTAAAAATATTTGAAAAAATACATCTTCTTACCTGGATCAAAATGAGGTGAAATCCTGTTATCATACCCTTTCATTAATTCTTCAATAAGTTGTGATCTGTGAAAGAGAAAGACAAGATTAAAACACAGCAGCCGTAATATTCATCCACACACTTCGCAATACAAGTCACTAATGAACCAGTAAATTTCATGCAGATGTCATCTTCATCAGAAGATCCCGGGAAAGATAATAAAGAAGTGGGCTTCATTTATCTTTACCGAGAAGCTTTCGTTTAGAGTTCGTTCACAAAACCGTGTTCTTGCTGACCGCCAGCGACCGGCACAAGTTGTACTCAGAACTTCTGGCGTATCCGTGCCACTACGGTTTAACCGGGGAGACGCTGGCCGCTCGTTTTTCAGTTCGCTTTAGAGCCCCGACAACCACTTTCTCGGTTCATTTTAAAGCTTTTATGGGGGGCCCACTGGATTTGGTCGAACGACCGAGCCAGTTCCTGCTGTCCGGAGGCTGAGACTCGAAAGCCAGGTAAACTCGCATGAATTCGAGCGCTGAATGGCCGAAGACTCGTCCTTGTCGTGAGCTATTTCCTGACAACGGCGTCTAAGTCAGCGAACGCCGCTTGAGAAACGTTAACGTGTTCTTCAAGATGCGTTAGTATTACGTTCCTTGATTCTACTGCTCATATTCTTTCAGGATGAGTCGTCTAAAATAGCACCCGGAGCTCTGGAGACAAGTTTCTCTATGTTCATTCCATCCATCTCTTGTTCGTCCCTATGCGTGTGGTACCACTCTTTGGGTGTTCCATATTTTCCTTGAGGCCCTGATATCTCTGACGCTTCTCTCTTTTACAGCAACATTAATAACACCTGTAGCTGATACTTCGCTGATGTTGCTGAGACTGATTTATTTCATTGATATCTGGGTAACTGTATTTGATGGACCAATCCTCTATGATGCTTCTCTTCCGGCAGATCTTCGAGTTGCCAGCCTTAATGACTGGCTGAGGCTGATGTTCCCATAGATGTTTTGACGGCTCTCAATGTTTTAGAAGTTTCCAGAGAACGTAATTCGCTAATGCGCCATGCCGGGTGCAGTACTCCGTAACCTGGCACCGAACATATTAACGTCTTTGGTGTTTTAATGCACAGCTTGCCGGAAGAACCTACGCGTCTTTTCTCATGAATTCCCGCTCGCGCCGCCTAGTTCTGGATAGAAAAGGCACCAAGGAGTCACCTCGAATCCGCTTGATTCTTACCAAACGTTTAGCTTTTGTCGATCCACAGGTAACCTTCATGGCGCCCTCGCAGCTGTTTCTCTTCAAGGCACTTATGCCTGTCTGATGTTAGTTTGTCTCTAAGCGCCTTGTTGTCACTATCAGTTTAAGGGAGCCCCTTAAATAGACGGGGCTTTGCGAGCCAAGGATTAGGAAGGAGCTCAGCCTGACCATGTATCTCGCTTCCTATCCAAACAGAGAAATTGCGCGTGTCACACCTTTGAAGGTAATCCTCTAAATCTCACCATTTCTCGCGAGAACTTCTCACGTGGTTGACAACTGTGTAGAAAGGCGATCAAGCAAAATATATTAATATCCAGCTCTTAAACCGCATCTTGGGTCCGCAGTAGGCAGTAGAGCGAGAGAGAGAGAGAGAGAGAGAGAGAGAGAGAGAGAGAGGAGAGAGAGAGAGAGAGAGAGAGCGAGGAGAGAGATGAGAGCGAGAGAGCGTGAGAGAGAGAGAGAGAGCGAGGAGAGGAGGAGAGGATGAGAGAGAGAGGATTGAGAGAGAGAGCGATGAGGAGAGAGAGAGAGAGAGAGAGAGATGAGGAGAGAGAGAGAGTGCGAGAGAGAGGAGAGAGATGGAGAGAGAGGAGAGAGAGTGAGAGAGAGAGAGAGAGAGAGAGAGAGAGAGATAGGAGAGAAGAGAGATGAGCGAGAGAGAGAGAGAGAGATGAGGCCAGATGGATAGAGGAGAGAGAGGAGAGGAGAGGATGATGAGGAGAGACAGGAGGGAGGAGAGATGAAGCGAAGAGAGGAGCGAGAGCGGTGGAGAAGACGAGGAGAGAGAGAGGATGAGGAGAGAGAAGGGAGAGGAGAGAAGAGAGAGATGGAGAGGAGAGAGAGGAGAGAAGAGAGAAGAGAGAGAGAGGAGAGGAGAGAGAGAGAGATGAGGAGAGAAAGATGGTAGAGAGATGAGGAGAGAAAGATGGTGGAGAGATGAGAGAGAGAGAGAGAGAGAGATGAGGAGAGAAAGATGGTGGAGAGATGAGAGAGAGAGAGAGGGGGAAGTAACTTTTGACAGTAAATCGTCTTTTTTACCTCATGTTTAACGACTGCTATAACGAAACAAAAAGGTCGTTCTAACCATAATATTTACATGGCGTCAAATAGGAAAATTAACCGGTGCAAATGTAAGGGATTTCGGTGTTGTCAAAGGGAAACAGCCATTTACCTAACATCCAACTGTGACGGCGTGCACGTGCCGTGACGTCACGCTGACCCTGACCGCCACTGGCCTGACCTTTCACCCGACGAGCGTTACCAGGAAGGAAGCCAAAGATCGGGAATGGAATGGATAATGGAAGCGACTGGTACCAGGGAATGAAATCAGGATTGTCTGTCTGGAAAAACCCAACCAGGTTGAGAAATCCCTATCAAGAGACCGGCAGCCATAAATATGGATCCTCGAGACGGGACACCTGGCTACAGTAAGCAAAGCACCCTCAAGTAGTGGAAGGGAAACAAGGGGGCATATTAACCCCCAAACGCAAAAAGTACAAGGCCACCAGAAAGAAACCATGGAAGAGAGAAGCCGCCACTCAGAGCCCGATATTTCACAAGCCCAATTTTACAGCGAAGATTCATTAAAAACGTGGATTTAGAAGCTACTGCCTTTCAGTCCGCGTCAGGTGTTGCATCTATTCTATTGTCGACCCTCATTCAGTTTTCGTTACTGGCAGAGTTCGCCTTTTCCCCCGGCCTGTAAGATGAATGCAACTCAGCCTTCAGTCTAATTCAAATGAGAGATATTAGTGCAGACCACCATCGAAATCCTTTCTTCTTCGAGCGATTGACATATCAAATAATACAGACGACCCCAGACAACCGGACCCAGGCCTCATCAGCGGAATATCCCAGCTGGATGACATTTTAGAGTGATTATAAATAAAATGAGTGATACTTTATTGGTGAGTTGAGGCCCTCAGTGTGTGTATGAGCGTGTGAGCGGGTGTCGTGTGTGTGTGTGTGTGTGTGTGAGAGTGTGTGAGCGAGTAGTGTGTATGGGGTGTGTGTGTGTGTGTGAGCGAGTGGTATGTGTGTGGGTGTGTGAGCGGGTGTCGTGTGTGTGTGTGTGAGAGTGGTATGTGTGTGGGTGTGTGAGCGAGTGGTGTGTGTGTGTGAGTGTGTGTGGTGTTTGTGTGAGAGTATGTGAGCGAGTAGTGTGTATGGGTGTGTGTGTGGGTGTGTGAGCGAGTGGTGTGTGTGTGTGAGAGTGGTATGTGTGTATGGGTGTGTGTGTGGGTGTGTAAGCGAGTGGTATGTGTGTGTGTGTGTGTGGGTGTATTAAGTGTCTGCACGGTTGTCTCTAACCCTGCCACACCTTTCACCAGAGATCGCCATGAAAAAGTATTTAGATTTTTGCAAAATTTTAAGAAAGTATTTTTTTAAAAATCTGAAAATTGGGGGGGGGGGATATAGAACAACAGAAATCAGTCTGTCTGTCTGTCTGTCAGTCGGTCTGTCTGTCTGTCCGTCCAGATCACGTTGATTTTTATTCTCTTTTCGTTTAAAATTCTTTAAGAGATTAAAGATACAGCATCACAGCTCGCATTATCATGTATTATTATTAATTATTATTATTATTATTATTATTATTATCCCCGTCCGCTTTTTGTTCGTTTTAACGGGGGTCTGACGAAACATGGCGGCAGCTGCAGAGTCCGGGGTTCGGCGCGGTGAAGCCTTTGTTATTTCCCACCGTAGCTCCCGACAACAGTCGGATAAACAAATCGATAACGCAATATAAACGGTTTTATTGTCGCCCAATTCCCAGCAGCCCTCGTCTAATTAGTCCGCCGTCTGATACGAGGGGGAGAACTAGTTCGTCATCGCCCCCTCCCCCTCCTCCGTCGCCATGGTTACTAACAGGTCATGGCGGATGCGACTATCTACATTTGTCCGCTCTTCTGGCGAGAATATAATTCATTCCCCCCACAAATAGATTCCTTTCAGAACAAAGGCCATTCACACGATGTTTCATCGCGGGGAGAAGTTTTAGAGGAACGGAGAACGGACAGAACGGTCCATGTTCTATGCCATGTTCCGAGTTTTGCGGGCCAGATGCGGTTTCTCCATCCCTCCTCCTCCTGCTGCTAGGCGACCCCGAGTTTCTCGACGACTGTGGGAGCGACACAGCGGGGACAGCGGTGAGACCAGGAGTTATGGATGGGGAACCATGCAACTGCCAGAAGAGGGAACGTATCCGTGATCAGACCTGCGGGATATCGATGGATGGGATGTGTCTGAAATCTCGAACTGCTTCGCAAAAATCGATGTCGGTTGAGCCGATTCCTATTTAGGCGCTCGAAGCCCGAATCAACAAATAAGTTTGGCTGTACGAGAGCGCAACGACTTAGAATATTAATAGGAGAAACGAATGAGGAAGAAGTAATTTTCGTATGGTATATTTGATGCGGAGTTGAGTTTAAGAGCAACGGGAGAAGTACACCAAACCATCATAAACTGTAACGAATGTAACACTGTCATAATTAAAATTACAACGAAGTTCCTAATAACGACCGTTGCTATGGTAACAACTTGTAAAGAACTCGTTTTTACTGTGAACAATCGACTGCAGCAAAGCTGTTTTTTTTTCTCGTTACAACCTCTTGGACGGCGAACTTTCTCATAGTAACCTCCGCCACAGCAGACTGTCTTACGATAACCTCTTTAACAAAGAACATTCCCAAAGGAAACTTCACTATTGGCAAATGGTGTGTGTTCTTATAGAACTATTCATATAACGACTCCTCTGACAGCAGACTTCCTGATAGAGAAATCTACAATATCAAACATTCAGGCTCTCTGCCAATGAACTTTCCCACAGCGAACTGTACCACAGAGAACGTCTTTATAGCAAACACTGCTCTAGAAAATGTTTCTTTTAGTGACTTCTTTGACAGCAGAGATTCTCATAGCGAACTCTACTACACAAAACGTTCTTATAGTGAACCATGGTTTTTCATAGTAAAATAATTGACTTTACCTTAATATCCTCTTTGACAACGAACATGGACACCGTTCACTGCATACTTTTTAACAAACTCTCCTTAACAAAATTTCTTATAACGAGTTTTGTTATAGCGAACGATTCATAATAGAAGTTTTGATACCAAACTTTCTTATAATGGAATCTAATATAATTAACTTTCTTACAATAATATTTACTGTAACTAAAATTCTTATAACGAAATTTAATATAGCAACCGTTCTTATAACAAACTCAGCTGTGAAAAAATATCATATAATGAACTCATTTGATTGCAAAAAATCTTATAACATACTATACTATAAAAACTTTCTCAAAACTCTATAACAAACTTTTTAATGACAAACACTGCAATAGCAAAATATCATATAATGAAAACTTTGACAGCGAACTTTGTTATAATGCTCTACTACAGAGAAACCTTCTTATGTCGACCTTTTTACAGAAAACTTTTTATAATGAACTTATTTAGAGCAAACTTTCTTACAATGATTTCTGCTATTTTAAACTTTCTTATAAAAAACTGTTTTTTTAGTAAACTTTCTTACAATGACTAATTTTACAGTAAACGTTTTGAATAATGATCTCTGCTATGTCTGTTTTTATTATAGTGACCCTTTTGTAGCTTTCTTTTATAAAAAAAAAACACTGCTATTATTATACTTACAGAGTAACGAATTTTGTTACAGCGAATATTCTTACAACGAACTTTCTTATAGCGAACTTTCTTATAACGAACTTTCTTATAACGAACTTTCTTATAACGAACTTTCTTATAGCAAACATTCCTATAACGAACTTTATTATAACGAACTTTCTTATAGCAAACATTCTTATAACGAACATTCTTACAACGAACTTTCTTATAGCGAACTTTCTTATAGCGAACTTTCTTATAACGAACTTTCTTATAGCGAACTTTCTTATAACGAACTTTCTTATAGCAAACATTCTTATAACGAACATTCTTACAACGAACTTTCTTATAGCGAACTTTCTTATAGCGAACTTTCTTATAACGAACTTTCTTATAGCGAACTTTCTTATAGCAAACATTCCTATAACGAACTTTCTTATAGCGAACTTTCTTATAACGAACTTTCTTATAGCGAACATTCTTACAACGAACTTTCTTATAGCAAACATTCTTATAACGAACTTTCTTATAGCAAACATTCTTATAACGAACATTCTTACAACGAACTTTCTTATAGCGAACTTTCTTATAGCGAACTTTCTTATAACGAACTTTCTTATAGCGAACTTTCTTATAGCAAACATTCCTATAACGAACTTTCTTATAGCGAACTTTCTTATAACGAACTTTCTTATAGCGAACATTCTTACAACGAACTTTCTTATAACGAACTTTCTTATAGCAAACATTCTTATAACGAACTTTCTTATAGCGAACTTTCTTATAACGAACTTTCTTATAGCGAACTTTCTTATAGCAAACATTCCTATAACGAACTTTCTTATAACGAACTTTCTTATAGCAAACATTCTTATAACGAACATTCTTACAACGAACTTTCTTATAACGAACTTCTTATAGCGAACTTTCTTATAGCAATCATTTATAACAAACTTCTTATAGCAATCATTCTTATAACGAACTCTATTTTTGTTTTTATAATCTTGTAAACGAACTTAATTATCAGAAAACCTTTTATCAACTTTTTCGTGACAAAATACATTGTTATATTTTTAAAAAAGCAATAGAACATTTTTCTCATATTTATTTATTTATATACTTACAATTAATTGACTATAATGACATTTATAAAAATATTCTTTGCTGCGATGATTTCCTATAATAATCCCTGCCATAGTTTAGATGTCTGTGTATTATGATTTTTGAAAAAAGAAGATTGATTCTACGCAATGATTTCTTGTATTGTTTGCCAAATTTATTTATCGATTTAAAAAAAAAAAACAAACAAACTCATCAGTTACAAACCATCGACGATGTTTTAATAATTATTGATCTCGAGGAGTTACGCTCGGATCTGTTCGATCACAGATGCGGGAAGCTCTTTAATCAAAAGGGAGGTAACTACGATTTTTTTTTATCTTTACCGAGATGTGTTGTCTACAGCTCTTCCCGGCAGATGAAAGCAAATTGTTAGGACCAGAACCGTTTTCCATCGAATCTGCATTGCCATAAATTTGCTCTGCTTTTCTCCACCTGTTAAAATAAATTATAAACAAATAAATTACACGTATATATATAATATATATATATAATCATAAAAAATTCTGCAATACACTTTGCATATACTTAAAATGTTCTGAAGGGAGCTGGCTGAATACCACATCACGGCGATGATGTTAGAGCCGGATTTCAGTTGAACGGCGCATGTAGATGGATGAAGCGACCTCTGGGAACTAGACATGGCGGGTGCAGTTCGGACCACTGGAACGTCTCCGGTCCATGCTGGGAATCCTCCGTGCGTTTTGGCTTTTCTTGTCTCGAATAAAATCGCTAGTGCGCGGCGTTGAGAATTAAACAATGGATCGAATTACATATTTCATGCGACCATTTTAAACAACTGCGATGTATCGCCTCGTATTGTTATACTTCTGGAGTGCATCAGTCGTGGGGCGGCCACCAGGTGGCTTCTTGCGGAGAGACTCGCACTGAACTCACTCCGGGGATCAAGAGACTGTCTCTACGTATATTTAAACGACGGTGAGCGTGACACGCCCGGTGAACTCCTAACGTTGGGCTTTTGTCTAGAAAACGAAGTTCGGCGTCAGCGAATTTCTAGTGTCGACACATCGGATACCGTGTTTTCGCTCGTCAACCCATAACAGCCGGTTACCTTGATCAGCGACAGCCCACTCCGACGCACCTGTTCTGACACCTTTACATCCAACAGTTACGCTTCGTTACTCATTCTCCGGGTGTGTGTGTGTGTGTGTCATTGCTGTGAGTGATCTGTCTGAACAGTGGTTAGTGCGACGTGTGGGATGCGGCCGGCTTTTACAAGAGACGTCCAGTTTCTCTCTCCCCCCCTGGTTTACGGACTTAGCTTTGTACAATTCTGGAAATGGCAGCGTTAACGGAGCGAGCGTTTTCTTGGATATTAAACCGTTCCAAACCTCCATCATCGAACGAATCTCGATTTCGTCGACTTAATAAAGTTTTTTTTTTAAAAAAAAACGAACAAGCAAACTGCGATATCGGTTAACCGACCGTGAACTCAAACCCACCTCCCTTTGTCCTCTGTCCGTAGATTCAACTGAGCGCACCCTTATAACGACCCTATGCTAGTGCAACTTTGCTGTCAGCACACTAATTAAACCGCAGTGGCGGCCTATTCGTAAACGAACACGCAGCTAACGAAAGATGGAAAATGGAAGATGCCTTCCAATCTTTACAGGTGGAACTTGAGATTACATCAAAACAATGGTTTCTCACTTCTCACTTTCACCAAAACAAAGGTGTTGGACAAATCAGTATGACACCGATCCTTTAGATCGTGCATGTCGTGAGGCCCCCAACCCAACAAAACCTTTGTGGCCATGTTGTAATCTGTTGTTCTGTTACCGAATAATTCTCAGCTTCGTGTTGCCATTTTTATTAGAACCATCTGCGTTGTTGTTTTTCAATGACAACTAAACTCTAGATCGCCGACGATGGTAGCTGCCGACAATTGCTGATTAACAGAGAATTTACACGATATTTACGAAATACTGAAGCGCTGTTCAGTGCAACAAAGCTGAACAACATCACAACGATTCAGTCTGGTTCTTGTCCATAATTAGCACCGCAGATTACTTTCTAGAATTGCTTTCCTCCCCAAGAGAACTGAATATTCTTACTTTCAATTTTCCTAATGGTTTGTTGTTGGCGAGAACTGAAATCAGCGAATTGACAAAATCTATGTAAATATGAGCCTTAATCACGAAACCCCAAAGACCGGGCTTTGTTTAACGGGAGGGGTTTAAAATAATGGTAAGGGAAATTAAGGTTCTGAGCAAATGGCGAAGACTAAACTTTACATATAAAAGGGTTACACAGAGATCTGAGATGTTCAAAATTCCAGAAAGTAAGGGACATTTGGACAAACAAGTAAGTTTGAGAAGTTTCTCTCTGCTGTCTCAGAATCTCGGCTTACAAGAGGGAATAACTCGAAACTTTATAGGATATTCGAAATTAAAGGGGAAAAAAAGGGGGGCGGGTATTGTTCGGGTCGATTTGTAAAACTTTAGCGTATTCCATACACTACTAGAAAAACTAATTTGTATAAGTATAAATTCACAAGGCTGAACATGCTGAAGATGCTTTTTTGTTAGTAACAGAGTGGAAAATAATAGGCTAGAGTATTTTTTATAGGTGTAAGGCAGATGCTGAGTGAATAGCTGCTAGGAAATAGGCTCCATACAAACAAAGATTTCCTCTTTTTCCATAATTCGCTAAGTATAAAAACAAGGAAGTTATGCCAAACTAGCCGTCCTGAAGTGTTGGCAGCGAAGTTCCGGCCCAGGAGACATTTTATTCCGGTCGAGCCATTTGGAATAGACAGATGTGGTTTAAAAGAACGATTTTCCCGAGATCAAATGAAAGTAGTAAGGCGCTGACCTTACAGTCCTAAAATGAGGAGTATAAGGTCAGCCACAAACTACTACTGACGTAACGAGATTTTATAAATACCAAACTCGGTAACCAAAAATTGACAAAGCAGCAAAAAATAACGTTAGCCAATTCCCAAATGAAAATTAATATCTTGTATTAATCATGTGTACCGAGCATCAAGGTTTTCTTGCTGACACTGTCTTTGCAGCAGAAATGAGCCAGAGAACGGTCCAGGCGGACGCTTCTCTGGTCAGTGTCTCGGAGATTCGCGTTCGAGGGTCAGACCTAATTCTAACCTAACAAGGATTGTTCAATCTCGAGGCCTTCAGCTGACGGATAAGTACGGCTGTCACGGCGGTGGAAAGGCAGGACTGGTGTTTGTCGAAGGACGCCTCGGGCAACTAGATCGTACAACGCCAAAAGGGGGCTTGGTTGGGACCATCCTGAGGAAGGAGACGGGAAAGCCGTTTCCCCCGAAACGTCAGCAGTAAGTGTTAATAGCGGGACCCAGGACCCCGGGCTGCCACTCGGGGAAGCTCCGTAGAAAAAGAAAAAAAAGGATTAATCAACATGACCGATGACTGTCCTTAGAATTACAGCTCTGCTAAACAACGCGTCGGCCAATTATATCCACGAAAGAGTTAATCGAGAGCACATTCTTCGCAATTAGTGTTCGATCTAATCCATTTTGTACGAGGGTGATGCTGAAAGTAATGAGGCCTGGTTATTGCCGTAAACCCATTATTCCGACGACAAACCTGTAATGATTTTATTCACCAGAAAAAAGAAAACTTGAACCCAAAGGAAAACAGAGAGTTCGAATGAGTCCGACCAGGCGTTTTGTTGTCGGGTGTCACAGCGCTTCGCTACCTGCCTGGATGCGGTCTTCAGTGCAGATGATGAATGGTGCTAACCCCACTCACAGCTGACCGGTCGGGCACCCAGAACATCGTTTAAGACTTCGGATAAGACTCCAGCATAGCTGTCTGCTCCAGGAGGGCACGCGTGGCGACGGCGCTGCCTCCTCTGCGCCGATGAACACATTGAAAGCAACATCGTACATCGTGCGAATAACAACCAGACCTCTGATTGTTTTCCCTGTAATTTGTGAACATTCATAGCTTTTAGTGCTACTCCCTTAAACAAGATTTTAGGGGGTGCTAAGCAGACAACCTTTTCGAAGACGGGTACGCCTTACCTGTCGAATGGCTTTGCTAGCGCAGAACGACGAGGAAATAAGCTAAGCTGAATGTGAACTTAAAGATTTCGAGTCAGAAATGTTACCAGCTCACAATGACATCGATCGGTTCTAGAACTATAGATTTTGCGTCGTATCTTCTTCGTAAGATATCCAATCAAAATATTTCATCCGGTAAAGTGTCCATGTACTGGAAAGTTGCAAATGTCTCGCCAATTTCTAAGAGAGAAAATAAATGTGCACCAGACAATTATCCAACCGTCAGTCTGACGGACATATCAGGAGGAATGGTTGGACATATCGATTATTCAGAACGCTAAAATACTTTGCGCCAGCCAATGGATGTTCTCAGAAGTTTGAAAGTAACTCAATTAACGCCAACCTTCTGCACTTGAGACTCACCGACGATCAGAAAAAGGTTAAGTTATTGACATTAATGGGAATGTATTGCTTTATTTATCAAAATTGTCTATTAAACAGAAAGAACTGCGTTGTTTACGATTACACCACATCTCTACCACAAGACATTGGACGTGGAGTACACCCAGGCTCCGTTTTACAGACACTCTTGTCTTCGGTTTACGATAGATGACATTAGTGAATAAATTAAAGTTGCCTTCCATTAATCAAGTCAGAAAATATTTGAAAACGTTAAACCATAGAGCTGATAAGTGGCAACTGAAACTTAATTACTCGAGGTGTAAGTTCATTTATATGAATAATGATCTAAAAAGATTTCTTCTCAGACTTCTTATCGGAATTATCTGCTTGAAGCCCAAGAGATGTTACATATTCTAAGCCGCTGGAATAAGTAAGGTAGGGTGAACGTAAGCAACAGGTGGGAAAATCAAAGTGAAAGGTTTTGCGTTTTCCTTGTTCTGGGCTTTGAGATTACAAAGAGGATTACAATTTTAAACGCCTCTAGGTTCGCATCCCCCTGGTTATCTTTTTAGCATTAAAATGAAAAAATGCACGGAGCTACGCTGACTCATTAGAGAATGCATTGAATCGATCAGCTAAAGGGATGGAGCCTCTCTACAGACTTCCTGGCTCCTCTCTCGGTATAAATATAATTACATATGTGCAATAAAGTTGATCTTTATTCGTGTACATAAAATAATGTATGTAAAAGGAGTTCGCTTCCCGACTTTTACCTGGCAGAACTTAGGTGAACTATTTTACTGGTGACTCCGCGGTGATCTCCCGTGTTGGAAAAGCTTGCACGTTAACCCTCCGTGCACCTCGTCAGTTCGTACCTAGAGGCGCCAGGTAGCAAGTGCATCGAACTGACTGTGTGCCATGTGGTATACAAAGAAACTAAACAATATTCGTAATTTCCTTCGTTTTGACAGTTCGCGTGTCTTGTAGACTCATATGCAAAAACAAATACAAATTAAAACTAGCAACAGATTTAACAGCAGTAAACTTAATCAAAGGTGTAAATTCAATACAATTCGTCTGGCAGAAGCTGGCGGTGGAATACATATTATTCAATAAAAAAGAAGAAACGTTCAATTATATGTAATTCTTTAATATAACTTATAAACAACAGAATGTTTAAAAAAATTAGGGATATATTACATTTCCTTTTATAATTTAGTGGTTTATAATAATTCTAGATTCACCTTCGATGCAATTCAGAGAATCATGATAACTGTCGCTATATTTTTTTTACTTAATCGTGGAATTACAATGGCAGATCTATAACATTTTCAATACATCTATAACATGTGATTCATAATGGTTTCTAGATTTTTTTAAAATAGAATTCAAATATCTACAACAGCTTTTGCTATATCTTTAATATAAACTAAAGACTTATAATAGTTTATTAGATTCACCTCTAATCTAACAAAAATTAGTAATTGTTACACATTCTAAAATCTGAAACATTTCAGAAATTTTATGACAACAGACAATTCATTCGTAATTGTGTTTGGAGATATATATATATATTTTAAATATAAAACTGTATATGACTGCTAGCAGAACTATACAGCTGTTAAACATGCTGTTAATATAATAAACTGGAGTGACATGTAGGTGTTAAGAAATATAACAGTAAAATAGCTTTTTTAATCGGCTGAAGGATAAATCACTGTATCCGATCTCTCATTCTTATTCGCTAGTATATATAATATTCACTATTACTGTTTTACAGTTGTCATGGGTATTTCAAGGATATAGACTGCACACAGATCTCCATAATACAGTGCTTTATAGTTATGCTGTGTATTTTTAACATAATATAGAACGTTCCACGGTTGCCAGATGAGTCTCTAACGCGATGTGAGATAATCACAACAGCTGCAAGATTATCCGATTTGGTTTGTATTTTACGAAGACGGGTCTTCGATCTAAACAACGGAGAGTTGAGGGGGCACCATGCGTGGCAGCTACATGTGCGGGAGAGATGGCGAAATAGCAGAGAGGAGGAGCACGTACCTGTTCGGCCAGGAGACAGTCGTTGGTAGAGGTCAGGTAGGGTATCAGAAGGTTACTCGGGGCGTCTGCGCGTCGTCAGAACTGCTACCTTCTTCCCAGCAATGGAGTCGAACCGAGCCGCGGGGGAGGGAGGGGGGTTGGAGCCCGAACCCGATACGCGCATTGTGCATCCAGCTTCCCCGACGTCGTCAATCCACCCGTCAGTAACCGGGGGCGCGGGCAACATCCGACTCGGCGCCAGTGATTCCAGGAATGCCGTTCGTACTCGCGCGATCAGATAGAGCGGGGGGAGGCGTGGCGGAGGCTGGAACAGCCAGCGCGCGGAGGCTGTTACCGACTCCCCCCCGACCTCCGGGAAGGCATTTTCAAAAACCTCCCTCCGCCCCACCAACCACACGCCGGCCGAGCACCGTGTTCATTCACTCGTATCGCACGCGGGAGCCCAGAGCGTGAAGGCCGCGATGGCGGATCCGAGAATGGAGGAGGGAGTATCGGCCGACGGGAGAACCTCATCGATCCGTCGGCGGAGGCGCCCCCTCGCGGCGGCAGATGGGCGAAATCTGTCGCGGGACGCTGACGTCAATAACGAATCAAACCCCTCCGTCTGTGATCTACTTTTGCTTTATTCTGTTGATATTTCGGATCGTCCCCTTTATCTACGTCAGGCCGCGCGCGAGACGCTCAGATATCCCGCGGCCCCTCCCCAGCACCCCGAGAGCTGGCTGTCATAGCGCGGACGGGGTCGGGTCCGGGGAATCTAGGGTTACGCCCCGCCCCGCCCCCCACCAAAAAAAAACAGTCCCTGCCCCTTACGGCATCGATAAAGCGACTTTTTTTTTTTTTAAATACGCATCGGCGGCTAAACGAGACGAGTCTGCGCACTCGTGTTCTCTCTTCTGCATTTCTTGTGACGGGCAGCCAGATATCGGAACGAGGCTGACCTAAGCGCGCCTGCGCACTGAAGAATTTTTGGAGCTCGCTATTTCCTGTTCCGTTTGTAAAATTCCTTTTTTCTTTTTAATAGATAAAAAGTTTCGAATAAAAGCAAGAATCAGCAGACCGACCGCCCCTTTTTGCTTGGGATGGGATAGGGATTATTTCGACAGTCACAGTCTGGTAATAATGGGAAAAACTGCTCCTGGCGGTAGCAGGTTTTAGCTCTAATTAAAACAGCACAGGTAACAACAGGTAATAAACAAAGACCGGGCCGTCGTAGAAGGTTTACATACTACTGCGACATCTTCTCAGGTATTGCGTATGCGATTATTGGTTGGGGGGGGTTGTTCCAACCACCTCACACCCATTCAGCTAGATCGGCCGCAACCCTTCATCTTCCTCGCTGGAACTGTACTCAAGTTTGTCTGCATATTTTCAGAATGACCCGTAACATCAAAAGCTGCAGATGCAGAAGTCACGCCACGCATTTTAAAATATGAGTGTTTCGTGTACCATTTACTTGGTCTTGATTTCTACTTATCCCAGTGAGTACGACTTAGCCTACCACAGTTTAATAAGGTGTCTGAAAATACTACAGTAACTGCTAATACATTTTGCATGGATTTATTACTGCTATTCCAAGCAGGAAGGAATGTGCTCCATGACGATGATTTTACATTTGTGATATACCCGTGGTCGATATCTATATCACCTGCCATATTGACAGAACAATCGATTTTAAATATCTCGTACCTGGAGTTGGCTGACGGAAAACTATTGTTAATACGAGTTTCACTTTTAGCGTCTAATCCAGATGTCGACGCAGCTAAAATCTTTACATTTTTTTTTTTTTTTTACTGTTTAGATTTATATTTCCTGCTGAGTCTTTTAAACAGCATCTGCTAGACCATCGTCACTATACTCCTAAAGGTGCCAGCTTCATTACTGAGACTAATTTTTTTTACAGAATTCATACCACCCTGACACGATTGCTGCTTACTTCACCATCTACATACATCTTATTAGCTGCATCTAGGCTACTAGTTGGAAGCCCAAGATTAATTTTTAAATTATTTAATATCACCATTAAATTTTGAATCATCAACATACCTTTTATTATTATTAGTTGGTTTTGCAGTATGTACATTTTCCCCCCTTAAGTTTAACTCTTATTATTGAATATGTAGATCACTATTGTAATTTATCTTATTGTAAATTTATAAGTATTTTATGCTGTAGAAAATTTCAAACCTTTAATTTTACGCAATCGTTAAAATCTTTTAATTTTGCACCAAAAATTCTGTCTAAAATCCAATTTGTTTTCCTCTTAAATATATAAACTTTAAATAAAGAGAAAATGCCATTTGAAGCTTTGTATTTGAACCGAGTGCATCATTACGCTCTCATTTCATCTCCTGATCTCCATATTAAGTTGGATTTGATAAGGTAAAACAGCAAATCTGACTCCAGTGTTTAAAATCTAATTATTATTTTTAAGCCTTAAACTCATTTAAATTATTAACACGATCACTGCCAGAATCTCGTTCTAACCAAAGTAATGTCTGCTACACTAAAGCAGCCGCACGTACTGTTAACCCCATCCACAGAATCAACAGGTTTATTCCATATTTATAATTTTGTGATATCCAGATTTAGCCATTAAACTAAAACCATTTCGCTTTTTGAGTGCTTGGTGTACTTAAAGGTGGAGGCGCCAATAAAGTCTTCTTCCTACTCAAACCAGACTTATTCACACTCTCCCATTACTTAACCATGCCAATTCACAGCTCCCACTGCCTCTTTAAATAGTTTGTTTTGTTTTTCTTTACTTAAAGAGACATTAAAGGAAATTATATAATCCAGAAATGTATATATATATATAAATATATATATATATATTAGATATGTATCTCAATTTGTTTGATAATGTAGTTATTACAAAACCGACCAACAGGGGGCACTGGCGACGGTAAACGACTCGAGAGTAGCTGTCGCCACCATGTAAGTGAAACAAAGATACCGCCGACACAGCTTCTGTCTGGAGTTCAGATGTGTGATAAAATAATTACTTTTATCAGCAAAACTTCTTTTAAAATTATTATTATAAACGAAAATTTAGTTGGAGAAAGCGGACAATATTTTTTTTTAAAAAAGAATCCAAATTTGAAAACCGTGTTCTATATTTTCTTGAGTTTATTAAGAAGAGCATCTCGCGTTACAAACTCACTTAGACTTAGATTGTTTTTCTACATCAGAGTTGATTAAATGTCTTTTCATTTGAAAACTAAAACGGCACTGAATACAAGCCGGTGTTAATGAACAGAAGAGCTTTAAGACGTTTAGATGTACTCTGAGAACCAAGTCACCCTAGATATGGCAGGAATTCCCTCTCTCTTTTCAGACAATGGAAAGTGGACAATAAGGTTTGAATTGTTTCCGAGGGTTTTTAAGATTTCTGAGAAATAGAAAAGGCACTGATAACAGTAAGCGTATCTGAAGTATAAACTGATTTAGGGTCTGCTTGATTTCCTTGCCATATAGATCGTCAAAATTAAACACATTATCAAAACTTTTAGTCGGTTTGTTTTGATTTCTCCGGGGAACATCTGTTTCAGGTTCGTTCCTTTTGTTCTCTCACCTATTGTTTTGCCAATATTTCGTAGGCCTAAATGTATCTTAATTTGCAAGAATATGTGTTACCTATTGTTCATCAGGCTTATTAGCAGACCCACTTTTTACTGAGTTTATATTGAGGTTAACGTAAAGATTTTCTAAACAACCAAATGTCTTAAAGACCTGGATCTAATAACGAACTGGTTTTTCCGCATCCACTATCTCCTATAACCAATCCACGTTTATTTCCAGATAACACAAAAGTATCAACTTTACTCTTTAATATCTTTTTCCATATATATATATATTTAAAAAACCGCTTAAGTTATAACCGAAAGTTTATCTCTATTAATCTGACTTGAGGTTCGCTTTTTCTGTAAGCTGAAGACGATCGGGAGAGAGCCATCTGGATCTTCGTCGTAGGAGCCGAGTTCACGGCCTGAATTATCGATAAAATCGTCACTCAGAGCGAAACATCAATAATCGGTTCAAATTATACTCTGTTGTGATTCATAATTCAAACTAATTTATTCACATAACGACTATGATATGTATATATATTATATTTTTAAAATGTAAAACTAAAACAAACAGAAAAAGATGAAGAACGGAGTTATTGGTGAATTGTGGAAAAAATTTTAAGTATTTTTCTCTGTGGCGGAAAATAATAGCGACAAATTATCTTTGTGTTTAGATTTCTTAACATTAGAATGAAAATCGTACAGCAATGATTCTGAATAACCTAAAATCCACATTCTTTAGGAAAGGGGTTTGTTCAAGTCGATAACTTCGTTTTTTTTATATATATATAAGAGAACTAAGACTTCTTTGATGCTATCTCCAGTGGAGTATTAAGAAACTGTATTAAGATCTGCTTTTTAAAGTTGCTCTGAGGTTGCGGAACTTAAATTTTCCCCTGTTTTACCGTAACCAAGTTTATTCATTAACTTATAAAAGTTTTTGTTTTCAAAACTATTCGCCCACTCAGCTTTCACGAGTTTAGTTAACTCTATATATGGTTTTAGCCAATGCTGATTGATTAAAAATAATAGCTTTATTATATTTTTGTTATCTTCATACTTAAAGACATAGAGCTGAAGTCTACAGTGTAAAACATAATTTTTTTATTATAAAAAGTGTTTAATAGTTCTTTTAAAACAGTAGATTTACACCCGAGTTTATCCTCTATCATCTTATTTTGAAAGCCGGTCGGTGTTTTTTCAGCTAGTGTTGACGGATAGTCTGCGACTCTTTAGGGTATTCTCTGCCTACATTTTATATATCAGACTCATTGGTGATCCAGTTTTATATTTATGATAATACTTTTGTAATGCTCTGAACCTGTTCTTCTACTACCCTACCCACTCAATCACCCGTTGGGAGCAGCTGGCACAGCCCAACTGCAGAGATTATTCGCTCCTAAGTAAATGATGTAAGAATTCTATTTAGTCGGGCCATAATTTATATCTGAAACTTTACTCTTGATCATCTAATTCTATAACATCTCCAGGGCGAGATCTGATACTGTGTTTCTCGTCAGATACATCTGTGTTAGATACTCCGAGAGCTTCTATATCATCTCCAGAGATATTTTACGTAGAGACTGTTAAATGTTGCATGTCTACGCTATTCCAGGGAGATTCCGCCTCTTGTGCCTGTTGTATCAGACTAAACGTTTCATCATATGGCAAGAAGTGCAATTCTATTTTATTTATTTTAAAACAAGAACTCCAGTAAAGAACTGGCATGGATCTGATCTACGATGTTTCGATACTCAAATTCTAAAGCTTTCAATTACATCCGTCAAAAGTTAGGACATCAGATTTAAGATAATCGCATTATGCTTACTCTCCTCCTTATGTTTGAATGCTGCACTCTTGAAACACTTTACCATTTTGATGCCTTGATCTCCAAATCAAGAGAAGTATTTATAACTTTGTGAATGTATTTTTTCCTTCAACTTCACACCCGCACATTGTAGGGGAAAACAACGGGTTTTTTCCTGTGATAAGCTTGGGAACTGAGTGTGACCGCTTAGGAACAGGTGGCACAAATATCTTAACTGCTCCCGTTTATTTAAACAAGACCTGAGGCCAGCATCTCTTCATTAGCACCCGTGTCTTCAAATAAAGATCTTTTTTAAACAAAAGGACGGGTGAAGTTTTAACGCAAACGGGGGCCGAATTCCGTAAACTTCGCGATGAAGTGGCTTTAGCAGTTCTCTGCCTGCTGACCAACGTGCCTCACCTTTACTCGCTACGATCAGCCCGACATTTCAGACCAAACTTTCAGAATTCCATTGTTAAAAGTTCTTGCATCAAACAGTGCTCTTAGTTTATAAATAAATAGTGAGTATTTGTGACTGGAATGTAAAGCTTACGATTTTATAATATATTTAATTTGACCGAACCACAGGTGCGTGGTGCGATGGCTTCCTTTTAATTTCTTTTTGGACGGCGCCAGCAGCCACCCGAGCGAGGCGAGGCGAAGGTGGACAGACAGACGCCCGCCCAGCCTCGATCTCGAGAGGATCGCTAAAGCCGGACCGGTGGCGACGTCGCTGACATTTCTCCTTGTTCGAGTTGAACGCTGGGAAAGACGTGTTGCGGAGAGGGCGCTGTCAGTCATTCTAGACCAGACAGAAGACAGAGAGATGCGTTTACCACGTGGGCTGTTAGACATCACAGTACCTCTGTGATTCATAGATTTCCAGCTGTATACAGATTTGGTGGAATAAGTGGGCGTAGGCGATCTTAACAGTTGGTTGGAGACTTAGAGTAATTGCCAGCTGACGGGCTGGTGGAGATAGCTTTCTGAACGACTGTGCCCTTTCTACAACAAAGCTTAGAGGTAGGGGCGCCGGAATTTGGACCTGTTTTGTACAGAACAGGAAAAAATATATTTCCAAAACCGACGGAAGAACGTCGCAGTGTCAAAGATATATGGGGGGTGGGGTGATGATGGGAGCAGTCGATGGGCAGAACTGTTAGCTGCCAGACTTGGAGAACTCAAGATGTCCGCTGTCCGAGCACCCCGCAAGAAATGACTACACTTTGGTTTGGGGCTTCTCGCCGAGTTAATCAGTTGCGCAATAAACACCGATGAGGAAACTTGGAAAGGTTAGACTCGCATCGCATGAAAACTCTTCATATATTCCAATTTCCGCCATCAGAAGAAGAGATAAAGTGATTTAAGAGGAAAAGAACAAGGAAAAGGAAGACTTTCGGTAATTCCAGTCAGGTCGCATTGGCCCTCGGCTTAAGATCCTTAAAGACAAAAAATTTAAGTGATCGTAATAAGAGAATGAAATCCAGTTATTTGCGGTCTGCTTTTGTTTCGTTTGAAGTTGGTATTTTGTTGTTCTAGTCACTGCATTGATATCAATAAACCAGAAAGATAACCCGGAAGTAGGAGAGCGGAAACATTTACCATAATTACCTGACAAAAGACCTAGCGTCTAGATCTAATGAGTGCAAGAACAACAAAATAGTTCCCCAAGAAGACATAACGATTTACATACAAGCAGGAGAAAAGAAAGTCTGAGACCAGCAGATCGCCCGGTACACACACGTAACAGGGATCACAGAAATACTAATATCACGCAGATAATAAAATCAAAGAAGCTTTCATTCTCTTATTCTGGAAGCGAACTCGCCTCTGCCTACGCAGATAAGGCAATAAATAGGGGTTCTGTGAACTTTTGGCAAACTTCGAGTTTTTTTTTTTTAAAGATTAGAGGCGGTTATTTAAATTACTTTAGCTGCGGTTTTAGTTGCCCTCCCCTTTCCACGGGAGAAGAATAACAAAGGTAGTGTTCTTAAAGCTGTAACGTCTGTGTGAATAGTGTTTACTTAATTCTCTTAAACCTGTTAGTCATGAATGCCATATATAATCATGGACTCGTCAATAAAAGTACTTGATCAAGCATAATGTGAGATATGTATATTAAAAGATATCACGAGACAAAAGTTCGTAAACACGTTTTTTTTTTTTTTTATTGCCAAGCTTCCATTTGCACAAATAAACAGATTTGTGTTTGATGTATGGGAGACTTCATTGCCCCAGTTTATGGTTGTAAGCGTAAATGAGATTAATATCACATCTTCATTGTTCTAAACGCTACATAATTCAGTTTGGGGCTGACTCTGAACCCTTGTAACCTTTACGTTTATGAGTTACGATCAACGTTTCAATATTAAATATATTCATCAACAATTCTATTTCAAATCTCGGCCAACAAGTACTCTTCCTTCCCGGTCCAGATTATTGACCACGTGACACCGACAACTCGCGGTGGTCCAGGCTGGCGATATCACTGCTCACAGGCGCAATGTATCTTTAATAATATAAATTATCTTTCAGAAATGTATTTGTTTTCTTGAAGCATCATAACGTGCCATCCCAGATTTTGGCGAGTGGTCGACAGTCACAGATTAGACTTATGGTCTAATATGAACAGGGTACTCGTCACGTGGTGGACTCCAATCTTCTTTCCACACTACCCAGAGACACGGGAGACACTCACGCACGCGACCGACTGTTAATAAGGAACAACAAAAAAATACCAGTAGGGTCCACCAAACTCAGTCGGTCTGCTGTGAGAAATGTGCCCAAGACCATATTTATCCACTAATGTAGGCCGCGATCGGCCATTTAATAGCATTGCCAAATTTGTGGCTAGAATCTATCCTCTTGGCTAATCTCAGATTATCGAATCAATTAACCATCTCGGACTAAAATGGTTGTAAATATCCAGAAGAGTTCCCGTATTCTAAACTGACGGGAGTCCAAGCAGCTTCTGCATCGGCGTTATATCGTAGCGAGGTCCTTCTTTTTATTAATTATATTGGCAAAAAAAAAACCCCCTGAAGTTTGCAAGGGGACAAGGGTGGGGACTTCCAACGACTTTGATTCTTGTGTGTGTGTGTGCTTGCGTGCGAATCGGTTCAGAAGTCATTCGAGAAGAATTTTGCTGGGCACAATCCCATGTGCGCGGCCGCTCCCTGTCCCCGACAGGATGGAGGATTCGCCGGCCTCCGGTCCAGGCTTTCCGCTCGCTCACGTGACGGGTGCTGACCGATTCTCGCTCTCCTTTCACGCCAAGGAAATATCAAGGGAAGGGAACTCGCTTCGTCGGTGAAGCCTTAAAATGGCTTTAGACCTTACGTGGGGTACTAGCTTGAAACCCTGTCCGGATTCTGAAGTACCTACACCCAAAATCTGGGCTCTCTCGATGCTGCGGTTTCGGACGTGAAAGAGTTAAAAACGAACTCTTGAAAACAATATATGAAGTACGGCGGACAACGGTCTTTGCTGTGTGTTGTCTGTGAGTCTCGAGTAAAATTCATCTTTAAAAGTAAGTGGACGTCAATGCCATGTAAAATTCATCTTTAAGAGCAAACTTCTGTGCATACATACAAAAGTTAGACGCCGTAAAGTTAGTTCGACTATTCGTCAGAGCTTCTGAAATTAACTTTCGTTTTTAATTAACATAAAGATTAGTGAGAACAAATTTGGTTGCTTTTTACATAAAAAAAAAATAATAAATAATTTTTTTCCGGCGAAGAAAAGTAAGACAGAAAGTTTCTCATACGACAACAAGTTGACTAACTCCAAAATCGGTATTAATTTTCAGTCCGTTAGATCGGGGAATGAGAACAATGTAGATACTTATCGAGTAGAGATACCAGCCACAGGGCCGAGCTGAGAGTGGAGCCGTCACGAATTGTAAACTCGCTTCTATTTAAAGATTAAAACAAATATAACAAGAAATATTCAGAGAAGATAAACTGATTGTCTAAACTACATAACAAAGTCCAAATTTTATTTGAATTAGAAAGTTATTAGTCCACACCTGATCATCTGCAAACAATGACCTAAGTACAAAAGGGACGAATAGGGAGGTTAAAAAGAGATATGCATTTTGAAGGTCGGGTTATAAGATAAAATACAGTAAACAGATAACATATTCAGAAATACAGACATTTACCGTTCAACATGGCGACCTGGGATTTTACAAATGGACTTCAGTCCATATCTACACCTTCCAGATACATCTAAAGAGAAGGAAGAGACCGACTGCACCACTGGAGGACATTATGCTTGCCCCTCTATTGGCGGTGGTACGAAGTAAAATAGGTACATCCATCCGTGGGCGACCAGATACCCCACTAACTTTTACCTGGCCAACTTGATGGATCAGATACGAGCCAAAGATAGGGAGGACACGAAATGCCAGCCCTGTTTCCGGGCTGGGGTTCACAAAAAAGCCGCTTGGTGGTGCTGCTGCGGAAAGGTCTTATGCGATAAATGTTCGATGGAGCACGAAGCCTTCGGCGCGGAACACGAGATGGCGCAGCTGTCTGAAAATCCCCCAAAACCAGTTGCAGAAAACGCGTGTACGAAACACGGAAGGGAGATCCCTACGATGTTTTGCAAGAAATGCGACCAGGTGATTTGCCAACACTGCTTCCTCGAAGCCCACACCGGCTGTGGTCAAATGCTCCCTCTGGACGTCGCCGCGTCCGAGAAACGGACCGAAAAGGAAACGCATCAAGAAGAAATTGAGGCCAAGATTAAAGATTTACAGGAAATTATCGGACAAATGAACGGTCACAAGGAAACCGTGACGAGGTGTAAGAATATGGTTGAAGATCAGGTGAGGAAAGGCATAAAGGAAATAGAAACGGTGCTGCGGAAACATGAAAGAAACTTGCTTTCCGATGTAGAACAGCTGCATGCGAAACAACAGGAACTGACCGACCGAGTCGTACAGCAGTGTGAAGAAGAACTCCGGCCTCTGGTGTCTCATGCCAGAAGACTTCAGAAGATTTCAGATGTTACCGATGACCTGGATCTTTTGCGTGTCTGCAAAGAGGGAAAGCACTTGCTGAAACAGGAACCAAATTTACGGGATCAGTTTTCTCCAAAAACTATTAATTTCCAACCGAACCTAGAATTTTTGTTCTCTGTTAGAAAAATGAAGGAACTTCCTCCAGGAAAAGTTACCGTGTTGGACGGTAAATATGATACAGGTACCGAGACAGACTCTTCTGAGTTCACCGGAGACGTTTTAGACAGGTGGATGGACCGTCTTTCACCGAAAATGGTCTCAGAGTTTTTGGTTGGCTCTGACGACGGTAAGATGGAGTGCGATGTTGATGACGTCATCGTTCTCTTTGACGGTTCGGTGGTTGTTAGCGAGTTTGAAAAGAATTACGTCAAAGTGTTCACGGGACAGGGCGATCTGGTGAAGGTGGTTAGCGTGGAGGCTCCCAGAGGGATGTGTGCCTGGTCGGACGACGAGATAGCTGTCACCAAGAAGGGCGGGATCGGCTTCGTGATTAACACGGAGAATTGCAGATTGGTGAGCGTAGAGACAAACACGCAGTACTTTGGTATCTGTATCAAGGATGACGACAAAACGAAGATGATATGTTCAGCGCCCGAGTTGGAGCAGCCAGCCGTGGACGTGATCTCATCCCAAGGAGTCATTATCTGTCGTATTTCTCACAATAATTTGGGATATGGAATATTTAAGGATCCTTGGTATTTGTGTAACACAGGCTACGGAGGCTTCCTGGTGTCGGACTGGGGTAATAAACGTTTGTTGTGTCTGGACGTTACCGGTAAAATCGACTTTATTCTCCGTGGAAAGGGGGAGACCCGCCTGGTGGAACCTCTGGGTGTGGCCGCTGGCAGGCGCTGCGGCATACTTCTGGTTGATATCGGTCCGGATAAGAAGTCCAGGATCTACGAAGTTTCGGCGACCGGTAAACGGCTGAGAACGCTGTTAACTTCGAGGGAAGAGAACGAAGCTTGGAAGAGCATCAGTGTGAATAATAACAGACACCTGGCTGTTACCTGCGGAAACAAAATAAAGGTTTTCCAGGTGCCTCACTCTTTGTAATGAGAGATTGTTTTGTTTTCCTTTCTGTAAATGACAACAGTATTTCTCCCATCCGATAACGCTGACTATTTGAAAATGATTTGACTTTGTATTTCAAGGGTTCTGCTAATTTCTCTCTTGTCTACTCTAATGCCTCTCCTATTAACTTTGTTGCGAGCCATAACCAGTTTTATTTCCACTCCATCTTTCTTTGCTCTAATATCGGCAACGGTCATGCGAGTTACAAACAAGGAGGAAGCTAGAACAGAACCCTGTATTACCACCATGGAACACGGTGGCAGTGAATATGAGATCCAATCTAGCCAACTCGTTCACGTATCCACAAGGAATCTACGCATCCAGAAACTTCTAAGTCTCTGGATTTTCGGAATAATTGACCAGGAACTCGATCAGATGTCTTCAGAAAGTTTACTTTGTCTTTGAGACTAACCATCCGATAATTCTAAATAGTTCAAGAACCACCGGTCAGTTTGGGATCTGTGTGTTGAACAGGAGAAAAGATCCAGGCAGGAATCGTCAATTTGTTTTTTTCAAAATTTTTAATTATAATCACCACCCTGATCACGCTATTCCACAGCAGCAGCGATATTACGATGTAGGGGAGACAACCATAATGATGACAAATCACTTCTCCAGCTTGCAACAGAATCATTATATGAACTCTTTAAGTGTGTGTGTCCTGTTTGACATTATTGAAAACCTTACATCATTATTATCGTCCATGTTGTTGCTGTTTTTATATATATATATATTGTCCGTACGAAAGACGTAAAGACCATTAACAATTTCAATCTGTTAAAGACGAACAAAAACGTGATAAGTCTTTATCCCTGCGATAGCCTTAATCGGGCTCGGGTTCAGCTAAACAATCCAGACGACCGTCGAGTTTCACGGTAAAGCTGCGCTGTTGTATTTCTGATTAACCCGAGACCTCTCAAGTCAGACTTGGGTGAAGTAACAGCAAAGGGTAATTGTGCTGAAGGCGAGAGATCAGATGAAGCACAGGAGGCGAATAGCGGCCAATACCAGTTGCCGCAGCAGTCGACACGATTCGGGAGAAGTGCATCTCGCTCCACGCTCAGTCCGATCTTAGAACGACTAACAAGCTGTCCATTCTTATTAATAGAGATACTTTGTAAACGGTTTGCCATTCAAAGTTAATAGCGTTTTTTTCTTTTTTATCAGTCTACCTGCAACCGTAAACTTGTAGACTTCTTGTGTAAATATGCGGGAGTAGCCAATAATAAATACACTGTGGCCTCATAAGTATGTTGTTTTAAGATTCCAAAAAAGAACGGTGTGCTTTCGTTCGCACCAGGTTACTTTCTCCCTCCCTTCCGCGTGTCTCTATCTCTTCGTTGTCCCGGTCTGACACACACACACACCCCCCGCCTCATGTTACAATATATCACCCAGGCAGAGTCGTCTCCTCCAAATGTAACGTTCACTGTTCCCCTTGATATACAGGCGGGGTGCACCCCACTTATCCAATTATTATGAATTAAAAACAAAAACTTTTGTATTGTCTCTTTTATTGTTAAGCTATAAAGAGCAACAGATTTTTCAATATTGGGTAAACATGTTAGTAGTAATATAGTATTATAATAGAGTAGCGGTGGTAGTTTTGCATTGTATCGTTTTTCATCGTGTAACAGCCATCTAAAGCATGACAAATGGTGGTAGAACTGTTAACACATCCTTAAGTTTCGAAGAAAAGCACGAATAGTCTGCTCTCAAAGTTAACCGTAATATGAAGGGACGTAACTCGCGAAATAAAGAAGAAGAAAAACAAAAAAAACAGTTCGGCTAGTTTCTGGAACTCTTCTTCGTCAGTGCTGACACAGTATCCGGAAGTATGTTTCGCATTTCCTGGTTTGCAGCCAAGGTGACGGAGGAAGCTGCTACCCAGGGCTTGGCAGACCGTACTCCACCTTACTGGGGGGAGTCTGGTTTTAGGGCGTCCAGAGATCGTCAATTAGTAGGAAAATACAGAACCAAGTGCCGCCGCGACGAACGAGAGGGGACATTACTTTATTAAGATTATAAGTTATTTAAAATGTGATCTCGGATTCTGTACCTGAACCAGTGAATTAACCAGATAGGTAAACAAAGGAGATATCGCTCACGTGTTTCTTTGTCTCATTCTTTATCTTCGGTACAAAAACCACACTAAAGGGAGATAACTCTTGGAAAAAAAAAACATTTTTTTTTAAATCCAAAAAATCTCTCATAATGTCGTTTTCGCACTACAAGCACGATAAAAGAGAAGAGGAATATCCTTATTATTGTCTGTCCCCGTTGGGAACAATGTCTTGAGTAGTACAGAGAGAAACCAGACCTGATGGGTGCATTCAAATCAATAGACAGAGAAGCTGATGGACCCAAGGTACACAGAACAGTAACTTTCATATGGTAAAGACCATGCATCTCTCCTCGATCAGCCTCCCTATCGATTAACTAAAACTTGACGCAATATTCTTTCTTCCTTCTTTTTAGCTAATAACGGCAAGATTACACCTCACCAGAGTTATCTCCTCTGCGGAGAGATTATCCCTATTGTAGTGACAGGTGTCCAAAAAAAACAACAACAAAATCGTTGGCTATTTCGCATAAAACATCTACTCTACACAGCAAATATTTCAAAAAATTAGGCTACATGTGTCATAATCCTTCCTGTTAACCAGGCAGCTGGACTGGGATAGTACTGAAAGGTAAGAAAATATCTGTTCAACACACAGATCCCAAACTGACCGGTGGTTCTTGAACTATTTAGAATTATCGGATGGTTAGTCTCAAAGACAAAGTAAACTTTCTGAAGACATCTGATCGAGTTCCTGGTCAATTATTCCGAAAATCCAGAGACTTAGAAGTTTCTGGATGCGTAGATTCCTTGTGGATACGTGAACGAGTTGGCTAGATTGGATCTCATATTCACTGCCACCGTGTTCCATGGTGGTAATACAGGGTTCTGTTCTAGCTTCCTCCTTGTTGTTTGTAACTCGCATGACCGTTGCCGATATTAGAGCAAAGAAAGATGGAGTGGAAATAAAACTGGTTATGGCTCGCAACAAAGTTAATAGGAGAGGCATTAGAGTAGACAAGAGAGAAATTAGCAGAACCCTTGAAATACAAAGTCAAATCATTTTCAAATAGTCAGCGTTATCGGATGGGAGAAATACTGTTGTCATTTACAGAAAGGAAAACAAAACAATCTCTCTCATTACAAAGAGTGAGGCACCTGGAAAACCTTTATTTTGTTTCCGCAGGTAACAGCCAGGTGTCTGTTATTATTCACACTGATGCTCTTCCAAGCTTCGTTCTCTTCCCTCGAAGTTAACAGCGTTCTCAGCCGTTTACCGGTCGCCGAAACTTCGTAGATCCTGGACTTCTTATCCGGACCGATATCAACCAGAAGTATGCCGCAGCGCCTGCCAGCGGCCACACCCAGAGGTTCCACCAGGCGGGTCTCCCCCTTTCCACGGAGAATAAAGTCGATTTTACCGGTAACGTCCAGACACAACAAACGTTTATTACCCCAGTCCGACACCAGGAAGCCTCCGTAGCCTGTGTTACACAAATACCAAGGATCCTTAAATATTCCATATCCCAAATTATTGTGAGAAATACGACAGATAATGACTCCTTGGGATGAGATCACGTCCACGGCTGGCTGCTCCAACTCGGGCGCTGAACATATCATCTTCGTTTTGTCGTCATCCTTGATACAGATACCAAAGTACTGCGTGTTTGTCTCTACGCTCACCAATCTGCAATTCTCCGTGTTAATCACGAAGCCGATCCCGCCTTCTTGGTGACAGCTATCTCGTCGTCCGACCAGGCACACATCCCTCTGGGAGCCTCCACGCTAACCACCTTCACCAGATCGCCCTGTCCCGTGAACACTTTGACGTAATTCTTTTCAAACTCGCTAACAACCACCGAACCGTCAAAGAGAACGATGACGTCATCAACATCGCACTCCATCTTACGGTCGTCAGAGTCAACCAAAAACTCTGAGACCATTTTCGGTGAAAGGCGGTCCATCCACCTGTCTAAAACGTCTCCGGTGAACTCAGAAGAGTCTGTCTCGGTACCTGTATCATATTTACCGTCCAACACGGTAACTTTTCCTGGAGGAAGTTCCTTCATTTTTCTAACAGAGAACAAAAATTCTAGGTTCGGTTGGAAATTAATAGTTTTTGGAGAAAACTGATCCCGTAAATTTGGTTCCTGTTTCAGCAAGTGCTTTCCCTCTTTGCAGACACGCAAAAGATCCAGGTCATCGGTAACATCTGAAATCTTCTGAAGTCTTCTGGCATGAGACACCAGAGGCCGGAGTTCTTCTTCACACTGCTGTACGACTCGGTCGGTCAGTTCCTGTTGTTTCGCATGCAGCTGTTCTACATCGGAAAGCAAGTTTCTTTCATGTTTCCGCAGCACCGTTTCTATTTCCTTTATGCCTTTCCTCACCTGATCTTCAACCATATTCTTACACCTCGTCACGGTTTCCTTGTGACCGTTCATTTGTCCGATAATTTCCTGTAAATCTTTAATCTTGGCCTCAATTTCTTCTTGATGCGTTTCCTTTTCGGTCCGTTTCTCGGACGCGGCGACGTCCAGAGGGAGTATTTGCCCACACCCGGTGTGGGCTTCGAGGAAGCAGTGTTGGCAAATCACCTGGTCGCATTTCTTGCAAAACATCGTAGGGATCTCCCTTCCGTGTTTCGTACACGCGTTTTCTGCAACTGGTTTTGGGGGATTTCCAGACAGCTGCGCCATCTCGTGTTCCGCGCCGAAGGCTTCGTGCTCCATCGAACATTTATCGCATAAGACCTTTCCGCAGCAGCACCACCAAGCGGCTTTTTTGTGAACCCCAGCCCGGAAACAGGGCTGGCATTTCGTGTCCTCCCTATCTTTGGCTCGTATCTGATCCATCAAGTTGGCCAGGTAAAAGTTAGTGGAGTATCTGGTCGCCCACGGATGGATGTACCTATTTTACTTCGTACCACCGCCAATAGAGGGGCAAGCATAATGTCCTCCAGTGGTGCAGTCGGTCTCTTCCTGTTTGGCTCTTCGTTGATTGGCTCGACATTCGATGAGACGTATTCATTTTCAGGGGGTAAAACCTATAGCTAAATTTAACTGGTGCACACATATAAACCTCTTTTGACTCTCATTTCTCGTTCTGCTCCTCTTAGTGCCCGGTATGTCTCAATTTCGTGTCTTTTCCATGACTGGACGAATCTTCCAGACCTTTATGGCGACCTGCGTAAATCTGCTCGAGTAACCGGGTACTTCGCCTTAGTTCTAGGAAATACGTAATCCGACGTCGCGGGTGTACTCCATGCCCTGTTGGGTGGCTCCACCCTGCCCTGCGTTTTTGTGGCTCTCCCTGAAGACAGGCTTTTGACAAAAGGCTTTTAAAAAATCTATCTTAACAACTGTTACCATGGAGACTACACCGGCCAGAAGTATAGAGCCAAAGGCTGCTGGGATGAGCCGAGAAATCCACGCGGCCGGCTTCTCGTGTTCTCCTGACAACACACCTTTGTGTCGCTGCAGTCAAAGCGAACGTTACAGTAAAAGTAGAACACCTGCCAACCCGTACTCGCTGCATTCTTTAAAAGTAGTTCACGATAGAAAAGCCGATAAATGTCCTACTTACCTACATTTCCCGCGAGGACTCCTCTCCGCTTTCCTCCACCCTCACCTGTTTTATTAACTCTCAGCGTCGCGCGTGCGGGGGGGTGGTACAACTCTCACAGAGAAATAAAACGGGTTGTAGTAGATGTCCATTCTATAAAGAAGAAAACATTTAAGCGACAACCGCCATAAGTACAGATGGACAGGACGTGACGCGATCGCGAGTCCTCTCGAATATCAGGCCATTGTTTCGCACCTGGTGACACGCCCTTCTTAACCGCCCCTACAAGCCCGAAAACTCCATACCTTCTCTGTTAACGTCAAGTACCAGTGAATAGATTAGACACGTGTCTGACTGCAGGTGCCCACAGACACTGCTATAGTTCTACGCGCGCATGCGCAGAGGAGCAGGAAGCAGCAGTCAGTCTCGTGCACGGAAGTCTCCGTGGAAGTGAACAGGTGATTGAGGTAATGGCGGAAAGACGGAAGCCGGCTGAGAACTGCAGTCTGTGTCTGCACGGGTTCCAGACCCCGAAAGCTCTGCCGTGCCTCCATTCGTTCTGCCTCGGCTGCCTTCAGCTGTACCTCGATGAGGAGGACAGAAAGTGCCCCACCCCGCTGGAGAAGTTCGAGTGCCCGCTCTGCAGGACGGTGGTACGGGTCCGGACCGAGATACCCGTGGCCGGCTGGGCGAAGTTTTTCCCCACCAACTTCTACCTGGCCGACGCAGGCGATGGCCGGGTGCGGAAGGAAGCGGCGGTGCCCGACGGGTGCGCAGAAGACCATCGGGCGGTGAAGTCCGAAACGGCCGAGGAGGCCGACGACCGCACCACCTGCGGGGAACACGACGAGAGCATAAAGCTGCTGTGCGAAAACTGCGACCAACTCATCTGCCAGTTCTGCTTCATAACGAAGCACAGGAGCTGCGAGCGGGTCGTCAGTCTCAGGGTTGCCGCCTCCGCCAGACGGGACGATATCAGATCAAAGGAAGACGGCTTGAGGAAGAGGATGAAAGACGCGGAGGAATCTGAGACAAAACTGAACAAGAATAAGAAACACCTGACCAGGTGCAAGGAGGTCATTAGGAATGAACTGGATCGAGCAGTAAAAGAAATAGAGAGACAACTCAGAAAACAGGAGGAGCTGATTCTTTCTGACTTGGAAATCATCCATATGGAAGAGCAGGAGGTTCTGGACATTTTTATAAAGGAGTGCCAAGAAGAGCAGAGTTCTCTGGCTGCCCAACTGGAATATCTTAACATGATAACGGGGCTCAACGATTCTGATCTTTTAGCATTGTACAGGATGTTAAGCGAGTTCCAAGTACACAGAGAGAACCGGTTACCCGATTGTGCTTTACCCAGATCCATTGTCTTCCAACCAAACGAAGACTTTCTAATTTCCGTTAGAAATGCGAGCAATGTTTCTCCGGGGAACCTTCATGTGTGCGCATCTAAGACGACTCAAGTCTCCGAGGAGGCGGCGACGGCTCCCAGACTGACCACTGAGTGCCAAAGTGTTCTGGACACGTGGAGGAAAAAATGCCAGCCGGCGATGATTTCAAAGTTTTGCTCGACGACAGCAGAAGGCAGAGACAGAAGCTGGATTTACGATGTTACTTTCCTCCCTGATGGTTCCTTTGTTATGACTGATTTTGGATGCGATGAAGTGAGAAAGTTCTCGGCTACAGGGAGTCTGCTAGGGAAGATGAATGTGGTGAATCCGCGGGGGGTCAGCGTCTGGTCAGACAGTGAGGTTGTCGTCACCAAGGAAACGGGGATGGGCTTTATACTCCACCGGGACAGGATGAAGATGAGGAGGGTACGGACGGAAGCGACATATTACGGGGTGTGCGTCAGCCCCGACTGGACGTTGGTTTGTTCGGCTCCGGAGCTGAGGCCACCCGCTGTGGACGTGATCTCGCCCGTTGGCGACCTTCTCTCGAGGATATCCGGAGACCAGACGCAGACATTTATGGCCCCCTCGTATTTATGTATCGCGGGGGACGGGCACGTGCTGGTGTCGGACTTCGCGGCGAGGAGTCTGTTCTGCCTAAACCTGGTGTCGGGCAGAATAAAATTTACGTTCCGCGGACAGGACGCCACCTGTCTCCGCAGACCCGGCGGTGTGGCTGCCGACAATACTGGACACATCTACCTGGCCGACAGTGGGGAGGACCAGTTTAAGGTCTATAAACTGACGTCAGCAGGTGACATGGTGAATACAGTGCTAAAGTTTGACGAAACCAGCGTGAACTGCAACAGCGTGTGTGTGGACGATAACGGGCACCTGGCTGTTACCTGCGCGGACAACAGCTTGAGGGTTTTCCGGGTGGGCTGTTGAGCGTATGGCAGTGTGCCAGGACTCGAACCCCCTACTGGCCAGATCCCATTAGTTAGCTCATCTCACATAGCGCGCATACTGGAGGCTTATCGTCAACTCGTTTTTAAATGTCTGCCCTGACTCTAAGAGAGGAGGAATGCACGAGTACAGGTGTGCCTGCCTCTGGTGGATAGTTTCAACACAAGGCGAATGGGAATAGGTTCTGTCCAAGATGTACAAGGCCAATGAATATAACAAAACATCATCGTAGATACACCTTCAATAAAACAAACAAAACAATTACACTCACCAGTGACTTCCTGGAGCTTCCATCACTATGTCTGCTACTGATGCCGGCCTTTGGTCAGACTTAGCAACGGTGTGGATGAGTGTCGCTAATTGTGTGGTGAGCTGCCAGGATCCCGGTTTGATGGGCCAGGTCCTGGAAGTGGCTGAACAGGACTTCTTTTATGAATTAACATGGTGCCGCCACCTCCTGCATTAGTAGCCAGCTGTTCTCCTTCCTACCTGTCGTTATGCCCAGTTGCGCTGTATTGGCTTGAATCTTGTCAATTATTTCTATAGAGACAAAAGCAAACAACACATTAACTACTACTGAACTGTTTTGGTGAGTGTCCAGCACATCTACAAAACAAAAGACACTAAGATTTCTGCTTACAATTAAAACTTAATAATGTATTTTAAAAGTTGTCCAGACCTTAAACCAATTTAATTTGTGCAGTCATCATAAAATACCTTTTTCTTCCTTAATGGTGTATTATTTTGCCTGATAATATATGCAGCTGCTAATAAAACTAGTTTTTCTTTATTAAATTGTTTTGTGGCAGAACATAAAGCTTCACCAGATTCTCCTACAAGTTCTAGAAGCCAGACAGCGCAGCAGTAAAGCACTTTTACAGCGGAGTGGAGCTGTCTGAGCATCTCCACACAGGCCTCCAGCGATGGGAGGATGCGGTTAGGGCTCGACGACGAGCCCACAACAGAAAACAATGCTGAAACTGTTGCATCCATGGAAATATACATCTTATAACTTGCAAGCACGATTCTGTCACAGTGCCTGAAACCCTAAATGCCAAGACGTTACCATAGATACATCACAACTGGGGCCTGATAAGATCTGAATTTGATGAAGCATCTCTGAAGTCAAATCAGGTGAGAGGAACCACCTCCCTGTTCAGAATATCGCCAACATGACCCAAGCTTTGCACAGGGAGCAGCAGGAATGTCAGAGTTTGTTAGCACGGCGTGGGCTGGTGCAAGAGAACCATCCATACAATGATAATCATCCAGCCAGGCTCCTCCCAGGACATGCTGTATTTGCTTGATCACGTCACGAGTTTGATTTACTCTTCTTTATACATTCTTGCCCAGGTCACCTGTTAGCAGCTCTGCAGGAAATCTGTCTGTGGAAAACCAGGGCGGTGCTACCTTATGCAGAGGTGATTAGAACAGAAGTAGCTGACAGCATAAGATATTTCAAGCAAATGAATATAATAGTTTTTAATATTTGACAAAGGATGATTGTTTGTTTGTTTCAATTTTCAAACATCTAATTAAAATAACAAACATCCTGCTCTTAAGAACAGAAACTTGAACAGTGGTGTATCAACCTGTTCTCCTGAGAGCCATTTTGCTTGATCAGGTGAGGAGAATGTCCGTGTATGGCCAAGTAGTCCAACTGAAAAAAACACAACAAACAAACAACTTCCAGTAAATACATGAGTATACATTTAAAAAGGGCTTTTTCCTGAACCCCTAACTCACAGGTGATGCAGTGGATCATCACACTTGTCCTCTTACATGATCGAGATCCTTAGACAAAAGTTGGGTCCAAACACGAAAATCAGTACGTGCCTACATGTTGATCTTATATAGTACAGGTATTTACGGTAAGAGTGCCCGTGTGTTACATCAGTGGTTGGTTTTGAAACTAAGTTTCATTACTATTATCATCATCAAAGATCACCTAGTAAATATGTATGGATTTAGCTTCAACTTCCTAGCAGTTAAGAAAGTAGCTAGTGAGTATAAATTCTCAGCCCTTCTAGAATCTTTGACATGTAACTTGCGCCTTGAGCAGGTTACCGACTGACACTCCTCACTTTGTCAGCTGCTAGGTGGTTTCCTTGATATAACCATTGTTATATAGGGGTAAGAAACTAGTGATTACTGCCTGCATGCATGTTTTACAATATGCATTTGTTTGAGGAAACTGAAATGTTTCCAGCTCAATGTTTCTTTACATAGCAAAGAGAAGCAAATTTATCATCCAAAAGATGAGCTGCATAATTAACTAGTGCTTACCTGTGACCACACGTTTTGTGCTGATATTACCTTTAGCTAAAACAGGCAGGTAACTGACAGACCAATTTCAAACTGTCAATCAGGTAAGCAAAATAGATGCTTTATTTTTTCTCTCTATTAGTGTATCTGAGAGCTCAGTTGACGAGCAGATAACACATTAGGATACCTCATACCTAACTTTAATATTTGTTTCATGTTTGTACCTGACCTGTAAAAAGATTTTCTTTTCCTTAACTGTCTGTAACTCCCAACCATGTTTTGCCTAATTGTCCATTGTTAGTATTATTGTCTGTGTTGACTGATCAGGAATTGCTAATTTATGTAATTGTCCCTTCAGATATTAACAAGTTGAGTGATGAAGCTGCTGCGAACCTGTTTCTCTTATGAACAATACCTATAACCCGGGTACCAAGCACAGTATGAGGGATGATTGTTGGGAGTGCTGACTTCTGCCTGGGAGAGGTGAAAAACTAATTTTTTTTTCTTGTAGCTAGAGTTGATAACCACAATAACACAAGCCATTTACAGGTGAAACATGCTGCCTAACAGAATGTAAAAATGCTTCAGTGGAAAGGAAAACTTGAAGAACCCGGACCAGGCTACAGTCTATAGAAGAACCCTTTAACAATAAAAAGTTGAGGGCGTCAGGGATCCTCGAGCCACAGCCACACACCAAAGAATGGTAGAGATGATTGCTGCTGACTTAACCTTACTCTGTTGTAGCAAACACGGGATAGAAAGCTACTCAGCTTTTTCAGCCAAATAGTGACACCAGATATGTACAAGTCTGTTTTCCAAAAACATCCAAAAGATACTACATGAGGAAATAACAAGTATAGCATTGATGTCAGATGCTTTGACAGCTGTTACGGCTAGAGCACCATTTTTTAGTTTGACCAGTCACCAACTAACACCTGATTTTGAAGGACAGAGTCATCCTGAATGTGGTTCCACTTGCAGAACCACGTACAGCCAATGACATGTCAGAAATTTTGGCTGATTTGAAAAAGGTCGAAATACCATTGGATATAGAGTCTATTTGATGTTTAGGGAAAATGGGGCTAACGTGTTTGCTGGATTTCTCAAAAATCGATTACCGTCACTGCCTTCTTTAATTCATACTCTACAATTATACATTAACTACGCAATATTTAGCTAACAAATAGTTAAGGATATTTTAGTATTAATCAAGATATAGTTGACCATTTCCACCATTCAGCTGCTGCCTGAGAAAAGCTAAGTGCTCTTCAGGAACAACTGAAGGTCCCAAAACACAGGCTCCTACAAGATGTATCCACCCATTGGATTAGTGAGGCTGTAATATTGGGAGCCCAATTGTGGCACATGCAGTAAAAGCAGAATTCATCAAAAGACTCTAGCTGAAAATTTTAAAGCCGTTTGAGGAGACCACAAATGTTGGTAGTTAGAAGAACACAACAACTTCCAGTATTATTTTGTCAATTTCAGCTCTAGAACTCGTCCTAGACAAAGCTACTACAAATACTACTTTTGAAGGAATCTTGACAACTCTGCAAAGGTATTTGGCAAATGAGAAACCCTGTGCTTTTACACGCTTAGACTCTTGTTTCAAGCCGAAGTTCCAAAATAGACATAGGTATGGATAGAATAAGGCATTTGTTAGTAGAAGAAATTGTCCTAAAAGACACACAAATAAATTAGGCAAAGTCCCAGGAGAAACAGTCTGATACAAGCCTTGATAATCCATCAGCTGCTGAATCAACAGTGAGTTTCCAGACTGTTATGCAGAGCAAACTGCAGATCCTTAAGAACTAAAATGAAAAATGCATTGCTGATATAGGTGGTGGTGGTGGTTGAGGAATATCTTAGATTTCTGGCACAGGTCCATACGTGCACCACCATATTCTGTAGACAGCAAATGGGTTTATACCGCATGTAAGCCAATAAGAAACCACCTCAATCCAGAGGGTGGTAAAAAGTTGGTTTTCACATAATAATTTAAGAGCTTTTGTGAAAGTATAGCCTAATATTTAAATTAAGATTTTAATAAATGTTTGCAATTTCAAATCTGAGTTTGTAGACCAGTAATGCTCTCAGAACTTTGGTGTTTCATGACTGAACCTCGGTGATGATAACAGAAACTGATCTTGCTGTTGTCCTGCCACTTAACCCCACAACCAGTAATTTACCTGCTCGGTTCTACTCACAGGCGAGTTACTGTCAACAAGCACTCGCATCAAAATGTTTGCACATGCGTTCAGTCTTGCACTTTAAACTGTCAATCTGCTGAATAAGATGTTTGTGTAAATTGTTTTTTCAGAAATCCCCCAATGTATTAGTCATACCTGTGTTCAGAGTTAGAAAGTAGCTGATGGAAATCTGTCTAACACAGCTGTCTGTCAACTCACTTTCTCGAATAGTGTAGGGGAGTTCCACAGCCCCATTCTGCTCATGTGTTCCTGTATGCTGTGCATAACAAGCTGCTTGAATTAAAACTGACACTAATTCTCAAAATGGTGCCTTCATTCCAAGTTCCTCATTCGTGTTTCTAGATTTCCTCTCCACTGATGGCTCCGCTGCAAGCTGAGCATTCATCACGGAAAACAGAACATCTCTCCTGTGCATCATTCACCGTTATCCTTTACAGAAACATTCACATCTAAAACAAATAATGTAGATGTGCAGTCATCACTTACCATCTAATATTTGTTTTCATTTTCTATTAAATTTAGGCACAAAATATTTTTATTTTCTTTTGCTTTTATTCCCTCATCAGCCATCAGCAGTTCAGGAGCCGCAGTGCGTCTTCTGTTGTACTTGGATAGCTGCTGGTAATCGTCTATCCTACAGCACATTACAGAGCAATAGTGATTCAGGGTAAAAAAAATTATACCTTCAACCCATTCACCTAAAACCTACAAACTAATACAGGTAACAAATTTTGCAATGATATTTTATTTGAAATACATTTCAAACATGATAACTAAAGAAATGTCAAAGTTATGGGTCCCAGAAAATGATGAATACTTTAATATACTACATTCAGTAAAATACTCTAATTGTACTCCTGTATCTGAACTTTCTCTACTTATGTTTACAGACTTTATTTCATCACTACAGCATCAGAAAGTTGTTTTATTTTCCAAACATTGGGATTCCTTAAACAACATCTTAGTTAATTGTCACTCAGCAGAGATCATAAGAATTCTAACCTGTTCGGCTCTGTTTTTAGCAAATACGGAGTAGGAGCAGCAGTATGGTAAATCTAAAATTCTTCTCAGAAATTGAATATTTATAGCATTTACACCTTTTATATCTTTTATGGATTCTGGACTAAGAGAGAGAGAAACATTTGAATTCCTTATCCGTTACTGGTAGACAGACTTCAATCGGATCTGCAGCTTCTAATGATCAAGCCTCAAGATAGTGTGACAGATCTGCTTGACTTGCTACCTTGGCGTGCCATCGTATCTCTTGCATGTCAGGTAAACCGCACCAGGAACTGCCAAGTAGCTTTTCCTGAACTTCTGCATGTAAACAAACGCACCATTTACGCTATTGACCAGGGTCTTTTCGCTTTGATAAAAATTACAAAAGTCAAAGAAACCACCGATCTTGGTTCAGCAGTTTGATTTTTTTTTTCTCCATTAAGACAAAACATTTCTGCTCTCCCTTTCGTAAGAGCGGGTTTAATCCATCTCCCCACTGATTCTCACACACACACACACACCTGTGTGTGACTGAGTGCAGAAAGGTGAAGATTGATATTTTTTTTTTTACACTACACAGCCATAGCGAAAAGTTTTGTATCACCTTAGAAATCAAGCAAGATCCATCTCAAGATCACGCTCCTGTAGCCTGACACTGTTGAGCAACCGACCTTCTCTGATAGCTGCAAGACCAAAAAATGATAAGTTTAATAACCTATATATTATGAATGTTGCTTTCGGTTCCAGGGTGTGATCTGGGATTAGCGATGTAAACTGTTTGAACCGTTGCTGAGAGAGTTCCACATCTTTGATCTGCTCAGCTGTTTCCACTTGCCACATTGTTTTTGCCCTCACTATCAACTAGGATGGATTAAACTTTGATGTTGATCCATGAACTGATGCTTTCACCTTCCGATGCCATCCATCGTCGGAAGGTGGCTTTTGATCGACGGCTTTGCTGCGCACAGTGGATGGTACTAAATAAATCAGAAGGATGTTCCTGAGAATTTTCTACCATTTTCTCTTGGAGCAACATTCACATCTAAAACAAAAGAATATCTAATCACTTAATTATTAAATCCTTGTCATCATTTTTAAAATTAAATTTAGCAAAAAATAATCTTTAGCTTTACATCCCTCATCACACGTCAGTATTTCATGGACCTGTATGTCATATGTTGTACTCAGAAGCTGTTGTCAACGTCTATGACTGCAGCACTAACAGGGAAATAAATGGCCATGGTAATATAGCAATCTGATGATTGATCTTTTCCTATAACACACAGCTAATCAAATATTTTGGTACTCTTTTTTTTGGGAGGGTAGGATTAAAGATTTCTAGATTAAAGAATATCTAATTTCAGTTCTCAAGGTTACTCCAGGAATTTGGAACTGTAAGAAACAGTAGAGACCATAATAAGGTTAGCAGAGTATGGAGGATGTTACTTACAGAATAAAAAGTTAGCTTAGGTGTTTACTTTCACTTTACTGCACGTCATACGAATCTACATTTTGGCTATCTTTTCTATCCTCGCCATGGGAACTGCTTCATTTTCATTTCGCAGTAGATCGAATTTGCAGTGGGTGTTTTATTCTTACACTGTATACTAGAAGTGTCTACAGCTGCTATAGTTTTAGATGACTTAGGTCATCCAAATGTTCCAGTGCTGGCCCATGCTGGAGTGTTAGTTGTCCCCCCTTCTCTAGATGGCTGCCTCGTTTCATTCCTACTTACTTCCCTTATGTAAGGTTTGAGCACAAAGTTTTTGTGGTATACAACCAGCTACATCCCATGCCCAGTTCTCTGCATGGTTTCATGGGATGCTATCCCCGTCCCCCCTGGTGAATGAGGTTCTCAGGTTTGTGGGGGTGGGGAAGAGATGTCCTAAATCAGGTCAAGCAGGTCACAGGCAAAGGATCAAATGTAGACACTTCTACAGTCTAAAAATAGAAACTCTTGCTGCTAATTAACAACACTGCCTGCTAATGCAGCCCCCCCCTCAACAATGATTACAACAACAGGAAACGCAGGTTGGTTTGCTAGTTCCATTAATACTAATACGAAAATGAGAAGTGTACTGAAATGAGAAATGTGTGGTTAGGGGGGAGTAATGATGGACCCTTTACGTAAGTTAACCTCATACACCTTTGGCTGGTGATGCATCGCAGTGATAGAATAAAAAACAAGACAGAAACACGAGTCTGTCACCACTTAACCCTTTGTTGTTGTGAAGGGAAAGGGGAGCTAATTATTTGGAAAACCACACTAAAAGTCTTTGTTGTTTTTAGATGTGGGAGGAAGCCAGAGAAACAGAAGAAAACTCATACTGTTGATGCAACAGATTGCAGCACAACTTCATGTTTCTGAAGGAGCAATCCACAAGAGGATGTGTGAACCTGGTAGTCATGACAATAGACATGCTATAGGAAGAAAGACCCCTCTTCTAAAACGATGCTAAGCACCTTGAGATGTGTTCTCTATGTGACAGATTATAAACTGGTAAAAAGTGTGGCACATAATCTGGCTACAAGTACAGGTGTTAATGTTTCTCCAAGAACAGGCAGATACACATTAGCGCAAAGCAGTTTCAGCAGATGTGTAGCTGCCCGAAAACATCTGCTAAAAAGAGGTGATCAAACAGCAAGGTTGAAATTGGAAACACAAATGGAACAATGGGATGACCAAACCAGGAAGATGCTCCTTAGAGAAGAGTCCAAATGTGAACTGGTTTTGAAACAATCATCAGCATTTTGTTTGAAGTGAGTATAACAGCTACAGCAAAGCATCAGTGGGAACCAATACAAATATATAGTTGCATGTCAGCCAGACGTGTCAAAGATTTGTGTACTGACTGCTAACAGGTTCTCATCCATCATCCCATTCCCTTGGTTGGGGATTCACCTTCCAATGTGACAATGACACTGGGCAAATGGGCAATGTGGCTAAAACCTATCCAGAACAGAGAGGCTGATGCCTTACAAAGTCTTGGCATGAACAACATTAAGGCTATATAGAGTTATATGGCTACTGAGAAAGTTTGGATGAATTGTAGAGTGCTACAGGATATTTGGAACAGCATTTCCTTCATATATTAATAACCTATATGGGAGCTTGAAAACAAGGTGTCATGCTCAATATAAAGCAAACCAAATACTAATACAACATATTTGTTTTGTTTTTTTTTTATATTTTCCGTAATAATGTATGTATTCTCTCTCTGTTGGATTTACTTATTAGTTGTGCATAACTAGTGTCTTTCCACGTTTATTTCCAATACTCCATAGATTTTAGTGTTTCTTCTTACATGTGTTCAATGCAGTGAAAACCTAATATTTTTGACTTTAGTGTAAATCAATCTGTAAATAACTATGAACACATAAATAGACAGCTTTAAAAAACATCAATGGGTATATAACGGATGCCACAAAAAGACTAAAAGTCTTTTTTTTTATGTCTTAATACTTTTTAAAATTCAGTCTGTGTTAAGTGATTGATGAATGTTCAATGTCAGCTGTACCCTTTAATAGATGCATTTACAATCTTTCATTGGTAGGTTAACTCACTCTACCCTCGAGTTCTAACAATTTTCAAGCACTCATTAATCCTGGGGAAGAATACTTTTATTATTATTATTATTATTCAGTAAATTCCATCTAAAATCTCTTATTGGTAAGAAAATCAAGATGATACCATAATGTCACAGATCTTTGCTTCACTGATTAAGAAAATATACAACTTTTTTGCATTTTTTAAGAAAATAGAATGTGCTAGCTGTGTGTCTATTGCCACAATGCAGCTATGGAGGAATAACTTGTAAAAAATTCCATCTTCTTTATGTTTAAAGGTTCTTATGGTTCCTTTCTTTAAGGAGTAACCAACAAAATCAATCACAATACATGTAATAAAAAAAAATACAATTGCAATTATTTAAAAAGCAAACAGTATGTGACTGAGGTGCACAATACACCTGAGACTTTAAGATAATGTGCAATGTAGGTGAACAACTCAGTTTGAATGGTTGGGATAAATTTTCTGTATAAAAATGCACGGAATATACTAAATGCTGGCAGGCCATTGCAAATCTCACTCACCCGCTAGCGTGTCTGAACCAGCATGTTGGCCATGTTGAAAATTCGTGGCTGCTTTAGCAGGATTCATTATCCACTGCAGAGGACAAGAATGGGCACTGACTGAAAGTAATTTGATTCTGAAGAGATCTGTAGAATCAAAATGCCATGAACAAGAAAAGAAATTTCCCAGATTTTCTCTCTCTCTCTCTCAAGTTTATATTTTCCACGTTTCATTTAGAAAGTCAACATCTATGTAATTTTATGGCCTAAGGGGTGATATACTGTGCAAATGTAAAAAGAAATAATATTGTAATATATGCAAAAATAGGAAAGTTATCTAATTTATGCAGTGTTTTTAATGAAAAATAAAAATTAAATATATTACAAACTAAGATGTAAACATCAATCAAAATACCAAACAAAACAAAAGTGTACTTAATACATGTCAGAGTTATTTTCAAAAGGAATAAAATTATCCAAAACTAGCCTGAATGGAAAGAGGAGGCAGGAGAGACAAGTTGGAAAACTGTATATAATAGTCAAGCAACACAAATGGAGGAAGTTAACATTCTCAGCTAACCTCTGTGTTACCTTTTACTGGTGGCTACAGCTTAGAAAAGAGTTCTTTTTATCATGGTTTCCTCTACTTTCAGTCTGCTGGCTTTTTAAAATATGATCTTTATTTTGGACATTCCAAGAATCATATTACATAAAACCAAACTGCTACAAGAAATAGATTATTTTAAACCCCAGGATCCGATATAAATGTTAAGATTGCCCATGCATAAAAACATACAGTAAGATATCTTATTAAATGTTTCAGTTTTGTAGATTTCTTTGTTCTTAATACACTTTTTTCCTTCTAATCCGCATACCGACATGATAAGATATACACCAGGGGAAGTAACTAACTGGGTAGTAAGTCTCAACTAGATTTCATTTGTAGAATGTAGTAGGAAATCAGTCAAAATACATTATCCATGTAACTTTGCTGTATTTTTCCTGCTTTTTAGGAGAGATGAATTTTAAAAAAAAAAACTGTTTAAAAATATGTTTGGTATCTGGCCTGAAGTGCAAAGGTCTCCCACAGAAACAACTTTGGTATTGTGTCTGTCTATAGGTGAGGTAACCTGAAAAGATATGCATTATTTTGTTAATCTAAGTAAAAAAAATCAATTTAGTATTAAATGTAAAAGAAAAAAATTTGTATTTCCATAGAATCAAAAAAAAAACAAAAAACAAACAAATTCTGTTTAACAAAAAGTATGTAAACTATGGGTCAACAGTCTTTGATCAACGAAGATTTGATACCAGTTAGAAAGAGAAAGTACGAGCATGTATGGTTCTCGTAATCTTTCTACATCTGGTGCTTTTAAAGGTGAAGCCAGTTCCCTTCCTGAGAACAAACTTAGCTGACGACTACACTGGAATCCATAAAACCATAGATCCACAACCCAGCTAGTGGAGAGGGAAAAGACTTGGAGCAGAAGACAGATGATTTTATAATAAGTGAGGTCTTTTATCAGAGTAACAGCAAAAACATAATGAAAAATAGCGGTAGATGGCCCCCAAAAAAGAACAAAAGTGACGAAATAGATTATGCCAAATCATGGAGCTTGACCCTAAGAAATCCTGTGTTATCTGAAAAGTAAATGCGTTGTTTCTTTATCTTACAATTGTTTTTAAGACTTCTTTCTAAAGTTTTAATCCAGGACAGAATCAACAAGGGATTCTTCAACATGACAGAATGTTGAGAAGTATCTCTAAGATTTCAAAAGTAGAACATTCAAAATCTACATGTGAATAGGAAAAGCTCATATCGGGGTGCCAATCAGAGACATTAGGTACATTTTCTACTGCATGAGCCTGACATTCAATCTGTATTTCATATGTAACATTTGTGCTTTCTCCACAAATGCCCGTAGAGCAGACTGTAGGTTATGGAAACAGTAACTTTGTATACAGCTTTGTCAACTCAGAAAAAGCCAAAGTGACAGAGGTAGAACAGAAAAAAACATTCAGAGGTAGAAAAGTTAGGTTTCAAATTGAGCAGAATATGTAAACAAACTGATAATTGATATGTTGAAGCAAAATGCATCAGTGTAACAAAACCTTGTAATAACTAAGTATAGAATTTCAGTTTTAAAACAGGAAACCAAAAATGGTCAATTCTACAGCTCTTGTTTCTGTTAATGTTGTTGTTTGTGAAAACCAGAACATCCTTTGTTTTTTGTTTTTTTTTTGGTTTAATTCATAAATGAAGAATTTGCTCTAAGATCATATGAAAGAACTGTTATGATTTACTGCAAGTGTGTGTGTAAAGTAAATGGAGATTTGAGATAGTCTGTCCACAACAGCGACTTTGTTTTCAGATACCTCGATACTTAAAGGTCTGACTGACAACTACATGGAACGGAACGAATGCCAAGGAGAGATAGACATACCCTATATAGGGGCTTTCTTGTATGGAAGTAAAAAAACCTCAAACTTTGGATTTTCAAGGAAAGTGGAGATTTTAACTAATTCCTGGTATCAAACGAAAAGTAACATTCAATTTAAATGGTACTCAGTTTTTTTCCTGAAAATAAAAATATACTAGACTTAACTTTGGTTAATGATTTTTATATTATTTCTTTTGAATACCTGGAGAACGTTTAACTTTGTTCGGCAAAGATGAAGAATCACTAACTTAAAACTCACAGGAGCGGAGCAAATTCCAGAAAAAAAGATTGACTGCCTAAAATATCCATACACAAAGTACAAGTCGATTGGCTGACAGTAGGCTTCTACCACACAATTTACAATGGCGCTGAAGAAGTTGTTTGAATCTCGATCATTCGTCGTGAACCCGACAAAACAGTTGTTCTTCAGAAGACTCCACTCGTTCACTTTTCTGGAGTGTATAATTCAGAAGCTGAAGAGTGGATTTACAGACAATCCACCAATCTTACATCTTAAATCACTTTAAATGCTAAGCTGGACATTTGATGCAAATCAATGGAGCAAAAAAATAGATCAGACTAACTAGAGTCCAAAAAGGTGAAAATCTTGGGATGGCACCAGATTGTGTGTACATTTCTTCATTTAGACACCTGTACATTTGGTCATCAACGGTACCAGAGAGTCCAGGTTTTGCTTCATTAAGTCACAATAAAGTTAATACGCAGAGGTAAACTGAATTGTTTGGGTGTGTTCCCTCAACTATTTTGAACTTTCAGGGATAAGTTCAATACTGACTGAAACAACTGCTATTAATAATTTGAAAAAGGTGCATATCCTTCCTTCCTTTAAGATGGTCAGGGCTGGAAGGCCGGAATTTCCAATGGGAATCGTATAAATCAGTTTCTGTGAAATGATGTATCAACCAGCGATAGTCTTACATCTCTCTCAAGAGAGGTCAGATCTTGAGTTACCGTTTTGAATGAGTATACATTTTAGTGCTGAAGTCTGTTTTGTATTAGAAAAGCTGTAAAACTAACTTTGTTAGCTCAGAATATCACAGTGATGCAGTCGGTTTTCAGTTTCTATTCAAAGTTGAACTTGCAGCCATTAAGTTGGGAGGGGGAGGAGTTAGATAGATTTGCAGAAAGTTTGCCATCTTGTCACCATGGTTCTGGAAGGATCTACACCAGACAACCTTGATATTAGAAAAATTATCTGTAAATTGGTAAACATTTTGAAGTTTAAAAAAGTTTGAAACTTGCTGCGGATTAGTGTTTTAAAGTTCTAGGAAAAGGATTAAATCACACTTGTGGCATTAGGACTGGGGAGAGTTAAATTATTTACACCAACTGCTCATTTATAAGTCAGATAAGGTGCCTTATATAGACCCGCAGTAATAGTTTGACATCCTGTATGCCGTTTAATTTACTTAGAAATAGCATCTTTAACTAGCAGAGATACCAAATAAACAGAATACTCTTTTAACGGCACTGACATTTATTCGGATAAAAGGGTATATGTAAACAACACAGTTCATTTGTTCTCACAGCAGTGGCTGAAGTTTATGGATTAGGCAAGAGATCCTCCTCAGCTGTGACAAGCAGACTATAGTTGGGTCTGCCGTAGTGATCCCGCATCAATAAAATGCATGTCTAGGTCAACACAGGTATTAAAAAAACCCACCCCCCCCACTTTAGGAGTTAGTTCTTTCAGATTCCAGGAAACCAATGTTGTTTTGTTTTTGTTTTTTCCTCCTTCCTATTTTGGTTATATTCCTTTTCTTACTGATGAAGTTAACAGAATGTCTGGCCTAAGACCTTGCTCTCCATTATTCTTAGCCATCACAGGAGTCCGTTCAAATTTTGTTCTACGCTCCGCATTACATATCTAACTACCTCCCAACTATTCCCAAAATTTCACCCTCAGTCTCAGCCCTAGGGCTGTGGTCCTGCTCCTAATGAATCTTGTTCTGTACCTTAAGGATTCCCACAATGAAAAAAACACTTCTGTGTTGTTAATTGATGATGTGTTTGGATCAATTTACTTTGACAATGACAAAACAAAACTGGCGCAGACAGGGGGAGGGGAGCATATAAAATGGGTAGCTCTTCAAAGGCCAATATGTGGTCTACCGAATCACTGAAGCAGCACACAATCACCAAGATAACTAAAAAATTATGGACATTTCAGATTAAATATACAATATTACATATCATTAAGAAGTTATTTGATATGCGGGTCCCATCATGATCCGGTCTAGCCACAGACCAGCCACTGTGGCAGCCTGCCCAAGAGACTTGCTTTGGACTCATGTTTGGGTATAGAGTTATAGACATCGTGCTGCTGTGGAAAGTTTAAATATACACTCTACTTAACCAATCTATAAACAGAAGGCAAATGTAAACGAAATAAAACACACTGAAGAAAATACAGGCGCCCAAAATGAGTTACCTAAACAGTGACACTGAATCACAAACTTCAGCGGTGTGATTACTTGAGCATCACTTCGGACGAGTTATGTGATGTACAAAATCAGTCACAATTATCAGTATTTATTTGCAGTGCCTGATGACTTAGAGAACTTGTGGATGAGATACTAAAAAGGCATTCATGTTGGCAATTACAAAACTTGACTTGCCTTTACAGAAGCTCACTGCCTAGCAATGGACAAAGCTCTAGCCATGCGTGGACCTGGAGCTGTAAATGGATTAATAGGACCTTTGTAACTCAGAGTACATTCCCAAATTTTGGATATTTCCTTGTATTATTCATCATGAACAGCTGATATTTAAAAATCTCAAAGTAGATCATGTCTTGAAACCCGTCTTGGACATCTGAGTAAAATTTGCACAAGTGCAATGAATCATAGACAGTTTCATAACCTGATGAATGAAGACTTTTCCAAATGAACTCCCACTTCACTGCAGTCTGACAGCTCTCAAAAGGCAAAGTTCTCTCTTTTCTGAGCCATTGAAACTAGTGAAGCTGTTTATGGATGAGAAGCACAGAAGACACCCAGAGCTTACAAATCCAAGGTGGGTTATATATTTGGCTTCTCCAGTAGACATGCTGCTCCATTTGGATAAACTTCTCTCTTGACTATCTATGATCTATGGATGTGCATCACAACACTGGACTCTCATCCATCAAGGTTTCACTATTACGATAAGAGATGATGATCCCATATGAACTCAGACATGATGTTTCTCAAACATCGTTGGACGCTAAATGTACTCTTTCTCAATTAACATCATTGAATGACGCTTGGACGCACAATCCATTATAATAACATTGGACCAACACTCACCAAACTTTCCATAGGTTTTCATTGTTGGATGCGCCATCCTGAACTGATCTCTCAACATTTAACTTTTTTGGATTACCTCGGACTATACCTTTCCATGGCCTAAACATCATTACTGGACTTTACAGCCCATTCCCCACCCTGAAAGGCACCTGGTCAAAGTGGAATTACAAGGGAAATCTGCAGTTTTCTTTTCAGCTTTATTTGCGAAACACTTTCTAATGTCACAGCTTCAATGCAAATCACTGGAACATGCAGAAGAGCACACACTATGGAGCACAGCTAAGTGTGTCGGTGGGATTAAAGGTCATCAGCACAGTTTTAAAAGAAAGATCCAAAGATTCACAGTAGAAAAGACCTCAAATCAGATTTTTAGCCAACCCTTTAGTCACTGGCAAAGCAAACTTTTGGAAGATGACAAATATTTAAGTCTGTTCATGAGAGATGGAATCCTTAATTTCTGGAAATCTGTGCCAAAGGATAAATAGACCAATATCAGAAATGCTGCTCTAAAAATTAGTGTTTGCTCCAACCTATCTTTGAGAGTCCATTTTGATAGGCAGCCATTTAAGAGAACTGCTGCATGTGTGCACAACTGAACACAAATCAAACTTCAAGAGAATCGACTCATTGTCCCAACAAAGATTATTATTATTAAGGATATAGTATAAATGACTAATATTAACATAATGAATAATTATGATTATAATCAGTTCATATTTCTGTGGCTATGTACATTACCAAATTCTGGCTCCTCAGGCCTGAGTTGGCCACACCTGACATAAAATATAGAACAGCTGAGATTACTTAAAGACAGACTTTATTCAGAGGGCTGAATGTCACATTAGAAGTGCTGGGTACTTAATGGATTTTTTCTTTCACCAGAAGAGAAAAGTAAACACCAAAATAAATAGATCTGAGTGGAAAACCGATACAAGAAATGAATCAAACAAATACTTGGGAATCTATATCCGGAGTTAGATGTTTCCTACACTTATGTAGATCAGGTGCCATAAAACTTGTCTCATGGAATCTGAAAGAACGAACTGCAAAATCAAGAGTTTTAATTTACTGTTACTGGCTGCAATCCATGATGGTAAAGTGCCAGCCAATTTGGAAGGGTGAAAAAAAATAATTCATAACCTGTAGTACAATGTAACAAAAACACCACTGATCTTCATGTGTGTAGCAGGAAGATTTATGATATAAAACATTTGTCTTGATACATGATTCAGTGACAGAACGCATATTAATGGTACTGCATCTTCAAACTGCTTTTAAATACAGGCGTCCACTTTGTTCTGAGACGCCTACAACATGGCTGGTGAATATCTGTCAAGAGTGATTATACGTGTCTTGATTTAGCATCCACCTTTACCATGCATGCTTCATCTTGGTATGCAAATATACCATCTAACAAACAACCTGTTGGTCACAGCAGAACATCTTAATCAAGATGAGGAATACCATGAAGTTCTGTCCTCCTCTCGGTCACACAAGCGGACTCGGAACAGATTGACATTTTTTTTTTTTTTTTGGACAGTTTTAGAATTTTAAAAAAAATATTTTCTGTAACATGAAAAGCGAAATGAAGAAAATCAATACAAAACAACAATGCCAACTTTCTCCCGTTGCTACGGAGAGAACCAGATCTAGTCTCCGGCACTTCACATTGAACAGTGTTGAAGACCAATATAAAAGAAACAAAAAACAGCACACAGTACGTTTGTCGGGAGAAGACGGGGAACACTTTCCAGCCCTGACAACAAGTTAAAAAAAAAAAATCATCTTGTGATAGCTTTAAAATTATTTGTCCACCAGGCGGTAAACTGTTCCAAGTGAGATTTCTAATTTCTTTTTTGTTTTTTGAGTAAGGAAGCTGGACATCAAATTACATCCTTCATAGAATATCAAAGAAAACAACCTTACACTCATTTTAGACTGCCTTCAGAATACTCTAGGAATAAAGCTTTTCTTTATGAATAATATCATTTGGAATACATTTTCCATATCTGATAATTATTTTAGATATAACTAACACAGTCTAATCATTCAGATATATTCCATGTTCAAGAATTCCTAGTTTTACAAACGTTTTTTTCAGATTAACGTAATCACCAACGCAACTCAGAGAAAAGCTTGATGTTACCGTGTAACATATTCCCCGCGTCTCTGCAGTATACTACCATGCAAACCAATGCCCTCCGCAGCACAGCAGACCAAACACCCAGTGTCAGCTATTACAGCATCTTGTGTACGTGTACCGAGTGTTTCCCAGTGACTTTGCTTTATATTTTGCCCATTGTGCATTATTGGTTGAGTGGAAAACGTAAATCTACACCTTCTGCCGCTACTCCTGAGTGATCACAGCAATCAGTTAGCTTGGAAGCTGGACATAGTGAAATGACATGAGAAAGGTGAACGCTTGACAGACATTGTGTCTGCAGCCTTGCACCATCAACCATAAGTACAATTATAGTGATCAGTAAGAAAATCAAGGCAAGTGGTGAAAATGCAGGCAGCCCCAGGAAGTGCGTTGCAAGTTATCTATGGTCATGATCGTGTACTTTTGAGCACGTAGACTAAAGATCAACATCAGTGAAATGTGCCATTGAGTTTGATGATAATCCAGGCAAGTGAAGTCATTATGGAAAGATTTTTAAAAAAGAGAGGGGAAATTGGGGGCTGAGGAATCGTTTAAAGCAAGCCACGGTTGGCTTGAAAGGTTTAAGAAACATGCTAATCTTCATAATATTTAATATTTGTTTGACTGGGGAGGCAGCAAGTGTGGATGCCATGATGGCAGAACATTTTTCCAGCAGACCTTAAATGTATCATTGAAGGAGGCAGCTAGGTTGCAAAGCAAGTATTCAACGTTGATGAAGCAGGCCTGTTCCAGAAGCACATGCTATCATGCAAGTACATTTCAAAGGAGGCAAAAACTGCTTCAGGATTTAAGGAGGCTCAAGATCGCCTTACTTTTCTCCTTGGAGGCAACACAAAGGGTGACTGCAAGCTGAAGCCTATGCTGATTTACCATTCAGCAAATCCTAGGGTGTTTAAAGGATTTTCCAAGGTTACTCTTCCTGTGCTGTGGCATTCTAATCCTAAAGCATGGATGACAGGACTGATGTTCCACAATTTCGTCAGTTACTTCTCACTCTTTACCAAGAACTATTGTGCTGAAAGTAACCGTGCTAGCAAGATCCTATTCATCGTTGATAATGCTAGTGGTCATCCACTTAATATAAAGATTTAATGGATAACATAAGAGTTGTATTTTTGCCACCAAATACATCCTTGATACAGCCAATGGACCAGGGTATTATTGCTACATTCAAAGCATATTACTTGTGACGCATCATGGGACAGCTGGTATTGGAGAATGATGGAAAGGACAAACCTACTGAGAGAATTCTGGAAGAATTACATCATCAAGACGACCATGAAATAATATCAGCATCTCCTGGGGTGAGGTAGACTAGGCAACCATACATGGGGTATGGCACAACCTGTGGCCGGAATGCATTTACTATTTCAGAATTTGGAAGTCATCCAGCGACTGAAGAACTGATAATGCTCAAGAAAGAGACGACTTTGGAGCAAAATGAGACAGCAATCCCCAGCAAAGATACGGTCACTGACTTGCATACATTTATCAACTGTGTTCGACTTGTTTAACCAAGCCTTCAACATCCTCAAAGACAATGATGCAAATGTGGAATACAGCACTCGGTGTTGTCACCAATTGGAAGATAATTTGCATTGCTATAGGGATTTGTATCAAAAGAGAGAGAGAGAGCTGTCCAGATGTCTCTCAATTCTATTTTCAAGCCTCGTTCACCAGCATCTACTGTAGTGCCATCTGAAGAGATCGAGGATGACTTAAGTCAGGGGTGCAAACATACGGCCTGCCAATGAATGTGCAAAATGAAAACATTTAAAAATAAATATAGCAGCATTGGTCCAAAGTGACCCATAAACTGATAAGACCCACTGACCCGCTAGGACATGAATAAAACCTGCTAATATACTTTATTATTTTGCAGACAAAATAATTTACGGTAATTTTCTATCTCCTCAGTTATTTGCATTAAGAGGATCATGGCAAATGGCGAAGGCCCGAGTACACCAGCAAGGAAATGAAAACTTGTGCATTCTGAAACTAGTTTTAGTAAAGAGAGGTCTGCTTCATTTCCGCGTACAGGTTGTAAAAAATCAGCCAGGCAAGGTGTACTGCACAGCGAGTACATTTTATTTTTGATAACTTGTGTTTACAAGTTGTTGTTATTAATATAATGACTTTTGTTATTAACTAATATTTAATGGCATTCAATTCATTAATATTTAAATTTTTTCATGATTCACAGTCTTGAAAAAATATATTTCATTAATTTTCCTTATAAAATATAATTTTCCCCAAATTAATAGCTTGATATGTTATTTTTACTTTTAATGTAACCAAAATTAAACCATTAATACAAGTTAAATTTTAAAAAAAACATCATCTTATTGTATATTCCAGGTGTGCAGTTCAGGCTTCTCCATTCAACATCAAAGGAAAAGAGATGTAGAGACACACCTAAGCAGAATGTAAGGTCCTCAGATGGATGCAAAACAATGACATCCTATTTCATACAAGAGAAATCCAAGTCTTCAAAGCTATTTTGTCAGTCAACCAGACCTTAGGTCTGATAATTTCCTCGGAGACTAAAGGTGTACTTCACTGATCCAAATACAGAGATTTACCCGCTGTTTTATCAGTCAATGTTGCCTCTGTTTACTGATCTGAATAAGCAGCTTCAGTCAGAAGAATCCAAAATTCACACCATCTGAAAAGACTATGTATTTTCTCCAAAAGTTGCTGGGTAGGTGTATGTCACTTTATGTATACAGGGACAAAGACTTGGATGAAATTGTTTTGCTGGATCTGAATGATGAAACAGAAATATGCCCCCCCACCAGAGAGAGAGAGAGAGAGAGAGAGAGAATTATGATTGGTTACACTACACGATCAGCCACAAGACATGATTTGCTTTCTGACAAAAATAAAATCGCAGAGAACTGTCAAACTTTCTCGCTAACTGCCACTAACAAATCCACTTCTGAAACATGCTGGAGTTCTAAATTTCACAGAACGTGCACAATATAGTTTTGACAGCTTGGTCTTCTTTGTGGAAAAGTTCACTACACTGAAGAGCACAGATGGTGAAAAAATGGATGAATTGTATCATCAGTTCACTCAGTATCGACTACTTGGTGATGATCATCCTCAGCTCCAAAATATCACATGAATCGACCATCTATGGGCTTGCGTAAAAGAAATGAAGGGTTCAGAGGGCTCTATGTTTGATTTGTTATTTCAGGTAGCCAGGCATATCTTGGTTCTCCCACACAGCAATATGGAAGAAGAATGGATCTTCTCTACTGTAGCAAAAAAAACAAGAGCTCATTTAAGAACTGGTTTGTCATATGAAACCACTTTGCCTTCCATTCTTACTTGCAAAACAAACTACTTAAAACTCCATGTTTCAAATCTGATCCTAGCAAGTCCTTAATCAAAAGCGCCAAAATTGCTGCAACTCGATACAATGCTGACCACACCAGTACAGATTAGTAAATCATTAATAAAACTGTATTTAGTTATTGTATGTGCATATATGGATGTACACGTATACATATAGGTCAAGGTATTTTGTTGATTAACAATAAAATGTTGAAAACATTAGAGCCTCTGGCATCATCACCTACTTATCAGAACATGGACCCACATTTCAGACTTCAACACTTGGGACCTATGTCAGTGGCGCAGCCAGCAGGGAGCCCATGGGGGCCTGGCTCCCCACAGAATTTCTGAATTTTTTGATTCACTTTTTGTGCAGCGTGAATAGGCCTTAGGTCAATACCTCACGGTGTATTGATTTCAAAGCAGTCGCCAGTGTCTGTGCGCATGGTGTCTTATGCTACATACAGTCCTCTACACTGGTGTGCTGTGCACGTCTGTCTGACCTGGCTGCGTCACTTTACCAATCAATTTGCTGTTTCAAGCGGATTGTTTTGCTGTCAGCCATGTCTAGCAAATGAGACAAACCATCAGGCTCTCCCCAACCGGGCACTGGGCCATATTCTGTAAAGAGACAGGGAGGGTGGGTGGTGCAGCTGCGATGAAGGCAGCATCTGTCTGGTGGATACTGATGCGCCTGAACCACTTCATCTCTTTGCCAAATGATGCAGGAGCGCATACAGGTTCAACTGTCAATGATGGAAAACGATACGAGTCACTGGAAAGTCCATGGATGCCCTCTGGAGACTGTGCAGTGTGGGTGGGCCTAGCAGATCCCTTCAATGCCACAGACTGGTTCAGTGTTAATTACCCGAAGTTCCCCCTATCACTGAGATGGTTGTTATTTTGTATTCGTATGTGCATTGTAAAAATACATTCTAAATCAAGGGTTAGAACTCTTTTTTTTTTTCTTTTAAGACATCTTTAACAAGAAAATATGGCCGTAACATTACCAGGAACATGCGTTTCAGCCAGTAAGACCACCACCACCGCCATACGACGCCGGGCGGCCCGCTCCATAACAGCAACAATGGTGGACGGTCGCTTACGGCACCTCGTGATCACCGTCATCCGTCGCCGGTCACAACAGGGATCGCCTCTTCGTGGGCATTCACAGAGCGAGAAAGTGTCACACACACACACCCCCCTCTCGGGGCCAGACGCGTGTCCACATAGCCTGTAGTGATGCCATTATTTATAATCTTTCTTTAATGTTGTAAGCGGCGCGCGGATTATCATTCATCATGGCGGCCGCCTGTGCGTCTCGGTCTTATGTCCGGATAAACCCTCTCGTTTTACAGCAGAACTACATCGCTGAGCCGGTCGGGTTCTTGCGGCGAGGACGCGAACACCTGATGAACCACACTCAACAGGTTAAAAACGTATTGGATGCCATTAGCTGATAGCGGTGGCACGAAGAAGTGGCGAACGCTCTTCCCCCATGAGATAACCGAGCCTTGGGACGGCCCCCCCCCCACCCCCACCCCTGTAGGCAGACCCGGAATCCACCCACTAATAATCTTAACAGCCTCCACGAACGTAGCTTAAATAGAGGAAACAGCCAAGCCTATCTCTGGGCCCGACCACAGACTCAACTTCAGCGTCAAAGGATCTCTGGAGCAACTCCTCCGACATCCACTGGCAAAAATTCTGCTCCCATGAACACGAGTGGAAATCGATAGGTTCCTCCAGACGCCTCGGACACTCACCTGCGTGTTTACCTGTCCGTAGCATAAAGGACCTGTGGCGGGGTTTTTGCTCAAGGAGCGAACACTGGCTTCTCAACCTGTACCGGCGGGATTAAGGTCGCGGACGACCGCCTTTTTCATTCTTAGCCCTTACATTTCATAGACAGGAGCGGGGAGGGGGGGGGGAGACTGAGCAAGCACCTTGGTAAATCGCACCTGTCCTGGCCTGGCCCAGGATTTTAAATAATTCCATACTAAATTCATTATTATTGTTAACTTTCTGTCCTTTATTAAATTATTCTGTAAAAAAAAAAAAGGTCCGAAATATGTTGGTACCCATACTCGTTCTAAGGGAGATAACTTTAGATAGTATTGATGCCGAGTTGGTAAACGCTATAGGGTAAACTTGAACAGTGCCTTCAAATAGGCTCATAAGGCCTTCGTCTTTAAATTGTCAGAACCATTTGTACAAAACACTACACCGACAATCATTCCTTTACTGTCGCAATTTTCTTTAAGGTTTGATGTACTACAAACGTTTTGCTTTGCAAATCTAGAAGTATGAATATGTTTTCAAGGGTGTAATTTCCTAGGAAATAAATGTTATTTAATAACTGCCAATCACAATGGAGTATTATCTAATCTTGGAGACTAAATGTTCCCTTAGTTGACTCTCAAAATGATGCAAATTAATATGTAAATAATCAATAACTTTGTATTTTAAATGACTGCCTCTGACCAGTTTTGTGTAGTTGTTAATCACCTATCTTTTAGTGTAGATTTGTAATAAATTTTGATTAGAACAATGGTGACTTACGTTGATTTGATGAACATTCATCACTTACATTAGTTTGAAATATTCTCACAACTGCCAGAAGATTTACTACAAATTAAGAATTTGTTTCTAAGATGAAAGCTGAGAAAAACAATTCTTCTGCCTTCATGTATCCCCTAGAAGATGATGATGATGATGGTCTTTTATGGAAATAAGTCTAGCCTGTCAGTGGATTGGCAGGTGGTTGATAAGACTGACCCAGGACCCACTTGTCACATTTTGGACAGATGATGCCTGTGTCACTTTTTAATGTAGAGATCCTGTTGCACGCCACAGTCCTTGACACAAAGAGGATCTAAGAAAATCAACTAAAGCATGTAGAACTAAAAAGTACATGCAAATAATTTATTCAGTAAATAATCAGTAAAACAAACAGTGCATTTTAAAAGTTTTTTGTTTTTGTCTATTATAATAAACTTTGCGTCATGTGAGAATTGGCAGAAGTAGCTGAAACCAGCAGACTCAAGTAGTGACATTATGACAGGGCTTAAGCCAGTTGGTATCACCATTTGGCACGTCTGTAGTAGTCTACTATGCCTCAGACTGGTGCAGCACTATGGTGAGCTAGGAAAGATGATGATCTGGATCATCTTTTACACAAACACTTGGAAGTCTGACATCGATTTGCTCTAAAGAAGTTTGTGGGACAGGCACACTGTTCTGCTGTGTTTTCTAGTATATTTTGCATCATCACCGACAGAAGGAAAATTAGGTGCAGAATAGTTCATAATACCAGTTATGAACAGAAACTTCTCTGCAGAAGTCCACTGCTCTGTCTGATGAGGCAGTTTTCAAACCATTTATATGGTTGGCAAATAACACTAAATTGTGACTTAGCTGACCTGTGTCTTTTGCTAATGGTGATTGGATGACTGTCACTGGGATGATGTGACCTAGGTGAATTTTTCATGCTTTCTGTAGCTTTGTTGAGATGACAGGTAACTTCTGACCATCCAGCAAAGCTGTGCAATCACTCTTTGGGAAAGGGCTCCATCCAACATCCATATGATTACTCTTGTTTGCTCTAGCTGTGACAGTTTGATGCTCTGAAAAAACATCATTTCAGTAAAAGTTTCCACACACAAACAGTTTTGTTTGTCCCTGAATCAGATGCTAGTGGTGCACAAAACGAGAAACAAACAGACTTAACAAATATTGTCAAATGCAAAGACCTCTTGATACTTGAGGCACTAGATATGAAGCTGATAAAATGCAAAAGGTAATTTTGAATCTAGGGTTCTTCTGTGAGTTGGTTTTTCAGCTATGTAAAGTGAACAATTTAAACTGAAATTCCACTTGTGGTGATGAGCTGTATTTCTGTACCAAGGACGGGTTTGTTCTCTGTGGAAGGCACCTTGATGTAGTCTGCTTGTTTCACTGTTGGGAGTTGTAATATGGCTGACAGCAGCACATCTCTCTCTCTCTCCTGGTAGATAAATTAAATTCCTATTTGCGTAAATTCAGTGGAAGTCTGATTATCATTTTTTTTTCTTAGCTTGAGGTGTTTTATTCCCAGGAAAACAATTACACCATTAACAACAGTTAAACAATAATAAACTAAAATAAGGAAAACATGAACTGTAAACACGTAATTACAACACCTGTAATCTCGCCGTAGGTGGGGTGGGTGGTGTCGCACTTGAGAGAATCTTGTTTATCGCGAGAAAAATGACCTTGCAGCGTTTACCTGTCGGGATGGAGAGACGGTGTGTGTGTGTGTGTTGGGGGGGGGTGCGTTGAAGGGGAGGTAATCGGGATGTGGTCTCGGGAGGGACAGCTGATAATTTAGCAGTAAAGAAGTGCCGGAAATTCTTAGATTTAAAAAAAAACAAAAAAACAGAGCATCCTTTGAAATAAGAGACCGAGAAACTGCTCGAATGCCGCTACAGAGCTGTAGATAATAGCAATAGTAATTACAGCTCGCACCGGTAATAGTGTGGTTCTGTTAAGTGGTGTTGGGAAAAGTCCACCCGGAACAAGGAAGGCAAACGAATCTATTACCTTGTATTGTTATTGTCCGTGTCATCGGCATTTTCTTCTCAGACAGAGAGACGGCCCAGGTTGCACTCGCCCTGTTTTAACCAGTTTGGCTTCTCTTATTCGAGATAAAGGTCGTGTCGTTCAGCCCCTCTCTTCGCCATTCCGGTCTCCGTCCTGGTTTTTCAACAGTCCCTCCCCCCCAACAACCTCCGGGCGCGCCGGATACGGAGGACATGTAGGGCTACTGTAGGAGAAGGGCACGTCGCTCAGGCTGGTTTATCGGTCATTAGGGGAGAGAGCCGGTAACGACAGACCCCTGACATCGGCTGCTAGCCGAGACGAGATGGCTGAGGGGCGAGGACCCGGAGAAGGAGGCGTGGCAGGTGAGATAGGCTCCGCAGTCGGTCTCTTCTTGGCTGCAGATCTGTGATTGTATAACAATAGTATTTGTAATAATATCACAGGTGAGATAGGCTCCGCAGGCGGTCTCTTCTAACCCTGACATCTTGGCTACAGATCTGTGATTGTATAACAATAGTATTTGTAATAATATCACAGGTGAGATAGGCTCCGCAGGCGGTCTCTTCTAACCCTGACATCTTGGCTGCAGATCTGTGATTGTATAACAATAGTATTTGTAATAATATCACAGGTGAGATAGGCTCCGCAGGCGGTCTCTTCTTGGCTGCAGATCTGTGATTGTATAACAATAGTATTTGTAATAATACCACAGGTGAGATAGGCTCCGCAGGCGGTCTCTTCTTGGCTGCAGATCTGTGATTGTATAATAATAGTATTTGTAATAATATCACAGGTGAGATAGGCTCCGCAGGCAGTCTCTTCTTGGCTACATATCTGTGATTGTATAACAATAGTATTTGTAATAATACAGGTTTTTGGTTAAAACCCCAAATAAGCTACACCTGCGTGTTTTTGTGTTGACTGGGTCCCCTAAACAGCCAACAATTAGAATTGACGGTACTGTTACAATTGAAAAGACATGATCACACTGCCTGAGAAATGTGTTTACATGGACCGTCTTTTCCGTGTTTTATTAATCTTTAGAATTATCAGCTGTAAGTAAACAAAGTATCACTCGTAGGTGAGGTTAGGGCGAAGATTGGCATGGGGATCAGCAGAAGAATATATCCATCTTCATCAGTTCTGGTACTTGCTCAAGATGGCAACCTAAAGCAGATCATCGACAGCAACGACTTACCTGTCAACCATAAAGGTTAATAATTTGAAAGTCTTTCATAGTCTTACTGTTAGCAGTTAGTAGTTGATATACGGCCAGAATTGTTAAATGTGGTAAAACATTTTTTTAAATACTTTAAATTCTGAAGGTTTTGTCATTTTCGTTTGTTAAATGTTTTTGAAATAACTTTTGTTTTTCAACAGGGTCCTCATATATGTTTGTCCAGGCTGGTAATATCAATGTTGTTAATACTGCACCAGATCATAAAGGTAAGTTCTGACTATGTATACTGTATATGGCAGTTCTTCACACTTACTGTGAACTGATGAGGAAAGGTGTGTCCAGAATAACCACTGTGAATGATGCATTGCCAGGAGTCCAAGACTGTCATCAAGGCTCTTCCTTGAAATAAAAATCTGTAGCATTATATTTAGAGTGGCATTTCTGTGTCTAACTACTACTATATAATTTGATGTACTGTGAAATTTCTGAACTAATTCTCATTTTGATTGTCAATAACCAAAATCAATCAATCTGTAAATTTGTGTTAGTAAGCAGAGTGAAATTTGTCATAATGTCCAATTAGTGGCCTCTCTTTTGTGAATGTTGACAATAGGGAATATTTTATAGTTGACTGAAGTGTTAGGAAGTTTATCAGCAGAGTTTGGAAAGTAAATAGAATGTGGTTTTGTTCTTACTGAACAATAGACATACAGTTCGGTAATAATAGGATGTTACCTAATATCTCTTGGTATCAGGTGTTAGTGCACTTGAGTAAAGCTATCAATATTGTATTGCTTGAAGGGAGGGATGGGTTAGTTATGGTTAACAAATCACTAAAGTCTTAATGAAATTTTTTGGTTTTATCAAACTGACAAGAGGGGAAACTGTAAAGACAAAGTGAAAGTAACTTTGAAATCATAGTTGAAAGGAGATTTTTGATGATGAAGAAATGACTGAATATTAAGAATAAAGATGATGTACTACTATTAGCAAGATACAGCATGCAGAGGGGATTAGGCCCCACCCTCTTCGGTACTTTTCTCCCTCTAGGACTGTTGTCCCCCTAAAAATACAAAATGGTCATCTACCTAAATGAAGATGTTTGTTTTTTTTCCATATACTGTAAAATTATATATCAAAGACAAAGCATGTTTGATAGACTGTGCTTTTCTCTCTGTTGAGATTTTATATATATTTACAAGCAACATCCAAGACAATTTTCAGTGATTGATGCCTAGGTGAGGAGGCTGTTATGCTTTTGAATGATCTAAAAAGACTGAACAGTGACATCAAAGGATGTAGCTTAGTTAAGTATTAATTAATAGAACAAAGTGGTATAAATAAGGAACTTGAATAATGTTGTTTTCATAACTTAATGTCTACATCACCGAGTACATTGAATCTGTTTGTGGAGGAAATAAGCTAGTCCTTGATGGACATATTTATACTGTGCAGAAGATCCTTGTAAATGGTGTGATGTCATATGAATGTGAACAGTGAAGGCGAGGAATGTGCAAGGTGAAGGTTCATGATGGTCAAGTTGGCAGACTTCATGAGTGTACTCAAGCTCCAGATGCACCAAGATCAGAAATGCTGCATGTTCGTAATGTGATAGATGGTGAGGAAACAGCACAGCAGATCACTTCAAAATCCCTATCATCCATATCTGAAGCTGCCGTTGTACAACTTCCAGCTATCCGTTCAATCCACCATACCATTCGTAAGCAAAGATAAGCTTCTGGGAACTCATCCTATTCAAACCAGCCTTGCTGAACTAATCACATCTGAACAGTACAAGGTAACGATTCTCTTTTACTATTCTAATGATATCAAAACATTAATTATGTGAACCCAAACTTATGATAGTATTTAAGTAAATATATAAGTTGTTGCCTGTATATGTAAGTTACCCAGGTCAGAACTGACTTAGATAATAATTTCAGAAGTTGTCATTGTGATTAACTTCACTGTTGCTTTCTTTCTTGCTATGTTATTGGATTAGCTAGTATCATATGTTGCTGGAAATACAACAATAATAATAACAGTGACAAAGAAATATAAATGTTCATTTTCACAGGTTACTCTATGGGGTGATTGCTTTCTTCAGTATGACAGCAACAACACAAACCACAGTGTTCTATTACTTGCATCTGATACCACCTTGACTCTGCTCCAAAACTCTGATTGGTTTGCTGATGGTACTTTTAAGGTTGTCCTGGAGCTTTTTTTAATCAGTTATACATTATCCATTCCTTGAAAGAACACTACATAATCCTGTGTTTATGTCTTATTCCCCAACAAGCAAGAAGCCACATACATCATTGTTCTGCAACAGCAGCTCAACTCAATCCCAGTTCAATAACGACTGACTTTGAATCTGCTGCTACCAGTGCTACATGCACCATTTTCCCAGATGCAACCAAGGAAGAATGTTTCTATCACCACACCTGGTGTGTGTACCGCAGTCCAGGAAGCTGGTCTACAATGGTTGTACACAGAAGATAGTGATTTTTAGATATCAGTTTGCATGCTACCGGCACTCGCTTCATTCCAGAGGAAGAGCTCATTGATGCTTTTGAGATGTTGCAGGAAGAACTACCAGAAGAGGCCATGATAATTTGTGACTACTTTGTGGGCACATTCGTAGGCTGTGAACGTAGTGGTGGTCTTCGTCACCATCAGCAACAGCCAAGGTTTCCAATCTCTCTCTGAAATGTGCATGACAGAACCGAAAGAGGTTTTCCACGCACAAACAACCACCATGTTGAGGGCTGGCTTTGGAGATTCCAAATAAATGTTGTTGCCAACCATCCAAACTTGGATGGTTGCTGGTTACCTGCCTGCACCAAAACACAAACAACACCAGATAAATAGGCAATCCATCAGAACATTCATTGCAATGTATGAGAACAAACGTGTGATAGAATATCTCGTGGTATTGCCCACGATATCTCATTCTAAACTGTTGTGACTACTAGAAAATTCATCGAAAATCAGTAACTAATATGCTGACAGTTGTATGTATGTTTGTTTTTGTTTTTTTAATGTAGACATATTACCTCAACAATTTTTCTTACCTTATTTGACACACACTAACTATGTGTACTTTATGGATAATAAAAGGAGGGATAAATAACAAGTTGCTTTAATTCAAAATTTATGGAGGGGCAACAGACCTAGAGTCACAAAAGGCCAGTGGGGGGACAATGGGCCTAGACCCCATTAATTTGTTTGTGGTGCTATAACTTTATTCAGAAGGTGTATATGACTTGAGACAACTTGCTCATCTGAGAGACAGGCAAGTAAACTGAATGATTGATGGATTATTAAGTACTTTCTCCATTTGTCTGCATTGATGAATGGCTGGGTAGCTGTATAGAAATGCATTTCTAATGTTTATTTCAGTATCAGGTGGTCTACTGATAAGACAATTTTGAGTCTTGTTCAGAAATGTCTTGATGTGCTGTATCTCTTTTGCATTGTTCTTCTTTACCTTTCCAAGCTGATTGTGTGGCTTTCTCTCAGGCAGGCTGTTTTTATAAATAACATGAACAGCTCATGGGTTAATCCTGGGGCTTGGCCCATCTATTAAGATCATAGCCATGAAGAAAGGATTGGCAACCTTTGAATGTGAATATGCCATATTTTGGGTTCTTAGATTTTAGTATTACAACCCCAGATACATAAAAGGAGACAGGTAATTTCTTACCACAGTCTCTAGAAAGAGGCAGTTTTCCTTATGATTTTGACTGGAGGAGAGTTAGCGGTAACTCTTTAGTCTGTTTTTAAATAGAATATTACACTAAAATAAAGATAAAACTGACAGAAATGGCACAGTTGTGTATTTGCTACTGACTCACCAGAATTTTGTTCCTCCTAGTTGTTTGTATTATGTATACACATTATTACCATGATTTTTATTTACTCTTAGGAATTACTGCTAATTCTCAGCAATGTAAAATGTTCTTTCTCTTTGTTTATTTAAAAAAAAAACAAACTGTCAACAGTCTGATATTCTTCCTCGTAATACTACAACAAGCCTAAAAAATATCTAAGGCAGCCACATAGATCTGTTTGATTTGTGAGGCAATGCGGAAATTCATTCAAATACAAGGCAAGCCAGAACAAAAATTAAGCTTTTATTTACTGTAATCATAACGTTATATAAAAATATAGGCTAAAATAATTTAGTTAATGACCAATGATAATATTGTTTGTAGACTAGAACCAAGTAGGAAGTTATGTCCTTTTTAATAAGTCTCATTTTTCTCTCAACTCTGTAGATTTCTGCTGTTTGTCATCTGTCCAGACATTCTGTTTTTTCAAGATTCCTCTCATAAAATTATTAAAAAATATTTGAGCTGGGTTTCGGTTTCTTTACAGTGTATCCATTATGATATTCACTGGGCATGCATGGCTTGTGACTTTGTATATCACTTTCTGTTAATACTTTCTCAGCTGCCAGCCTGCTTGTGTCCTCTCTATTTTAAAGTTATCATTTCAGTTTGAAGACACAGCCTTCAATTCTTATCAGATTGATATAGAATCCTAGTGCTGAGCTCGAGTTGTTTTTAGCAAATGGAACCAAAAATAGTAGCTTTTGACTTATGATGTAAATATATATATATTAAGTCTAATAACAGTCTATACCTCTGGTAAAAAATAGAGGCAGGTTTTGGTATTAGCTTAGTTTCTCTTTACAGTTTCGGAATGTTGGCTAGCATGGTAGATCAACAACATTCCCATTCTGCTAATAGGAAACCCAGTAATCTGATTTTTTTAAATGGGCACGGATGAGTAATCTCTCGTTCAGATTGTGGTTAGCTTTGTGGTAATTTGGTTAATAGCTGTTAAGTTGAAACTGATGGTAATTCTGGCTAATTCATCATAACAATATGAAATGCCTTTTTATTTTTCCATATAGATTTTATTTTTTTTGTTGCTGACTTTAATGTAAAGATGATGCAACAAAAAATATTGGCTTACTTTTGCAAAGGATGTTTGAGTGTCCAAGTGGGGACAACTCCACACCTGAATACTGAATAACTAGTTCTGATTTAGTTTTTTTTAGAACAATAAGTTGAATGCGAAATGAGAAATATTTATTTTAGTTGTCGCCTTGTTCTGTCTGATTATTTCTTGTTTCTCCTTAAAAAATGTGATCCAAATTCTGTGCTATTAATGTTGTCAGGTCAGAGGGTGTCAAAATTATCATTGCAGTAGGTGGTGGGGTGAATTTTACCTCCACAGAGTATTTATTTATGAATTTGGTTTCAATATAAGTAATTCTAACATAAGTTACTTGAGCCAAAAATAATGCGTCTCTGTTTGTATAGTTACTAAAGAGTTTGGTTTTCTTCAGCCTGGAGACGTTTGGTTGAGTATGCTAAAGGAAATCTGACAGAATTATTTTACTTCATGTGACTCCCAGTTCTTTTCATATGCATTTAAATTTTTTTTTGATACTAAACCAAATTGTTTTTAGGAAATATAAATAAAAACCAAGAATTCTAGTGTAAAAGTATGACTTACTATATTTGGTGATTGTCGGCTTGCTGTCTTATGACCTAAGTAAATCTCCAGATCTACTTGGTGCTTACCACCACAAACTCTTCCTCTGTAGAATTAGCTGTTTTGAAACGACACAAACCGTATCTTTGATTTTATCTTCAGCAGGCTCTGTAACTCATGTCAAAACTGACAACCTCACTATTATCCAGGGAACAACAGCCAGTAGAGACACAGGTGAGTAGATGTCTGCCTGTTTGTGCTGGGAAATTTCGGAAATTACTTTAATTTGTCTATATTCTTTTTTAGTTTCAAATATGAATAAAATTAATAACAAATTTCTTGTTTCTAAGTAAAAAAAAAAAAAAAAAATTAAAGGCTAAAATCTAAAATTCTGACTTAACTCCGACTAATTAGAGAGAGAAGTAAAAATGAACATTCTTAAGGAAACAGCTACTGGACATTTTTGCTCATACATCTCATAAATGGTGAAAAGGAATGGGGTAGTCAGATTTTCTATTCTGTTTAAAGATTGTAGTGATATTTTTGTTGGTCATTTTTGACCGACCAGGTGTTGAGAACGGTCTGTAATTTTAGAACAAACACTTTCTGTTGTGAAGCTGAACAATGTCATATTAGACCTGGTCACTTTCTCGCACAGACCTGAACATGTGCTTATCGTGCTACGAGTACAAGACAACTTTTAATGTAAATTCCCAAAGTATACATCAAGGTGATTTTTAAATAAGAAAAAGGTGGAGCCTTCACCAAGTAAGTAAATTAAATAAATGTTAGTATGCAGGTATGGAAGATTAATAGACAGAGGATGAAATGTCTTGTCAAGAGGTCTTCTGTCTGCAGTGGCTGGCCAGTAGCTTTTTTTTTTTGTTTTTAAACTAATTCAGCCTGATATTCTTCAAGTGATGACTGGCCAATCCTCCTGAGTCAGATCAGGTCTGCTGAAAATTCACGATAGTAGTACAAGTAAACTTTGCTTTGTTTGCCTGTATTTAAACAGATGGCCTAAGAGATCTGTTAACTAAATTACATTTAACTGTTTGAATTCTCAATGCAGATCAGGTTTTTTTTTAATGACTCAAAAAAGGAAGTTATTTTAGTTTTTTTGCACACAGATTATTCATCAAAAATATGATGTTTGCTTTTTTTGCTGGATCACTTTTCCAATGTTGTAGAATTCAGACAGTTTCACAGCCTGAATATAACCCAGAAATTGTGATTTTTAATTTGCAAAGCAGTCAAAAGATGCAAAAAATGTGCTTTTGTGACTGACTAAGTCTATAATCAGTGACATGACGGAGAGCAGAATTTAAAACCTTTCGGTCAAATGATAATTGCTTCGGGGAGGTTGGTTTGACCTGATTGCAGAAATTAGAGACTCTGACACCTGTGGAGTTTTCAGGCATATCCTTGCATGGTAATAAAGATCCAAAGCTAAAATATTTCATGCCAGGTTAATTACTGAGGTCCAGTCACAGCTACCAATGTTCAAGCAGTGCTGACTGGACTTTTGCTGTGTTACAAGGCAGATAGATATTTAAATATTGATAGGTGAGATCAGAATTATTCCCGCCTGGCAGTAGAGGGGGTTGGAATAAGAATAAACGCAGTCTTGTATCACTTGGTTTTCTTGATGGTCTCTTGTAGGTGATAAGTTAACTGAGCAGCAACACCTTGACCAGGTGTACATTAGCACAGCAAGGGAAAAGAAAGTTGTGGGCCTTCTGCAAGACAGAAAATGCATAGTAATCACTGGTGATCCTGGGGAAGGAAAGACATTCCTTTCAAAATATCTGTCTCAAAGCTACATTAAAGGAGGATATACTTTGTTGAACATACACAGCGCCAACAGAATACAACGAATAGGGAACTTTGACAGGTGTGTGGTGCTAATTGATGATGTGTTTGGATCTATATACTTTGACAAAGACAGGACAGAAAACTGGTGTAGAGAGAGAGAAAATATTGAAAAGTACATAACAGATAGAAAAGCTGTGTTCATAATGACATGTAGACAGACAATATACAAGGAAGCTGAATGTCACATCAAAAGACACAAGTGCCAGCAGGTATTTAAGGATTTCTCTCTCTCAGCAGAAAAGCTTTCATTAGAAGAAAAGGAGATTTTGTTGAGAAAACATCTCAGAGTGAACAACATAACCGTTCTAAGTGACGTGCAAATACAGGAAATTATCCAGACGCGCTCGGTGTATGGATTCCCAAATATTTGTAAGATGTTTTCTACAGTTGCTGCACTTCATCATTTAAGAGTTAGTTTCTTCCGCTCCCCTAAAAAGTTTCTGATGGAGTCCCTGGAGGAAATAGATCAGAACAGTGAGGACCATTTTAACTTGCTGCTACTGGCTGCGCTCAGTAATGGTGAAGTGCCGGCTGACTTGCTAGAGTGCAGAAATGAAGTAGAGTGGCGCGACAAGATCGATGACCTGCAGTACAATGTGAAAGAGCATTATAAGTCATTCAGATGTGTAGAAGGAACGTTTATAGCAGCAAAAAACAACTCTTTTGTCTTGGTACATGATTCTATCATTGAATGTGTGCTGATGACAGCCTTTGCATTGTATCCTGCAGTTATGTTCAAATACTGTCCTCCACTTTTTATTTTAAAACACATTTGCAGCATGGAAGCAAATGCAGGTGATGATGGTGAGTACATCAAGATTAATTGTACATACTATCATAAATTAGCATCTATTTTTACCAGGTATGCTTCATCTGTGAATAAAAGTTATGTATATTGTAATCCTTCAGTGATGGATCCAAGCTTTATCACTAGGTGGGAAAAATATCTCAGTGAAAACAAGAAGGAATGCAGTGAATTTTTCAATTTTTCAATTAAAGACTTCAATAACAGAATCACCAATACACTGGAACTGATAGCCATTTTTGCGCATTCACAGTTTCTGAAGTTTGTTTTAAGGAAAAAAAATGGAATAGCAAAAATCGGTGAACAAGAAATTCGCAAACTTTTCCTTGTTGCATGTGGCAGAGACCACAATGAAGACGCCATCAAATTTATTCTCAAGCATTTTGCGGTGGATGTCACGGTTGCGGATGAATTGAGAAGAAACATTCTGCATTATGCTTGCTGTGGGAAGGCAGGGAATATTATAAGATTTGGGCTGGAAAATAAGGTCAAAATCACGCAAGATGTGTATGGTAACACACCTCTGCATTATTTATTTTTTAAAGGAAACTATAGAACCATATTAGATAAATATAGAGAATTCCTGCCATTGTATAAGGATATTGAACTGTTCACAGTAAAACCTTTAATAGCAGTTTTAGCTAAACAGTACAGCAAAAATTCAGCTGATGCTACTGTGCAGCTTAAACCTGTGATATCGACAGGTGAAAGTTATGTTACATCACCTAAGAAATTGAGAGTTTCTACTTTGGGGGAAATATTAATATTGATTTCTAATAACAATGATGAGGTAGTTCTCCATTGTGCATGTGACATGGGAGACATAGAGGCAACTCGCTACATTCTGCTCAGTGGAGAAGATGTGAACATCAGAGATTGCTACAGGTATACACCATTGTATCATGCAGTGAGGAAGGGTCATACAGAGATAGTTAGTATGCTGATTGAAGCGGGGGCTGATGTCAAGGCAAAATGTGATGATGGATCAACGCCACTACACATGGCAGCGCATAATGGTTATCAAGACTTAGCTAATATGCTGATTAAAGCTGGAGCTGATGTCAGAGCAAGATGTGATGATGGATCAATGCCACTGCACAAAGCAGCTCATAATGGTCATGTAGAGATAGTTAGTATGCTGATTAGAGCGAGAGCTGATACCGGGGCAAGATGTGGTAACGGATCAACGCCACTACACATGGCAGCACACAGGGGTCATAAAGACATAGTTAGTATGCTGCTGACTGCAGGAGCTGATGTTAATTCTAGTCTTATTGAGGGATCTACAGTGCTGTTCATGGCAGCATATAAGGGTCGTACAGACATAGTTAGAATGCTGCTGGATGCTGGAGCTGATGTCAGAGCGAGTCGTTCTGATGGATCTACACCCATTTATGAGGCAGCACGTAACTGTTATACAGATATATTTAGTATGCTGCTGGCAGCTGGTGCTGATGTTTCAAAGAGTCTTAGTGATGGTTATACAGTGTTACATGAGGCAGTATGGCTGGGTCATACACATATAGTTAGTAAGCTACTGGAAGCTGGAGCTGCTGTTAATGCGAGTTGTAATGATGGATGTATGCCACTGCACCTTGCAGTACGTAACGATTATGCAGACATAGTTAATATGTGCTGCTAAAAGCTGGAGCTGATGTTCAAGCAAGTCTTGTTCATGGATCTACGGCTCTGCTTGATGCAGCACGGCTGGGTCATGCAAACATAGTTACTAACCTGCTGGCAGCAGGAGCTGACATCAAAGCGAGACGTGATGATCATTGTACTGCGCTGTTGTTGGCAGCTTCTGAAGGTCATACAGACATAGTTAGTATGCTGCTGGTAGCAGGAGCTGATGTTGAAACAAGTTGCAATGATGGATGTACAGCACTGTACATTGCAGCATCTGAAGGTCATAAAGATGTAGTTAGGATGCTGCTGGCAGCAGGAGCTGATGTTGAAACAAGTTGCAATGATGGATGTACACACTGTACATTGCAGCATCTGAAGGTCATAAAGATGTAGTTAGTATGCTGCTGGCAGCAGGAGCTGATGTTGAAACAAGTTGCAATGATGGATGTACAGCACTGTACATTGCAGCATCTGAAGGTCATAAAGATGTAGTTAGTATGCTGCTGGCAGCAGGAGCTGATGTTGAAACAAGTTGCAATGATGGATATACAGCACTGTACATTGCAGCATCTGAAGGTCATAAAGATGTAGTTAGTATGCTGCTGGCAGCAGGAGCTGATGTTGAAACAAGTTGCAATGATGGATATACAGCACTGTACATTGCAGCAGCTGAAGGTCATAAAGATGTAGTTAGTATGCTGCTGGCAGCAGGAGCTGATGTTGAAACAAGTTGCAATGATGGATGTACAGCACTATACATTGCAGCATCTGAAGGTCATAAAGATGTAGTTAGGATGCTGCTGGCAGCAGGAGCTGATGTCAGAGTGAGTCGTTATGATGGATGTACAGCCTTACATAGGGCAGTATTTAAGGGTCATAAAGACATAGTTAGAATGCTGCTTGCAGCAGGAGCTGATGTCAGAGCAAGTCGTTATGATGGATGTACAGCCTTACATAAGGCAGTATTTAAGGGTCATAAAGACATAGTTAGAATGCTGCTTGCAGCAGGAGCTGATGTTAATGCAAGTTTTGATTATGTATACAACACTAGACTTAGCAGAATATAAGGGTTATGTAGGCATACTTGGTATGTTGCATAATGCTGGAGCTGATGATATGTGAACAATATAATTATGTAGTTGTCTGTTGCATCAGATTTCTGTGGTGCACATACTCTTCAAATTTGTCAAAGATGTGTAGAACTCTTAACATTTGTATTTTATCAGCTTCATATTTAATGCCACAAGCAATATACGAGGTCTGTTAAAAACGTATCCAACCTTAGGCTGGGAAAAAAAATTACGTACTTGGTGGGGGGTTCAATTGCTAATCCCCTTCGAAGTGGGCCCCTTGTGCCTCCACACACTTAGCCCAGTGATCCTTCCACTGTTCGAAGCACGTCTGGAATGCTTCTTCCAGAATGGCTCTCAGCTCCACCGTCGCATTCCACATGATGTCCTCTCTGCTCTCAAAGCGGGAGCCTTTCAGTGGCATCTTCATTTTTGGGAGCAAAAAGAAGTCAGAAGGAGCCATGTCTGGAGAGTAGGGAGCCTGGTGAATGATCGAAATGCTTTTCTTTGCCAAGAAACCTTGGATCAGCTGTGATGAATGAGCCGGGGCGTTGTCATGATGCAGCTGCCAGTTTTGCTAGGCCCACAGATCCAGTCTCTTGCGCCGAACTGCATCACAAAAACATCAGAGGACTTCCTGATAGTACTCCTTTGTAACTGTTTGTCCTTCTGGTGCGTATTTGTGATGCACAACACCTCAGTAGTCGAAGAAAACAGTCAGCATCATGTTGATTTTGCTCTGGGCCTGATGTGCTTTTTTGGGTCTTGGCGACGTTGGGTGCTTCCACTGTGATGACTGAGCTTTGGTTTCCAGGTCATACCCATATACCCGCATCTCATCTCCAGTTATTATGGTATTCTGGAAATTAAGATCCCTGTTGGCAACATCCAGCAGGTCCTGCACAACCTCATGATGAAATTGTTCTTGTTCCTGAGAGAGCAGCTTGGGCACAAATTTCGCTGCCACTCTGCGCATGCCCAAATCCTCCTTTAAAATTGCATGTGCAGAATCCTTACTGATCCCAACCTCGTCACCAATTTCCCGCACCGTCAAACGACGATTCTCCATTATCAAGATCCGCACTTTCTCGATAACAACTGCATTGTGGCTTGTTGATGGCCTCCCAGAACGCTGGTCACTCTCCACCAATGTGCAGCCATCTTTGAACCTGTTGTACCATTCCTTTATTTGGGTAACATCCATGGCATTGTCACCAAAAGCCTGTTTAATTTTGCAAATTGTTTCCACTTTGGTATCTCCAAGCTTTTGGCAAAACTTGATGTAGGATCGTTGCTTCACACGTTCCGTCATCACAGGCGAAATGAAAATGCGACGAGTAAGTAGTACGGCATCTCACACGCTGGCTGCCTGACAGCGACTGACACATCCAGCAAGCCGCCAAAAACCACGCATGAATGACGCATGGCGGCTCCACTATGCACACTTTTGCCTCCCTAATGTCATTACTCCCCACAGGAAAAAATAAAGTCAGATACTTTTTCAACAGACCTCGCATCTAGTAGTGATGTATTTTCAAATTTGAGTCTTCACTGTAGGTTGGCTTCTCAGAGATGTAAAAGTTAACATTTTAAGATGAAATCCTATCTGATGTGTTGTCATGTGGTGAGCTATCTGACTGTTGTTGGGACCTGAGTTACATGATGGCTGACAGCTGTACATCTCTCTCCTGGTAGATGAATCACATATCTATTTTTGTAGTCAAATGTGTCACAGAGAGACTAAGACTAGCATCAGTCAGTAATCATAATTTCTCTTTTGAAAATCAAAGATGACTTGGCTCACATCTTGGCTTATATGTAGCTTTCCTAATGACAACTGTATATGAATAAAACTTGGAGCAATCAATAATGTATGAAGGAAATTCAGAATCATGTTATCTGTTTTTAATCTCATTGAGAAGCTTTGAAAACCTCAGATAATTTTGCTTAAAACCTCCTGTGTGTGTGTGTGATGCTGTGTTTTGACAACTTGACTGATTGTTGGTGAACACCTGTATATGATTGATAATGCTGGTTTCATTAGATCTTTTGACAACGTATCCTTAGGTTTTCCTGAAGATGAAAGAAAATGAAATTATGGAAATGAGCTGTGTTGGGATTATAATAGCACTGATTCTGCTGATTGGTGGCCAAAGCTAACTGTTGTTTTGGTGTCCCTAGATGACATCTCGGGTAGTGGTGATGTGTATTGTGGGGCTTATGCAGCTTGTGTACATCAAGCCATCATTGTAAGGGGGGGGAAATAACAATAAAAATGTTTTGATTTTTAAAAAAGTTCTTTCTGTAAATCACGGCCCCGCCCGCCCGCGCCCCAAACTCTCTTCAGACAGCTAAATCTGGCACTGAAAATGAGGTCGTTTATGTCCTGCTTTTGTGACAAATGAGGATGGCACCTACCGTTTTCTTATCTTGGATTCTGAATTAACTAATTCTTGAATAAACAACATTCTTTGTTTTATTTGAAATTCAAATTTACCAAGATGATAAAGGAAGAAAAAAAAGCGAGATGGAAATTTTGGTGATGGAAAAGGTTTTACATTCACATCTGATATATATATATATATATATTTGTTATCTCTCAACTATTTTAAAATTAAATAAGAAGTTCATTTATTTTTGGTGTTGGGGTGAATTAGTTAAAGGGGGGAGGGGCTGTTCTTCAGCTGATGGGTTTTCGAGGAATTGGTCAATTAACCCAAGTCCCTAACGTGTGTAAACCCCGCTGAGGTTTATAGATTTCCTTTTTGAGGGAGGAAAGTTTTGATGTCGGAAAAAAAAATTTTGTGAATTTTCCGTTCCCTGTCCCAAGGGGGGGGGGGGGGTGATGACTGGTAAACTCAGTTCTGATTATAAGCCTCCGGGCCGAGCATCGTTCCCTTTTGCTTTAGTAATGGGTTCTGGGAGGTTTTCTCAATGCTGCCCTGGTCCGACACTTTGGCGTTTAAAACGTAGGTGGGGGGGGAGGAGTTACCAGCTTCTAGCTGCCGCAACACCACGAGTAAAATTCCTTTTCACTGTAGTCCAGGATTAGTTGTCATTTCCACCAAGAAAAGCAAAGACCTCCCCCCCCAAAAAAAAACCTAAACGGGATCAGGCAACGCTGTCAGGTTCTGGTTTATACATTGATACAAGACACTACATCTTTCATCACTCTACACGCAAAAGCTCGTATCGTCACCCGCCCCCAGGTAACAGCCTGTTCATTGGGCACCTGTCCTCGAAAATCTTCTCTCTCTCTTTCGAGAAAGACATTATTTGCCAACCAACTCCTTAAAGGTAATGATGATTGATAAGAAAAACAAACATTTAAGTAGGTAGCAGGCTACATTTAGTACTGAGGGAGTGACCAAGAGGCTAAAGTACGTACACAGTCTTAGAACCCAGCTGCAATCCAAGGGCTCAAACCCCCTCAATGGCTGCTGTGTGAAATCCAATGATTATCTATGTAGATGAAGCTTTTTTTTTATAGGATATTCTCAAATTTTTCTGCTAAAGGTAACATTTTGTTTGGGAGACCCTTGCTGTAGATGGATGTTTTGTAATTTTGTAATTAAAATACTTGTGTGAAAATGAAATAACTTATTTTCCTTTATTCGGAATGGCAGAAATTAAAGTGTAAAGGAAAGAATCCAAGAACCAGAAATGTGAGCAGCCATGACAGTTGTAGGAGTATAAAAGAAAATATTTGGATGCCTGATTTTCTCTTGCATATTTCTTGCGACTGACTGACAGAATCAGACTTGGAAATGTAACTTCTAGGTTTTAATGAAGTGAACTAACTTCCAGTGTTCCAACAGCCCAATCTCGTTGGAAGCTGTTGGCAACATGGCTGCTGATGTACTATGATGCACTCTTACCCCTCATCATCTCTGGCATCTTTCTTTCCAGCAGATAGCCCAAGGTGCTTTGAGTCCAGTGATGCTTTCAAAACATTTGTCTGCAGCAGCACAATGTTTCTAGAGATGCTTTTGTTGGAGGCTGTAAGTCAAAAACAAAATCCCCAGGCGCTCGGTGTGTGCACTGAGCCAAACACCACGGGAAAGATGTAGTAAAAAATAAATAAAGAAGCAAATGCATACATATTTTAGAATAAAGTTTTGAGGATAACAGCTGTTCTTAGTGCTGAATCCAGTTGAAGATGCTGGATGGTGACAGCCATACTTCTTTTTTAAATTATTATTTTCATCAAGTTGTTATTTTTCAATTACATCTTCAATTTTCTCATCAGTTAGGAATAGCTAGCACAAACTGCCCATATTCTCAACCCAATCTTAGGTACAAAAAAGCCGAGGAAGGAGCTGTCCATGAAGGTTGGTATGGTGTATTGCTATAAACAAAAGCTGGGGAAGGAGTTCGGGATCAGACCAGGGGTTGATTTCCTTCAGGTCGAGGAAAGTCTTTTATTCTTCTCTACCCGCGGAAGTTTACTGAAAAAGAGTAAGAAATCAAAGTAAAATTCGTCGTGACTAAGCTCTGATCTGTTAAACAGGTAAGAGAGAGAGAGAGATAGGACAATGGCTGACATACCCACCCCACACGAATAAATGACCTATTGCTCTCAGGTGTCCAAAGCAGCTCTTCCCTTCTTCCCACGTCTAACCTCTTTCTTTAACGTTACCTGTACTTTCTTTAATACCTGTACTAGATATTTGTAACACATCGATGATCATCAAAACCCAGGTAAACCTGTTATGTCCACGTAGGTAAAGGTATGGATAACAACAGGTGAGTCAGTGTGCGAAGGAAGAACGAGGAAGTTTCACACTTACCATGAAAAGTAACACTATTATTGCACTAAGACCAATCAGAAGCCCAGATTAACCCATCTCGACGGCAGTAAACGTCGCCGGTGGATTCAAACCAACGATCGTCAAAAAGGTATTCTCGAAATTCCTGCAATTGTTGCTGATTACTCTGTACTCTGAGAAATGGTCAAGCGTCATCCCAATCACAAGCCCGAAAAGGATCTGCAAACGATAGCTGATCTCTCCACAGTATGTAGACCAGCTACAGTGTCGGGTACAGCTCTGCAAATCGGTCTGATGTACATCATCCAAGCACCTTCAGCCACGATTCCACTGATCTCCACAGTGAATCTTCTCCCATCTGGCGCCTGCAGAACAACGGCCTCGTGCGGACAGGATTTCCACCTGTACACCTGGAAAGCCATCATCTCGTTCAGGGGCGGTATTCGTCCTTCTTCTTCCATTAATGAAATATCATTTCTGTAGTTCTCGATGGCCGATTCATCAACGTTTTCGTATCTCCCTACGAAATACAAAAGGTACCGACGAAGAGAATATCCGGAGTTGTCCATTTCGTTGCAGCTGAAGTAGGAAAACCGACTGTCGACAAGAGACGTATGAAGAGCGGAAGACCACGTGATCATAGTCACATACCTGACCTTTCCGATTTAGTATCTGGTTAGAAACATAAATACATTACTGTTGTGGATATACATACATATATCCTAAGGAAGACATCGTCAAATATCTAGTCAGGTACATTTAGGGAGACAGACCAGACACGTGATGGGTATCTAAGTCTGTCAATGGCGTGGGCTAGACTTTGAAAAAAGGATCCGTTATCTATAGACCTGATCTCTGATTATTGCTGCTAATAAATGATAGTCACTAGTTAATATTATTAGTGTTTACCAAATCACTACTACACACCTTTATTACCGTAAACGTAGTGAGGGTAAGGAATTAAAATTTGTTTTATTCCTCTGCTGAAATCGTCAGGTTTTCTGTCTGTCGGTTTTCATTTGAAAGATAGAAATTCGGATGTTCGACTACCAGCCGGTGAAACTTCCTGGTTCCTCCTCCACCTACCTGACTCACCTGTTTATTAGCCATACCTTTACCTACGTGGACATAACATGTTTACCTGGGTTTTGATGATCATCGATGTGTTACAAATGTCTAGTACAGACATAAAAGAAAATACAGGTAACGTTAAAGAAAGAGGTTGGATGTGTGAGAAGGGAGGAGCTGCTTTAGACACCTGAGAACAATAGGTCAATTATTCGTGGGTGTATGTCTGTTATTGTTCTCTCTCTCTCTCTCTCTCTCTCTCTCTCTCTCTACTATCGCTATTACAAAAACAGAACTTACGCGGCACTGGTTCCTTTGTTAGATAATCTGAATTCATAACAGCAAATGCTGCTTGGATTATCCTTTCCAGATACCCTGGTTTCTTCTTGTCGCTCCACTGGGTCCCTTTCCATCTGCCCGTCAACAAAAGCTATGCTTTCTTTAAAGTCTTTTACGAAACATTTGCAATTGTTCGCCATTAGATTGTATCTTTCAAAGGGATTTAGGCTGATCCCTATCACAGCTGTGAAGATTTCCAAACCCCTGGTGGAGACTTGTCCGAGGAACGTTAGACCAGCTTCAGTCTGGGACACAGCTCTGCACTTCGGTCTGATGTGCCTCATCCCGCCCTTTTTAGGTTCTTCTATGATCTCCACACTGAATCGTCTCCCATCTGGCGCCTGCAGAACAACGGCCTCGCACTCAGAGGTTTTCCACCTGTACACCCGGAAAGTCATCTTCTCCTTCAGGGGCGGTATCCTTCCTCCTGCTACCAATAGTAAAACTTCGTTTTTGTACACTTGGATGGCAGATTCATCAACGTCCACGTACCTTTCAGGTAGATACGATAAAGACCGGTCCTCCATGGATACACGAGCCGTAGTAGACAAGGAGACTGACTCTCAGTGAACGATGTAGGTCACAGCCCGGCGGTGAGCTCTTTATGACGGACCACGTGATCACGCGCAAACACCTGCTCAATGAAGCACAGTAGTTACCGCACAGTAGGAAGATCCATAGTTATATCCTTCATTTTCTCTTATTTGCGATAATAACAATAAACTCGAAACCTTTCATCTTTAGTAAACACTACGCTGAAAAGTGAAAAGTGAAGGATAAAAGCAAGATTTGAGTTTACCTGTTCATTAACTGAGCAGAACGGTGGGATCCAGTGAGGGGAGGTTTGCTGATTAGCAGTGGAGGCTGGACCAGAAGGAGAACTTCCAGATGACTCTGGCAGAATGATGAGAAGACCAGAGACGACATCTCTCAGTGGGCAGGTGGAGGTGATAGGACCACGGTATCGGCACCAACCAGCCTGACGATACCTGCCTTCTTCCCTTGTCTCCAGAACGGAGACCGGGATGAGGAAGAGGCCGGGAAGTTTGTCTCGTGACAGTAACTTCAATTCACTTAAAAGTAACGGAAATATATTCAACGCGGCCGTGTAGCGAGATCAGAAAACGATCACGGATACAGCAGCAGATATGGATTATCATTAGACGAGATGTCAGGTCAGGTCAGGTCAGGTCATCAGCCAGTCTAAGTCCGGTGCTGGGCATAGGCCTCGCCAGAGTTGACGGGCAGTAATGGGCCAAACCCTGCCGCGCTGGCCCAGTTACACGAGATGAGGAAGGATTAAAGGTGAAAATAAGAAAAAATATTTAATTTATTAATACTCAAGGTTAGAATTGAAATTACGGTAAACAAGCATCATTTTAGACGAAGGCTGATAGTCGGGTACATTCAGGGATACAGAGCCCGTGACGTGACGGGAATCTAAGTCTATCAGTGGCGTGGGCTAGACTTTGAAAAAAGGGTCCGTTATCTATAGACCTAAACTCTGATTATTGCTGCTAATAAATGATAGTCACTAGTTAATATTACTAGTGTTTACTAAATCACTACTACACACCTTTATTACCGTAAACGTAGTGAGGGTAAGGAATTAAAATTTGTTTTACTGAAATCGTCAGGTTTTCTGTCTGTCGGTTTTCATTTGAAAGATAGAAATAAAGAAATTCGGATGTTCGACTATCAGCCGGTGAAACTTCCTGGTTCCTCCTTCACCTACCTGACTCACCTGTTGATTAGCGACCCATTTACCGACGTCGACATAACATGTTTACCTGGGTTTTGATGATCATCGATGTGTTACAAAATATCTAGTACAGGTATAAAAATGTACAGATAACGTTGTGAAGAAAGAGGTTAGATGGTGTAAGAAGGGAGGAGGAGCTGCTTTAGACACCTGAGAGCAATTGGTCAATTAATTGTTGGGTATATGTATGTTATTGTTCTCTCTTTTCTCTCTCTCTCTCTCTCTCTCTCTCTCTCTCTCTCTCTCTCTCTCAATATATATTTTGATTTTGAACATCACAAGTTGTATCTGATGTTTTCAATAAATTTACTGTCCCCTGTAATGTCTGCTTACCTGGCCGTAGACCTGATAAACTTCTGGAAATGTACAAGAAAAAAGAGATCATTCACAGTTATTTTATATTATTATTTATTATTATTATTATTATTATTTATTATTATTATTATTTTGAGATGTAGTTATGTTAATGAATGGAAAATATTATAAGTTGTTGTGTAGATAAAAGAGAGAAAACTTGAATAATACGGCATTTGTGAGCTGAGTTCGCTACCATGGCAACGGAGATTTTTGTCTTTTTTTGGCTGCTGGGAAATTCCTAGAAATCAAAGCGCGAAATTTCTATGAAAAGAGATGAATCCATAGATGATTTGTATCAAACCTGACAATAATAATAATAATAATAATAATAATAATAATAATAATAATAATATTAATAATAATAATAAAGAGGAGTGTAAACAGAACGGCTCTCATGTTTTACGTAAGGAGATGATATAGAATGAAATGTTTATAAATTTAAATTCCTCTATTCGAAGAAAAAGGGTTAATCGGCGATGTTCGTTCCTCCCTATTCCCTACAGGTGTCGCTAATTAGCGGTCCATCCGTTATGAGACAGGTGTACCAGTGAGGTACATCTGGATATTGACCGACGTCTCTTCCTCTCTACCCGGAAACCTCGAAGGTTATGGAAGCCAAAATAAATCAGAAAGAAATTAAACAAATCTATTAACACAACGTTAAATTCCAAACAAAATACCAGCCAGGTGTATTTAGAAATAGACGGAGAGAGGGAGACAGGTGCGCGTGGATGAGCTGTAGGCCGATATGTAAATAACAAGGGTTCACATTTGAAAAAGGGACCAGTCAACCAGCTCCTTAAATGTCGAGAGAAACCCAGTAAAATACTACTAATTATTACTGTAATATTAGTATCATCGTTGATAATATTATTAATTTATCAAATAATAAAACCCGATAACTTCAAAACGTCAGCCGACTATCGATACATATTTTTACCTGTCGGGCGGAAGTCATTTTATTTTAATAGAAGAAATCATCTCCAATTTGTATCCACGGTGAACAGCTTGTAAAACGACCAGGTTTATTCTTAATTAACTGACCTCACCTGTTCAGTATCCAGGTAGATATTTCAGGTGGACTTTGGACTGTTGACCATCGATGATTCACGAATATCTGAGAAGAAGAATTATGTTTCACAAAAGAGTAGATGCCGATAGAAGGGAGGGGAGACTTAACCAAGTGAAGGGGACAGGGCAGTTGTCCTCAGACACACCTGAAGCTCCTGTTGTGTGAAGAGCTCGCCGATAGATTGTGTTGACAGACGCCGAGGGGGCCGATCAGGTCTTGTTCTGGTCTCAGTGTCACCATTCCCGAATCTCTATTCGTCCGGCTCATTTCCCTCCTAAATGAGAACGGAAAACTCCCCTTTCTTTTATTTCCTTATTTAAATTAGCTCTGTATAATAGCTGGAGAGGGTCAGGTGAAAGGAAAACAAACGAAAGGCAAATACCTGGTAAATAAACAAAGGTAATTAGGATAATATCTAGTCAGGTACATTCAGGGAGACAGACCAGACACGTGACGGGAATCGAAGTTTATCAACGACTTGGGCTAGACTTTGAAAAAAGGGTCCGCTATCTATAGACCTGAACTCTGATTATTGCTGCTAATAAATGATAGTTACTAGTTAATATTATTAGTGTTTACTAAATCACTACTACACACCTTTATTACCGTAAACGTAGTGAGGGTAAGGAATTAAAATTTGTTTTATTCCTCTGCTGAAATCGTCAGGTTTTCTGTCTGTCGGTTTTCATTTGAAAGATAGAAATTCGGACGTTCGACTACCAGCCGGTGAAACTTCCTGGTTCCTCCTCCACCTACCTGACTCACCTGTTGATTAGCCATACCTTTACCTACGTGGACATAACATGTTTACCTGTGTTTTGAGGATCATCGATGTGTTACAAATATCTAGTACAGACATAAAAGAAAATACAGGTAACGTTACAGAAAGAGGTTAGATTGGTGTAAGAAGGGAGGAGCTGTTTTAGACACCTGAGAAGCAATAGGTCCATTAATTGTTGGGGGTAATATGTATGGTTATTGTGTTTCTCTCTTCTCTCTCTCTCTCTCTCTTCTCTCTTCTCTCTCTCTCTCTCTCAATATATATTTGATTTTGAACATCACAAGTTGTATCTGATGTTTTCAATAAATTTACTGTCGACCTGTAATGTCTGCTTACCTGGCCATACAAGACCTGATACAACTTCTGGAAATGTACAAGAAAAGAGATCATTCCCAGGCTATATTATTATTATTATTATTATTATTATTATTATTATTATTATTATTATTATTATTATTATTATTATTATTATTATTATTATTATTATTTATTATTATTATTATTATTATTATTATTATATTATTATTATTATTATTATTATTATTATTATTATTATTATTATTATTATTATTATTTATTATTATTATTATTATTATTATTATTATTATTATTATTATATTATTATTATTGAGAGGTAGATATGTAAATGAATGACAATTATTATAAGTGTTGTAGATAAAAAGAGAGAAAACTTGCATAATACGGCATTCTGCGAGCTGAGTTCGCTACCATGGCAACAGGGATTTTAATTTTTATTGCTGAAGGGAAATTCCTAGAAATCAAAGCGAAACTTTCTAAGAAAAGAGATGAATACATAGATGATTTGTCTCAAACCTGACGACCTGTTCTTATAAATATTTATACCACTCGTGAGCTCTTCCTCCAACATATTCTCGTGTGTCGGCTGTCCTGTCATCAGAAAACGGATATGTCTTCTGGAGAAAGTTTTGGGAGCAGCAGTCCGTACTTAGCGGGTAGAGTGGTGCAGATAGGAGAAAGGGCCATCAAGACCTACCTACGGGAAGTGGAGCAGCTGGCGAGGACTGGGGTGTTGCCGAACCTCGACAAAAAGCTCCGGTACAACGTGTATAGGTGGAAAACTCCTACACTTCACGAGGCCATCGTTCTGCAGGCGGGAGGCTGGAGGTTCACGATCGAGGTGTACGGGAGGATGGAGGGCGACTGGCTGTACGTGATCCCGAAGACCAGAGAAGTGGTTGAGATGGATGCAGTCCAGATGAAGCTGTGCGGGACGATTGTAACGACGGCCAGGCATCTGATCGAGGAGGTGGCCGTGGGCATCTTCCGGCGGTTTGGATCTTACAGGCTGCTGACCAACAACTGCCAGGATTTCTGCAACCGGTTCCTCCGTGGGATCGGGATGACGGACTGGGCAGAAGTTATTTTAGGGGCAGCTGCCTCCGCTATTGCTGGTTTGTCCGCTATTGCAGCAGTCGGACTCTTTCTCTTCATGAAGAACTGAGAGCCGAGTCGTCCGGCCGACTGACCCCACTCCCAGGGACGGCTCTCGTTCGTTACCGAAAATGGCCGGGGATCAGAGGCTTAAACTGTTTGTAGGTTGGTTTGGAGTCGCTTCTTATGGTGGAGGATCCTCCATCATATTCTGTTAATGTGCTATAGTTCTGTCTCTCTCAATATATATATATAAATATATTTGATGGTGAACATCACAAGTTGTATTTGATGCTCAATAAATTTACTGTCGCCCTGTAATGTCTGCTTACCTGGCCGTAGACCTGATAAACTTCTGGGAATGTACAAGAAAAGAGATCATTCCCAGGCTATTATTATTATTATTATTATTATTATTATTTATTATTATTATTATTATTATATTATTATATTATTATTATTATTATTATTATTATATTGAGAGGTAGTTATGTAACTGAATGAAATTATTATAAGTTGTTGTAGATTAAAGAGACAAATCTTGAATAATACAGCATCTGTGAGCTGAGTTCGCTACCATGGCAACAGGGATTTTTATGTTTTTATTGGCTGAAGGGAAATTCCTAGAAATCAAAGCGAAACTTTTCTAATATAAAAGAGATGAATACATAGATGATTTGTCTCAAACCTGACATAATAATAATAATAATAATAATAATAATAATAATAATAATAATAATAATACTAATATAATAATAACAACAACATTGAAAGATGAATATGCCAGAAGGCGGTGGTAAGTTAACAACCCGACGGACTATCGGACGGCAGGGAATAAACGAAGAACTCGTAGAGTGGCTGCTGCTGCCGACATCTCGCGCACACGTCCACGAAGGAGCCTTCAGGCGGATTGTGCCCTCGGAGCCTTGAGAAATGTATCATAATAACCAGATATCCCATCAGAGACCGTTTCCATCCCTTCTACACCAAGAGGTGGGAGACCTGTCCTAACCACCGCTGCTGGAGAAGTCTGGATTCAGAATGTAACTAAAACTGATGGAGCAACAAAGACGGCAGATCCAGGTGAGGTTTGCCTACCAATTCTCCACTTCTCCATCCAATGTCCGACCAAGAAAACGAAGACCTTTGTCATTTCCCAGGGATTATTATTCGAAAGCCAACAAATGGCACCAGATTGGTGTAGAGGTAGAGTTCCTCTGATATCCCAAACCTTCCCGTCGCCCCATTTAACCCCATAACTGCCGACTTCCTGCGGCTTAAGAATAATTCCAGCGAGAAAAATCGTTTTTCCGAAGAGATTCACGCAAACAAATCGGATCCTACTTCGGGTTTTCCCAAGCAAAGCGAAGTTTGGTTCACCGCTCGGTTCCGTTTGTCTTTTACTGGAACCGAGTCCAACAGACGGCAGGTGCCATCAATGAGGCGACATTAACAGCTTATACCGTGAGGTACAGGTGCTTCACCGGCTGTTACACCACCGTGTGACAGACGGCACAGCCACCCGGTTCGGTCTGGGGTGGAGGGGGCCTAAGGTAAGGTGACCAGATTTTAATATCGGTAAAGCGGGACACCATTACCATGAGGTTCTTGATCAAAAATTTGGTTCATATAGAACAACAAAAAAATTCATAGAACGCTAAAATAGTATTTTTATATATTTTAATTACAACATAAGTACAATTAACAAATTTAATAGATTTTAAAAAATATGTACAGTATTATTTATTCTTTGACATATTTCTCATTTGAGTGAATTCTTTGTAGTAGATTGCTGTCGTTGTTTAAAAGATCATAAAAATTTTCACAGGAACTGGTTAAATTATATTTCACACATAAAATAGCTTTTAAAGTCTCAACACTTAATTGTGATTTTTCTGATGTCCATACTTTATTTACCGTAGAAAAAACACGTTCAGTTGCAGCATTAGTTCCTGGTAAGGACAGTGCTTCAGTGCATTATTGTATGGAATATGATTTGCCTTAAAATGATGAAATATTTCCAACAATTTGTTCCCTATCGTGAATTTTGCTGATGCCCAAAATCTAATCTTTTCATCATCAATATATTTTTTTAATAATGATATTTCATTAAAAAGATCATTTTAGGAAATATTACTATGTGGAAAATTTTTAGTAATATAATCAAACGATATTTGCACATCATTCCATTTAAGTTCTGGTTTCAATGTAACCCAATGAAAATGTTCAATATCATTGTAATGTACCGTCCACTCTTCTAAATAATCTATGCAGTTACTTAGACGACGGTTAATTATACATGAAGAGAACATTTTGTACTACTTAAAACTGTTTATATGATAAATAAATAAAATATTTCAAAACTTAAAATAAATTCATTTTGTATCAACCTTATTTATAATAAATTACTTTTTTCACAATTTTTTTTACAAACTCGAAATTTTTACGGTCTACTTATTAACTTTTATTGATGATAAAAATATGTTAAAATTGCTAAAACAAAAAATTTAAAACTAAAGAATAAATGAAGTAAATAACAATTCTAAAGAGTGATAATTATTATTCTAAAGAGTGATAATTATTATTCTAAAGAGTGATAATTATTATTCTAAATAGTGATAATTATTATTCTAAAGAGTGATAATTATTATTCTAAATAGTGATAATTATTATTCTAAAGAGTGATAATTATTATTCTAATATTGTATATTTATTCACCAAAGTAAAAAATGATTAACCAGCAAAAATTAAAAACTTCGACAAGAGAAGGACAAAGAGAGAGATATAACACAAATTTTAAATAGTTCTCGATAATCATTTTTCAACAATTGTTATTATAAAATTAACAAAAATAATAGGAAATTCATATCCTGACGAAAAAGTCACGTGGCCACTGAGAACCGTATAGTGACGTCTACTTATCATACCGTTTTCCGGCTTGTCGTGCATTCTTCTCTAAAATCGGGACTTTTTCAAAATGCCCCGGGACGCGGACAATTTGTTATAAAATCGGGACGTCTGGTCACTTTAGACTCTAAGGGAGGCCGGACGGACCGTTTGTTAGGGAACCATTAGGTGTTTCCTGTATCTGGGAAGGGCGACATCTTTCCGTCGCTCTGCGATACAAGGGGAATAACTCGTTACCATGGAGACAGGTGTTTTGGCGCTGGGTGGGACATCCCCGGAAATCAAAGCGAAACCTTTCTAAGAAAAAGTAACTAATCTGACCGAAAGTCGGCATAATAAGAATAATAATAATAATAATAGTAATAATAATCTAATAGTAATAATAATAATAATAATAATGTTTGGTGTGCGCCCGTGCCTGTGTGTGTAGTGCTAATGCTATTGATAACAATAAAACTGAAATGTATTGCTGATCCACTGCTAGGGATCCCTGAAGGACAGTAGTTGGTGCTAGAGGATCTGGGACCTTAGATCCGTCTATCCCAGTGGTTCTCAAACCTCTTGGGCTACCGCCCCCTTCACCACCTCGCAGTACCCATAGCGCCCGCCCCCCAACCAAAGAGACCAGTCCACACACACACACAAAATCGATAAATCAATGAGGGCTCAAATTCGTATTGGAGAAGACAACAGCATATGATGAGAAAGGGTTGGTAGCTTAATGTTAAACGGTTAATCCAGGTCGGAGGGAGATCAATGAGAAGGATGTGCTGGTGTCGCGACAGTAGCCTCTCAATCGCAGGCTGAATGGTACTGAGAACGGGTCTGAGTTCCCTCCGCTCCTCCCAAAGAAGTCGAAGACGGTAGTGAATCCCCTCTCGACTACATATGACGTCGGGAGGGCAATGAAGAGCATCCTACCCAACCTCCTTCCACAGAAAAAGGGCCGCGTTGGGTGATTTCCCTCCGAATCCAAAATTCTTGATAGGAATTTTTGAACTTGGGCTTCAACTCGATGTGATTTTGAAGGGTAATGAGCTCCTCCCTCTTCACCAGCGATGTCAGTGAACGGGTTGATGATCCATTCAGGGATACGAGAAGAGAGAGCAAATCTTGAAACCTTCGATCCATATCTATGAGCAGTTCATTGAGATGGGATCAATAGACTTGTAGATCTTCGTCAAAAGGTTCTCTGTCCTTTGCCAAGCAGAAAGAAAGACTTGGAAACCGGAACAGTTCCCTGCGTCCAGTGTTGTGTTTGAACTTGATGAGTTTTGGGTGAAACGTGGAAATAGCAGATCCGCTTTAATGAGGTTGATCCCATATCCTTGTCATTGCAAATTCACCTCATTGAATTTTGTGAATATGTCTGACAGGTATGCTATGTGTCTCTCTCAGTGTTTTTTAGTTTTTCACAGAGCTCAGGGTTGGAGGTTTCAAAGAACTCGATGACTGAATCAAAACGAGCGCAGAAGCGATTCGAGCTGTCCCTTTGGAAACACCCTCACCTCTGTGTGGAGCAGCAAGCATTGAGAGTCTTCATCAGCTTGCAATGCACAGTTGTTTCAAAACAATCGAGAGTTGAGAGCACGTGCTTGATTTTATTAACTGCTTGTGATGACAGTGTGCAGAGAATCATGCAGTCGATTGCTCAGGTTTTTCGCTACCAGATGTTGTCGGTGAATCAGGCAATGCACGGTGAAGACATCAGGTACAACAGCTCCGAGATAACTTATAAAACCTCGATGACAGCCAACCATCGATGGAGCACCGTCAGTTGCCCAGGCTACGATATTAGCCAGTGGGATATCCTTTTCGTAAAAGAAGTTCCTGACCACATTGAAAATGGGTTCACCCTTGGCATCGGTTTCCAATAGTCTTGCAAATAGCAGTTCTTGGAATAACCTTTCGTCTTTCACGAAACGGACATAAGCGAGGAGGAGGGATTCTTTGCCTGGTAAAGTGAGTGGACTCGTCTAACTGAGAGCTGAATTCTGTTTTCTTCAAAATTGGGCAGAGTTGTTCTTCGACGTCTTCTGACATTTCTTCAGCCCTCCTCTGGACAGAGCCTTTATTACTCATAGGGATAACTCTGAAGATCGGTTCCGGTGCCTTGTGTAGCACTGTCCGGATGACTTCCTTCACTGCCGGTAAGACCAGGTCCTCTCCTACTGTGCCAGGTTCACCAGGTATGTTGTAGTAGGAGGCACCCTAACCGTCATCGGACTGATGGCATGAACTGCCAAGCAAGCCCCATTGTTTCCTCTCGAAGGGTTTGAAATAAGTAAAACAAACTCTTATGTTCGATCAGGGTGCATCTTGTTCAGGTGTTCAAGGAGGTTTCCCAAATCCAGACGCAGTGGTTGCTGCCGATTGTGTGGAGCTGCGATGATAATCGACGCTGGTCTATACCATGGCTATGAATGAAACAAAAGACAGCATCTTTAGCCAATGAAGGACATGGCAGTTATCTCCTTCGTTTAAGAAATTGGGAAGACGCCAAGGTTTATCCCCCATAACCCCAACCTCTTCGGTACCTGTAGAATTCACCAGGTAGATCCTGTTGGTGATGAAAAATAGCTAACCTCAGCGGTGGTTAGCTCGGTATCAAGATGCACCTACTGGCCTGGCTTCAATCATCTTGAAAAATCATCTACACAGTGACGGTAGTTTGTCTTCTGTTTATGAATTAATTCAGTTTTAGAATTTTCAGGCTTCACTTCAAATAAAGGGTAACATTTTATTAAAATACCCTATTTCCTGATTGGGTCTTCAAATGTACGTAGCTTGTATTGAAGGGAGACAGCTGTCATACAACAACAAGAAATCAATATGTCAAATTTTGTCTTGTCTCCCCTTCCTTGTTGAGAAACCGTTCTCTCTCTCTCTATCTCTACTCT
>JACATO010001122.1:0-293105 GCA_018389105.1 Nautilus pompilius
TGTCCAGTGTTTACTAACGTTACCCATATCTAAAACTGCTTTTAGTTGTTGTATCTGTCTTCACCACAGCTTTTATATCAACACCATCTCTTTTGATTAATCTGTCTATAAATTACAGAGAAATGCTCACTGCCACTCAGTCGGTTTTGCTGTGTTTACTGTCGCCTTGGCTACACATTTTCTCTAGTGATGCCCGAAACTGTTTGTGATAAGCAGGATAGGTTGGAAACTGAAAACAAATCTACTAGATGCTGCTTTGCGATTCTTCTTCCTCCTCCTCCACTCTAGTCTGTCGGCCTCTTCTTCTTCTTCGTCAGCCTCTCCCCTCCTCATCTTCTTCTTCTCTTCTTTCTCCTCCTCCCCTCCTCTTCTTCTTCCTCTTCTTCTTCTTCTTTCTTCCTCCTCCCCTCCTCATCTTCTTCTTCTTCTTCCTCCTCCCCTCCTCTTCTTCTTCTTCTTCTTCTTCTTCTTCTTCTTCTTCCTCCTCCTCCTCCTCCCCTCTTCTTATTCTTCTTCTTCTTCAAGCTTTCAACTGCCACGATGCAGAAATGTATGAAATTAAAATAAAAATGATTTAAGGTATACTGATGGGGATTTTGATTTTAGCTCCCCGACAGCTAGAACTAGAACCATGGTAATTTTTTCAACTTTAAAAAAAGTAATTAGAAATAAGAAATCTGGTGACATCTATAATTAATGTATGGATGCTGCTAGAAACGGAGATTAAGCTCCAGTCGCCTGCTGAGAAATCTCGACAAAAAAATTGAAAGAAAAAAAAAAACAAAACAAAACAGAAGTATAAACTGAACTATTCTGTTAGCAGAATATATTACGAAAACATTCCATTGTTACCTTTGAGTGTCAGTGAACGTTGTTTAGGGATGAAGTTTACTCGTCTTTTCGAAACCGATAAACAGGAGATTTCGTCTCGTGCGCGGCACATCAGTTTGTTGGATGTCCGACTGTTCCATCACCAGCCCAAAAAAAAAACTAACCCAACGCAGCGATTTAATTTTTGTTAAGAAGAGAAATGCGTACAAGGGATTTATCTCCCCTGTCACTCACTCACTCACACTCACACACACACACACACACTGCACTCACACTCACTTAAAAATAGCTGGCGGATTTCACACGGAACACTCTCTTTAAATTTAACCCAAACACCAAGTATTTTGGAGGAAGGTAGAGGATTTAAGACATACTCTCACCGTTAGAAAGAATTCCGGTCACCCTGGTCTCTGAATCACGAGTCACTTGAATACTACTTTAGACCTAGAAGCATCCCCCACACTGTCTCGATGCCCTACCGCCTGGACACGATGCTATTAAGCTTCCCACGCGCTCAACAGCCGAGTGCACCGGGGAGTCGTTCTGCTGCGGGTTTCGTATACTCGATTAATCCGATTACTGCCAGAAATGCCAGTTTACACTTCAATGAAAGACAGAAACAATCAAATTCGAGAAAACATTTTGCTCAAAAGGGCCTGAGGGTTAACTGCTGGTCCCCCCCCCCCGGTTGATAGAATTTGTCTGAGATTCCAGGGCGTATTTCAGAAAACCGTTCAACAGAATTGAACTTTTTTCTGTCGGTTTTTGGATTTTTAAAAAAAAAATATTTGTTGCTTTTTTCGACCCCGATTAGGAAGAAATTCTTTTTGTTGTCCTTTTTTTATTATTAGTATTATTCGGGATTTATTTACTGGATTCTCGTCACTTCGCCGCTTGAGGCCCCGTAGCTGCTCCTCCTCCTCCTCTCACTCCGCAGTCACGGCTTCGTGGAAGTTGCAAAAGCGTTAAAGGGTTAAAGAGCTCTTGTTAAAATCTCTGGTTTAATGGAATGTGTAAAACATCTCTTACCGCTTGCTGTCGCTTACTTATTTATACTATTTAGCCCCCCAACTCCTATCAGAAATGTTTCTTATTGTAGGGATTCGGTTTCTTATACTTTACGAACAATGCCAGCGTTAGAAAGAAATGATTCTCATGTATTGTTTTGGCAAACAGGGGACTCAATCCCCCGATGGATTAGTCCACCCAAACGTTTTTTTTTTTTTTTTTTTTTTATTTTTGAAGGTTATGGACATTTACCAAACAGAGCGAGATCCGGTCTGAATTCTAGTAAAAAATTATCTTTTCGATTGCAGGACTCATCTTAGGATAACCACATCCTGGTCTTAGAATCATATCAGAGTTACTCGCTTCACTTCTGAGGTTTTCTTCCGTGTAATCTTTTCGTAAGTTCAAAAAAACCCGCGATTGGCAGGAAGTTTTCTTAAAGAAAAAAGGGGGGTGGCACGAGCTCGTGATGAACTGACGAGTTCCCTCTTCGTGACGTAGGCAGTAAGCGACAAATTGTATTTTTAAAATGATTGCTGGTTCGCGATGAGTCACGTGACGCGCATGTTAACTCTTTCCCCACTCTGCATTCCCGACAAGAAAAAAGTACTAATTATATAAATTATCTCCCCTTTAATTTGTTGCGTATATCGTGCCCTCTGTCATTTACCCCCCCCCAAATTGGCTTGGTGTATTTCACCATTTACCCTCTTACTCCCATACAAAAAAATGTATAGCCGGCATAGAGGCACAGAAGAAAAAGATGATGGAACAACTTTATTATTAAGAAGAGGAGAAAATTTATTTACAATCAAAAGACAACAAATTTTTGTGGGATAAAATATATGAACAGTTTTGTTTTTATGATTCATAAATTCTGAATGAATATATATGATTTTATTATCAAAAAACAAAAGAATTTTAGGGGGTATGGTAGATAGTACATCCTACATCAAAGGGGGAATGCATCCCCCCAAGGATCTATTCCCATGCCGGCCATAATTTTTCTAATACGGGCTGACCAGGTATAGTGTATTACAGAATTAATACTTAATTTGCAGGTATGATATATTTACCCGCAGAGGGTGTGTGTGGGGGGGGTGGGGGGGGAGTTTACCCTTAGTTTTGAGAATCACAGCTCTAGAGAAAGGCTGTGAGATAATTATAAATACTCGGTAATTACATCAAAACAGGTGCAAGAAGAATTCACTTTCACCCGGTAGAGAAACCAGAAAGAATCAGACAAGACCACTGTCCATTATTACTGTCGATACGACCTTTTTTTTCTTCTTTTTTTCCATAAATATTATTTTAAACATTTTTTTAGTCTCTTTAAATCGAAAGTGCAACCTGTACGTAAGTGATCTGAATCAGAGTAAACTCGGCAATGGAGCGGAAACACGAGGTCACACACAGTGAGCTCCCTTGCTCTCGCGGCTATTCCCGAGTGGAGAGATATGTAGTTGTTGGTCTAGCGGAGACAGATTAAATTGGGAAATTTTCCTGAGAGTCGCGGGGGGGGGGAGTTTATGGTAACCATTCAACTCTAATTACTAATCTGCATGAATTATTTAACAACTACTCAAATTTCTCTTAAGAGCAAAAAAACAATCAACAAACAACCTGTCAATGGCGAGTGATGCGGTCTACGATTTGTGCGAAGCATTTTATGAAATGAATGTTGTTTATAGAGCAGGATGATGTAGAAATTTAAAGTGTATGAAGCAGCGATTATTTTACTCATTGTTCGCTGGATTATATTAAGATTTCTCAGCATCAAATAACTGGGAGATTTTTTTCTCCTCCCTCCACCACCGCCTTTTTGTTAACGATAACAATGCAATTCTGTGCAGCATAGTTTTTCTTCTTTTTTTCATTTAACGGAGGAAAAAAAAAATTCAATTGCTTTTTTTAAAAATTCTTTTATCATCTCCTACTTTTACCATTCCGAAGACAACAACAACAACAACAACGGCATAGAAAGAAGACAACAAAAAAGACTAATCGAAAAAAAAAAGGGACAAAATGGATTGCAGTAAAATATGTTATTTTCATGTTTTATATAAAATAAAAAAAAAACAACCTGTACTTAAAATGGAATCCTTTTTTCAATAATCAAAATTGTTTTTTTTTTAAATAATTTTTAAAAGTATCAAAAAAAGCAAAGAGAACAGAAATGTTTTTTTCACCGTTGTATTGTCAATTATTTTGACAATCGGGTTATTCCATTTTCAGTGAATGAAAAACAGGCAGCAACTGATCAAACAATTACCACGTTTCATCCTATTAAAAGTCGTTAAATGAGCCTTAGTAATTATTATAATTAATTTACATATTTGCAAATTTAATAAAGTTTTAATTTTTTTTTAAAATATAAAAATACAAATGTACATATTTCGAAGATTAGTTTGTTTTTTTTTTTGCTTTTTCAATCTTTTTCGTTTCATTTAGGTGATTCCCCCTTTTATATTGCTATTTAAAAAATAGATGCTCAGAATTTTACTATTTAAATGTTTAACGAAAAAATCAGTTATTTGTAACCTGAATAAATTTCAACATCATCATCCAGAAACGAACTATTAATTAAGAAGTTTTGACGTCGTTTATTTTGCTTTATAAAAAGAGTTTATTTTTTAAATCCTTCCTATAAACTAAAAAAAACAAACAAAAAAACATCTCAACTTGCTGTTCTCCCCAAAACAGAAGTTGGATAATTGTTACACAATTTATTAAACAGTCGGCATTTAGGATTGCTGTCAAAACTCCTCGTTGCAAAGAACGATAACTCGTAGCTGCCATATTTGCTTACACACTTAAACGTTGTCAGTTCGAGGCTCTGTTTACAGAGATTCAGGCTAAGCGCTTTAAGTATAACATTGGACAGAAATGGCGAATACCGTCTTCATTTTTTCATTAGACATCGGGCGGGCAAAGTCAATCTCTAGCAGTAAATTCCAGGAAGTGTCACGGAAAGATGGGATTTCACCCGCCACTAACTGATTCAGTAGATTAAAATATTTTACCCAGTGTCAGTGTTGGGGAAAACGATTGCAAAGCAGCCTCATCGACTATGGCTAAGGTCGTAATAACAAAAGAGATTTAGATATTTAAGTTCTGTTTATAACGACACCCTTTTATACCGTCCTTGAACAATAGTTCACGTTTCTTCAAGAAAACGCCGTTAATTAGAATTTTTCCATCAGAGTTTTGTCGATACAGCGCGAGACTTAACGATAAATTGTAATGATTTCATGAGACTGGACAGAACTTGTGGTTTAGCATCAGTGGATCGCACAGAGATACGAGAAAATTATAGGACCGGGAGGTTGCGCTATTCGAAATTATTTACGTTAATTCCAACAATGGAGATTTTATTAATTCCAGGTGGCAATGGCTGTCTCATTTCTGATAGTGTGATACTCTACGTTCTCCAGAATTAAATTATAGATTCTTTTAAGCGATTCTTTTGTATGATGGCTTCCCCTTTAACACTTCAAAAAAAAAAAAATGATACGTGACCGGTTTGCGTTGCCGATAACGGAGATGCTTCTTCTTCGCTAGCAATGGTAATTACACCTAAACCAGGATTCCTCTGCCGGAAGCTACAAGAAGCTGAATTTTATAAAATCAGGTTTACGCTTCGTCGGTTAGAGAAAGATAAGCAGATGTGCTGGTTAATTATGCCTGACAAGGTAAATACGTAGATCAGCTTTACAGCGGCCAGGTCCAAGTCCGTAAGAGCGAGCGAGGGAGGGAGAGAGAGAGAGGAGAGAGAGAGAGAGAGAGAGAGAGAGAGAGAGAGAGAGACGACGCCCTCACAGAGAAAGATGACTTCAATGCTAGAGAGAGAGATGATGACGTCGCCAGAGAGGGGGAGAGAGGATTCCGAACGTGTGAAGTCTACCCTATCATAAGCGAAAATATCCAAGAATCATAAAATAAAAAAAGACAACAAAAAACCTCAGAACTCGGTTTTATTCTGTGTGCAGATACATAAACCTATAAAAAGTAGCGAAACAAGTAGCAAATAGAAAAACGTAATTTCACACTGATCCGTTTTCAGTGATCAATTCAACTCGAACAGATATTTACTCTGCGACATTGCTGTTTTTTTTCTCTTTTTTCTTATATTATTGGTTGTTTGTTTTTTTTAAAGAATCGTTAATTCGTATAAATTTACTCGATAGCTCAGGAGAACTACGGAATTTCTAAACGAAATTGATTTGAGCAGTCGTGGTTGATTTGTGCTCACCTGTCTAATCATACCTGCTACTGGAGAAACTTATAGAGAAAGCAAAACCAAAAGGCACAGAGTCAAACAAACAGCTCCTTTGCTGCTGCAACAATTTATTATTTATTGCCCAAGTTTTACTTTCACTATACTGGGCGAACACGTTTTCCTCGACGCTACAATTCTCAGGTTAGAATATTACGTAATTATATTACCATTAATGTTATCAGGTGTTGCTTCTGCGATAACATTCAGTACATAATTCTAGTAAAACTCCATACATTCTAAATATATTATTCATTCACTATTGGATCAGGAGTCAGTTCCATTACTGATTGCAAATAAATCAAATCCACGCAACGAGACAAGGCAACGAGGCCGTCATCTTGTCGTTTTGCTCTCGTTTGAAGTCATCGACATCGGAACTCTTATGAATGAAAGCCATGCTCCGCTCTCTCTTGCACAGCTCTGACAGAAAGCCTTATTACCACCCATCCTGCACAACTATGGCGAACACGAGAGCCATAAACAGAAAATGCACGGCAAAAAAAGCAGCACACTTGGGTACTTAGGTGTTTTGTGTTTTCCTTGACGGGAGAGTTCTCCTGTCACCCGTATGTTTGAAAAGTATCGAAAACTTAAACTTACTGGAAACTGCCTTCAAAATTAATGGTATTAGCGAGTTATTAAAAAAAAGAGAGATGTATATGTATATTTTTTTAAGTTATGGAGAAATGGAAATCCCAAGTTTCCGGGTTCTTTCGTGTTCGGACTGACCAATAAAACCCACAACATCGCTTTTGCCACCCAGAGTCGCATCGTCGCCTAGTTCTCCAGTATAAAGATGGCAGTCTGACCAAGCGTCGAAACTGCTCGGCGAACAGCTCCATTTGACTTCGCATCTTTTGTTTCTCCTTCAGCCGGTAGATAATTTATGTTGCGATCGGTTGCTTTTCATATTTGCCCATTGACGGTCGTTTCTGTTATCTCCCTCCTACCCCACCCAGTAATGTTTCACAAACGTTCCAACCGTTTGGAATTTTAAAGGAAATAGAACTTCTCCTGTGGGAGTTCAAATTCATTTGGGCACCACGGATGGTCTCAGGCTCAACTCGGTGTTTTAGGGGTCTCCAGGGATCCCAGTTCCCATTATTGTTGAAAATGCTGAACCAGTAATCGTTTCTTTTGTCGTGATCGTGATGCTAACGAGTCTTACCTCGATATATGATTTCGAGCGTTTACTACCAGTCTCCCGACTGAGTGTTTTATCTGTAGTCTGCAGCTTTGCGAATTTAAATCTTTTCAAATTTTTACGTCTAAAAAAAAAAAAGAAAGAAAGAAGATAAGATATTTCTTTACTCCCTTAAAACACAGATTTGTAATTTATAGACACAGAAGCCACACCTGACAGAGATGAGATAACTCTTGCTTAACAACCCGCCCTTTCCGGCGTCCGGTCAGATTACGCGAGGAATTATGGGATAGGGATCTCTTAGCAACCGAACTTCTCTTTCTCTGAACTGCACGACGAGCTAGACAATCGAATCACGCTGCTCGTAGACGGGGGGGGGGCACCATAATGAGATTCTGCCTGAGTCAGATAGACAGTCGGGTCCTGTGGTCCAGCTCTTGGTCAAAGAAATAAAGAACCAGGGACACGGTCATGCCTTACGTTGGCTGCCTTAATGGAGAACACCGCCAAAAAATTATGGCGGTGAGTGGGAAGACATTTCCGCATTAGCTTTTTTGCAGTTTCGGAAAAGAAATGATGCTTTGGAAAGAGAGAAGTGTGGGGGGGGGGGAGAGGCAGAACCAGTAATCGCTGTTAACTATTTTCCTCCTTTTTGTCCAAGACGCCGAAGAAGAACTCTCTGTCTTTGCGGCATAGCCTAGGACGGTAGATCTGTTTAAGAAATAAAATGGGAGGAGGATTTCCGATCTGCGCTTCCTCCTCCCCCTCTTGGGATGTTTGCTGAAGGACCGCTCGCTACAGATAGCATGGACGACCGACTGTTTAGCGACAAACCTATCTCCTCGCAAGCCGAGCCGACTTTTCGCAGAATGGCGTACGAGAGTACCGTTCTTCTCTGGAAGGCACGTGGTGCCAGGCGGACTGGTTTCCCCATTAGTGATTATTCTTGCGTCTCTAACGGTTTTCAGTTGTCAACAGATAAACGGCGATCCAGCCGACTGTAAGTAACTCGGCATGTGGCAGCATTAAGGTAAGAACGGATACCGGTTGTTTCTCTTTAATAGATAATACAGCAGTAAATACGCGTTTTTGGAGCTGCCGGCGCCGGTAGGGGGAAACTGAGACAGCTCGGAAGGCATTGGTCACGTGGATAAAGCTCAGAAGAAACATCTGCTATGCTATCGGCAGACAAAAGTCCGTCCGCCCGCCCCCCAAAACACGATTAAGAACACGCACTTCTTTGTTGGTTGCCGCGTTCCTTAGCCAGACAATTACCTCGCAGTCAAGCCTCGAGGAAGGTGAAAGAGGACAGACGACAGACATTTCGAAAAAAGCGGTAGGATTAAGGGGTTGCGCTAAACGGAGGAACAACGGCGACAACGGAGATTCTGACAGCACGACGGAAACGTTGAGAGGATTTCAGAAAGAGGCTAAAGGATAAGGAAGAAGTAAACGATCGGCTCTCGGGTTGTGTTTTTTTTTTGTTTTTTTTTTAACGTAGGCTCGCCAAGATTATCTCCCCCTAGTCCGGCCATTTCAACGGCAGCAGAACGAGATCTGTTTTCGTTATTTATACTCTGTATCCACTCTAAACCGCTGAAAACGACGTCATGCGCTTTCTTGTTGTTACAAATTGTCGCCAGAGGGCGAGCGGAGCTTTTTTTTCCTCCGGTGAGCTACGATATATTATTTTCAGTTATTGCACCCCACACACACACACACACCACACACACACACACACACACACACACACACACACACATATATAATTATGTTTAAAGCCGGAAGAGTTGCAATTAGTTACAGGTGGTAAATTGCATGCGTGTATTTTTTATGAACCTATTTTTAAAACTCAATTAGAAGTTAGTATTTACGTTGTCAATACGGCCCTGGAATAAGAGTCCGTGAGCAGATGAAAATGAAGCCTGGAATAGTATAGGCATGATGAAGCAACAGCTGTTGCGTGGAATCCAGACCCGTCTCATCCTCTCTCGTATTATTACCTTCAAATATTGGCTGCAGGTCGGGAAATAGTATACAGTAGGGCGTGCAGCTGTGTGATTGTTATATTCGACGGCCAGGAAAACATAATTAACTCTGCTGTGAAATATTAAAGATGTTTTTTTTTTTTTTTTTTCTTTGCAAGGACGGGGGAGATCTGTACTGATGATATTACGGCCCCAAAGACGGCCAATCCCGCCGGTATCTGGAGCTTTATTTGTGTATCCAGAGCCTCGGTATTGCCGCACTGACTACGAGAGCTGTCCGCTAATTGACGCGAATTCGCGAGGTTTACAGAGGTTTTGCTTCCTTCCTCTCGGCGTCCTTATCGGCAAAAGCTGGCGACGGAACTCTGACTGACCGCTGTAGCCTTCGCTATGTTACAGTAAATTTGAAAATTTGCTTTTACCTGGCCGTGTGACTTACCAAATGAAGACGGGGCGGCGGGAAAGGGGTCAGCGGTCAAGCCTCGCTGCGGTACTGAGTAAGGAAAAAAAAACAAAACATAATAGTCACGTGAACTGCCCCTTAACGCGCAGATGTTTCGCGGAATAAACCGAATTTTCAATGATTTTTCCTTTTTTCTTTTTTTTTAAATTCCACATCCGAATTAGTCCTTTACGCCTGTCGACTCAGCTCATAGCGATAGATACTTCAGCTACCATCCTCCGCCCGCTCTTCTCCTGTTAGGCTCTGCTTAGTTGGAAGTGGACACTGCGTTGTTCGGAAATCTCTTCCCTATTTAAATATTCGCTGTCCCCCCCCCAACGGTAGACCGACCCGTTTTCTTGTATTTCCCACCCTTTCGTTTTGCAAACGTTATGAAATACGACTCCGTTGCTGAGTTCCAGCGAGCGCAGACATTTCTGCAGATGTGTAGCGTCTGCTGAACCGTTTAAACTTACAAATCATCTCTTCGACTCTTTCATGACCGCCACCTTTGCATCCTCTGTTTTCAGCATGGATAATCGACGCAGCAGCAGCGAGATTTTAGAATTGCAGGTGCCCACTGGACGAAGGTTAACCTTTATGCATCCCTGATCATAGCATGGAGAACTGAAACCTCTAACTTTACAATGGCAATTATTATACGTCATATCTAGGGTCGCGCTAATACCTGGTAAAGGGCGTGTTTTAGCCCCTTATGCCAGTGACTGAAGATAAGGGGAAAAAAAGAGGACTTTTAGGATCAGTCATAACACCGAAAAAATGAATTCATAAGGGAGGTAAAGTCACGAATAGAAGTAGCAACAGAAGCTTCTCTCGCGTATTAGGGAAACCTATTCAGAAGCGGTTCTCGTCCAAAGATGCAAGATCGCTGGATGATGGGGATGGGGAGATTCTTAAGTTCCTGTCTAAAAAAAAAAAAAAAACGACGATAAAGGGTCACATCATATTTACCGGAATTTACTGATAAGGGTCGACTTAAGATCTGTGTCCCTTAGGACTCTCTGTCGGATTTTCTGAGACGCACCGACAACGATGGACTTTACGGTATATTTACTGACGTTTACTGCCAGCCGGCGGAACTAAACGTGAAATTTACTTACGTTCTCTAATGGATCCGGAGGTCAAACAAAAATAAAATGGCACATCAGTGATAGTGCGCAGGCATATATATATATATATATATGAGAGCAGAAACGGAATACTCGCAGGTGAGCCGACACCTTGCTGCTGAAACATTTCAGCGATAGGAATTCGGTCCTTTGCAATGTTTATAGATTTATTTAAGTACTTGCTACAGAAGACGAGAAATTACCACTACTCTTTACGCTCTTCCTTCGAATCGCTATTCTCGCGAATATATAGGGAGTGGAATAACCTCTTTTTTTTATTTGGAATAGAAGAAGAGCAATTGAGTCCAATGCAGCAGACATTTTGCACAACTATTACGCGTGCACGCTGTTTTGTGGACTTCTCGAAAGGAGAGCTACAGTGATGCTAACAAGGTCTGAAAAGCATCGAAAGCTTAGATCTACTGTCTGTAAATTACTTAGAGTTTAAAATACGCAGGTAGTTTATAACAGGGATTTTCTTGTTTGTTTGTTTGTTTGTTTTTTTACATTTACCCCCCCAAAAAACGTAATGTATCCGAGTCTCGCTCCAAAAAAAAAAAGGGGGGGCCAGATAGTAGGGCCAATTTAGCGGGTAGTGTGGGGCGATGAGCCGCGACCAAACACCTGGTGTTTGTCAACAGCCAGCGAGGAAACGGACTTTTCACAGTCGAAACGCATTTATTCAAATTACATGAACGAACACCGAGGGAGGGGGAAGGGGCCACCGCGAGAATGAACGATTACGACAGAAATTATCTCTTTCACGCGCGGAGAATTTGGGATTCGCTCCCACGAACATGTTCGGTGTCCCCTCTCCCCTCTCTTCCCGGCACGTCCCACCCACCACCACCACCTCCTCCACTGCGAACCTCGCCCCGACCCCTATCTAAAATTCCCACCGCGTAACGATCGTTGACAGTTATGAGGCTAAACACAGGATTCTTATAAGCGGGTCGGCGAAGCGGATACATCGATATTCATCACTGGAACGACGTTCCGCGCGGAATCTCCGGGCGCGTCGTGGCCGCGTGACGTTAACGAGGAGCGAACGCTTCCTGTTTAGGGACCTAGGGGTGGCGAGAGAGAGGGGGGAGGGAGAGAGAGAGTGAGAGAGAGAGAGAGAGAGAGAGAGAGAGAGAGAGCGAGAGAGAGAGAGAGAAGAGAGAGAGAGAGAGAGAGAGAGAATGGAGAGAGAGAGAGAGAGATGAGAGAGAGAGCGCGTAGATCGCAGAATCGTACTTCATCTCGTCTGTCCTCTCGCGCTCTCAGATCCTCCTTAATCTCACGGTTTGTTTGATCTCGGCTTGGAAGAGGGGCGCCTTCGTACTGCACTCTAATCATTAATGCTAAGCCCGCGGTGCTTCAGTCCAAGAAAAGAATGGACTGCTGATACGGTCTCGGCCACAAGCTCTAAGGATGCGCGGGGCTCTTCCAGGCCTGGGTGGCCTCGCATCCGGACAAACATCAGCATTCTCCCTCAACCCCGTGCCGCCGAAGGTCGAATCACTTCTATAAACGTTTTTCACGTTCGGCCTTCATTTATTTTATCTTTTTTTGAACCGAGTTATTGACGAAGAGTCCCGTTGGGTCCCCGCTCTTCAGCGCAGCGTTTCGCCGAAGACGGACCAGAAAGATGGCTGTTGAGCACTGGAGAGTTTCACCAGCGAATTCATGAAATAACTCCTGAGATACTTACCGGCATTGAATGGGTTATTTTCCTTAACGACAAGCCGTCGTGCAACGGAATTTCGATGCCGGCTCATATTGAGAAATTTAAAGAATTTTTATACAAAGATGTCACCAGAATTAAAACTTTTATTAACTGAGATTTTTCTTAACGATTTTGTTGGATCCTGGTCTGTGCAACCCTAAACCCTAACCCTAACTCAAACCCTAAACCCTTACCCTAACTCAAACCCTAAACCCTAAATCTAAACCCTAACCCCTAAGTCTAAAGTCTAACCCTAATCATAAACCCTAACCCTAAGTCTAACCCTAAATCATAAACCCTAAGCCTAAGTCTAACCCTAAATCCTAAACCCTAAGCCTAAGTCTAACCCTAAACCCTAAACTCTAAGCCTAAGTCTAACCCTAAATCCTAAACTCTAACCCTAACTCTAACCCTAAATCATGAACACTAACCTAAACCCTAACCCTAACTCAACCTAAACCCTAACCCTAACTCTAAACCCTAACCCTAAGTCAAACCCTAAATCCTAACCCTAAACCCTAACTAACTCAAACCCTAATCCTAAACCTAACCCTAACTCAAACCCTAAACCCTAACCCTAACTCTGACCCTAAATCCTAAACTCTAACCCTAATTCTAACCCTAAATCATGAACACTAACCCTAACCCTAACCCTAACTCTAATCCTAAATCCTAAATCCTAAACCCTAAACTCTAACCCTAACTCTAACCCTAAATCATGAACACTAACCCTAAACCCTAACGCTAACTCTAATCCTAAATCCTAAATCCTAACCCTAAACCTAACTCTAATCCTAATCTAAACCCTAAACCCTAACTCTAAACCCTAAATCCTAACCCTAACCCTAACTCTAAACCCTAACTCTAAACCCTAAATCCCTAAACCCTAAACCTTAACCCTAAAACCTAACTCTAAACCCTAACCGTAAATCCTAAACCCTAACTATAAACCCTAAATCTTAACTCTAAACCCTAACCCTAACCCTAAACCTTACTCTTCTTTTTCATCCCATCCCACTTTGGTCACTCCTAGACAGTCCGTTTTCCTTCCAGTTATAATTAGAGTTCTTATAGGTTGGCAATAGTTACTTTAGAGCATAATCTAGTACAACCTTCAGACAACATTCTATAGTTGTGAGGCCAAACGGTTCCAATCGATGTAGTTTTCATTGTTCGGTGCAGAGAGGTGCTTTCGGTTATCGTAAGGACCGAAATAAGTCAGACATCAATCAGTCAATCAGCCTGGTAAGGTGGACCAACCTCATGCCACAGCATCACGTTTGGTAAACTCTGTTAACTGCAAAGCCGAACTTATCCTTTATGACTAAACTCGTGACTTCAGATAATAGTAATGACACCCAGCGTTATCTTAAATTCAGGCTATCTCTCCACACTGATGCTTCATTAGACCATGAAAAGCACTAAATATTCGTTTTCCAAACGTTTTGTACGCCACAAAGATTAGCAAGAAGTTTATGATAAAAGCTGCACGACTTCACTATTAGAATTTTAAAATATTAGAGACGAGTTTTTGGATAGATCTCTTGGAATGTTTCTGCTTATTCAAGCATTTAAAAGATGCCGAACAACGCAAATATTAAACGTTTTAGAACATTTAACCTCTCTCGCCGTGTATCACGTCAGCTTTTATCTGACTTATACAACTTGAGGGGCACCGGTATTAGTCTTCAGCTGGCTGTATGTAGGCCGATCCATTAGAAATGCAAACACATGGGATTGGAGGGATGTGGATTTATCGTCACAAACGGTTATCCTAACGAAGGTGCTATATGTCACAGACCTTCCTGTGGTTCGACTTGTGGTGAGTGATACGATTTGATGGTAGTGGGGCGCAAATGCACCTCAGGTAGTACAGAGAGGCTTGGGAGGAGATCTAATGGTGATTTTCAAGATAATTGAGGATTTTGAACGCCACTGAAATGCCAGGTTATTATAAGCCTAAGTATTAGCAATTATGTTATTACAGATCATATTTTTGTAACTTCGACAAGGTTTCGTTAAAGTGACACGACTGCTATTCGTAAAAATTTTCGGGCGACTCGAAATGAAGATGAATGACATAAAAAAACTTGTTATGTAAATCAATTTAAAAAAAAATTGTGGTGATAAAAAAGTTCACTTTCCTTGGGGTTTCTTTTGCAGCTACTGGTGTCAGGCGAAGGGTTAACGTGTTAAAACGAAAAAAGAAAAAGATGCTGAATGACAGTGCCAATGGAATTACCGGTTGCGGCAGCATCTGCTTCAAGATAAGGAGAGAAGATGATTGGTGATAGGTTTATTACAGAAAGTAGTGGGTTAATTAGGTCATCTCCCATCACTTTATTAGCAAACCGCACTGACTAATAGTTCATTTCGAAGTTGTTTTTTTTTTTTTAAACTGGCAAAAGAGGCACAGATAAACTGAATGTCTTTGGTCTTTCTTGGTCTACAAACGAAGCGAGTCAGTCGGTTTCAGAGATAACTTTCTGATGATACTAAGTTGCCAAAGACGACCAAACAAGAACACATGCAATTATTCAAGCACGTTTACTAACAGTTATGTTTCTCTAAATATTATGTAAGTTTCGCATTTTTCAGTGTGAAGACCGCAGGGGTAAAAATTATTAAGTAGCCCTATGCTTTAAAATATCGAGCGTTCGGTTCGTGTGTTACAGTGTGAAAATTCCTAATTAAGCCGATCAAGTATTGTTCTTGAAATTTATAGTTTCCGTGATAATTACCCTAAATGCGGTAATCTCTTATAGGGATACAACTATATATATATATATATACAAAGAGTAACGAAGCAGGAAACTTGATAATACAATACGTGTTGTATTATTGTCACAAAAGAAATCCATCAGTTGTAAACTCACGAACAAGACAAACACTTAATTAATGTACGTGGCCGGACTTCTGGGAGTCCGCGAAAAGAGTTCGCTATCTGTTTGATGAGATTCTACAAACTTCTCTTCCTCTGGTTACAAGTTATAAAGACGACAGGAGCCTATTTAATTGTCTCAGTAACGAGAAAGGAAAAAATACAAGCAAAAACAGCCCAAAGTGTCAGTATGGCAAGCTCGCGACTGTTTTAAGTTTGACCACGTTGCCCCAGCATAGGTCTTCATGTACCACACCCAAGGTTCAGCTTGCGCTATTTCTCGGCGGAACGACCTCGTGTCGCAATTATTGATCGTGGGCAAACCGACCTCTGCTGAGGTCGCTCACGACTCGGACAAATTAAAACAGAAAGCTATGATAAACGACGAAGCTTTCGCACGCTGTTCCACCCATTGAGCCGCTCAAGTAATTTATAAAAAAAACCCATCGGTAGAAATATGCAGAAGTTTGGCCCTCTAGCGGACAAAAAAAAAAAAAATTGTGAAGGATAATGAACGTTCGCTGGACCACAAGCGAACCTACTATTATTCTACCAGACTGCACGAGATTCTAGGAACTAAAATGATTGATTCCTTAGTGAGGAAGAAAGTTTAAGTAGAAATTCCGGCCAAGAATCCAAGCCAAACTAAAGCGGCCGATGAACTTGAATCCCTGGTCCTTTCATTCTACCGTGGCTGCAATTAAGGCTGCCAAAATCGAGTTCCGCATCACGTGACGAAAAAAAACCGTGGTTGTCGTAGACTCGGTCCTCTTCCCTTTAACTGGTTCATAAGCAGTTACACCAATCGAAGGTAGAGCCGATTTAGGCTGCACTAATTAGCCTTCTTTTCCGATAATCGGAAGTTTCTTTAAAATATAAAGACATAGTAACATTTATACCGGTGTTTTTTTGGGGGGGCCAAACCCGTCGCCAGTTTTGAGGATGCTTAGCCGATCAGAGCTGTCCGAGAAAGCCCTGTCGGCAGGTTCCCCGACTGCGTGTTCTATGAACTGCCAGTCCCCAGAGTAGTGTAAGATGTCAAGGTATTTCGACTGAGGTCTTCGTAGGAATTCCCTGACCTGTAAGAAGTGCTTGGTTTGGATTTTTGCCGTCCCCCCCGCCACTTCCGGGATTAGTAAAGGAGATAAAATTGCACAAACCTTGAGTGGGAGCTGCTTAAAGTCTGTCAGTTTATTTCCCACGTGTCTGATCTACCAAAAATGGAGCACAAATCGGAGGAGGAAGAGAGGTGGGTGGGGGGGATGAAGACGTCATGTCGCTGAATGGTCCCTGGCGATCACAACGATGTTGTAAAAATGGCAGCACTTCCTTCGCCGAAGTAAGCTCCGTCCTACGAGCCGCCTTGTATCCCGATGTCGAAAGTCATTCGTATCGAGGTAAAGCAGTGGGGGGGGCGCCACACATCGTTGATGTCTTCGACGAAGAGTTAAAAATCGGCTTGGACGGACGGAGGATTGAAACGCGTCAACGATCTTCATTAGCTGGGCCACGAGCAGCACAAAAGGCTTCCATCCGGAAGTGGGATAAACTAGAACCAGATAATCCTCATAAAACCAGAAACTTCCAGGAACGAAACGGCGGCCTGAAGCTGGAGCTGGGTCGACTTAATTATAAACTTGCGATCCTACGGACTGTTAATCTGAGACGTTCTATTTTTAAACCCCGCCCCCCTTCCAATCCAATCAAGGGAATCCATTATCGAAGGAAAGGCGGTGAAGGTTGAGGAAGAAACCTTCAAGAATTTTGTGCCGACATTAATTAACCGTTCCGCCAGCACCATTGCGTTTGTTGGCTGTTGGCGCGCGCCGCCTAACACGTGGACACGGTTCTCTCTCACGAGCCGTCCGTTTATCTCCGGTAAAAGCATTTCTAGGTGAAACGGGCGCAGTGGTAACCGTAGACATCTCGAATAATCCACCCCTGGAATCGCGGGACCCGCCCCCCCCAGCTCCAGACAAATCAGCCACCCGAGAAGGGAGCCACGGAAAACGAGTCTAGTCCTCCATTTCTGGAGATTTCCGTTTTCCTCAATCGACCCACAATTCGATTTTTCAGCCCCTTTCCCGACTGACTCACCCGAGATTTACAGCCCTCATTTTCTGTCTTGGAAAATAAGTTTTTAAAATACGGATGAATCACACGATTTATCATAATCATTATATTTCACAAACCAGTCAATTCGGCCACCGTTGAAATTAAAATTCGTTTTTTGTTGTTGTTGATCTTGTTTTTTCGGAAGAACGTCACAGATATAAGATTATGAGTTATCTCCCCTCGAGTTTAACTGCTGTGTTTTTCTAACGAAACGATAACAAGGGCGATAACTGCGTTAGATGTTTCGATGCTGCTTTCTGTTTTTACCGCGAACTTTGCAAAATCGTTCAAACGTTAATTCAGTTTGTTTTTATTTCTTTACTCTTCCCTCGACTTACGGAGAGAGAGAGAAAGATATGACGTCATAGAGGAAAGAGAGGGAGATGACGTCAGTACAGGGAGAGAGAGATATGACGTCAGTACAGAGAGAGGAGAGAGAGAGATGACGTCAGTATAGGGAGAGAGAGATATGACGTCAGTACAGAGAGAGATGACATCAGTACAGAGAGAGATGACGTCAGTATAGGGAGAGAGATATGACGTCAGTACAGAGAGAGATGACGTCAGTATAGGCAGAGAGAGAGATGACGTCAGTACAGAGAGATATGACGTCAGTATAGGGAGAGAGAGATGACGTCAGTACAGAGAGAGATGACGTCAGTATAGGGAGAGAGATATGACGTCAGTACAGAGAGAGATGACGTCAGTATAGGGAGAGAGAGATGACGTCAGTACAGAGAGAGATATGACGTCAGTACAGAGAGAGAGAGATATGACGTCAGTACAGAGAGAGAGAGGGATGGGAGGCGGGGTCTACTTTGTGTGTCTACTCTGAGTGCTATAAAAACATTGCTATGCTGTTGCTTTCTACACAAGTTTCCTTATTACGACCTATTTATTAATCCGATTACACTGGTTAACTTACTAATCACAAATTGCCAAAGGAATACGAGAAGCATTTACTTATTAATTTATTTTTTCATATCGAGGCTTCAGCGACCGCCATCTTGCGAGCTTACGATCGTTTGAAGAGAAAGTGAAAGTAAGAAACGCCCATACTAACGTCATACAGTAGACTGACTTTTACATACTCTGGGGTACAGCCGGGAAACCGTTGAGGAACATGCACAACGATGACATGACAAAGCTTTTTGCCCTGTGTTGCTGTTGTTGCTGTTTGGGGGGGGGGGGTCATAAAAGACCACGTCGCCGCGTAAAATGGCTGAATAAATCAACAAGGGGGGGGTTCAGCTTTTAAATGCCTGGCAGGCTGCTGTCTTTTATCGATTTTAGAGGAGGATTACCGAATCAAATTGCCTGAGTCACCGACGTACAAAAATTAAGCTGACAGAAGCAAATTTGTTACCCGAGATCTATTCTACTTAAACAGGCATTAGCAGCAGCTAGGATTAGAGAGCAAAATCACACAAGTTAATCGAAAAGTTTTAGGTTAAAAAAATGACTTTGTAGCGCCAACATCCTTCTTTTTTGGAACTCCACCGCTACGGAATTAGCAGCAGAGCAAATACGGAGGAATGGACTATCTCATTATATTCGTATCATCACAACACCCGTCTCATTCTACGGGCATCATTTTTGTCTGTGATGGTATGACACACGCTCTATCCTCCTCTGTAATGACGTCATCTCTCTCTAGTCTCTCTCTCTCTCTCTCTCTCTCTCTCTCTCTCTCTCTCTCTCTCTCGATGCGACCCTAAACTTTTGTCAAGAGAAGAAAGATGGGGAAAAGTTCAAACCGGTTGTTTAAGGCGCTGGCTTAGAAGTTCGCTCGCCTCATTACCAGATAATTCAATTTTAAAATCCGTGCCCGTCATCGTCCTTGGAGCTCATCATTCTACCCCTGGACCACCACTTCGTCGCCGAAACTGCAAGCACAGGCGTATAGCTTATCGGCCATTCTGACAAAACTGATTTGTATCAAGATTCTTTTAGATTAATCTCTCCTTCCTTTCTTCTTTTTTACCTTACGGTTATCATCCATCTCTTTCAAAGGGCATTGATGCGGGGTCCCGGTTCTGAAGGATGCACCTTTCTCCGCTGAACAGGCCGAGAACCACTGACGTCAGAACGGGTTCTCTGGAGGGGATGCTCTTGGGAACATTTCACTCGTTACGGCAGTCAGAAACCGCGTGTTTCATATTTTTCATAAGCACTTTTTCTATTCGGTCTAGAAAAACGGACTCACTCACAAAGGGAAAGTATCAATTTGACGTAATACAGCAGTAAATCGGTATCGCGTTACTCTGGTGGCAGGCGTATAAAGGCACGAAGACGAGAAGAGCTTCTGAACAGAAATAAATTAACTCTCTCTCTCCTCTCTCTCTCTCTCTGCATCTCTCCTCTCCTCTCTCTCGCTCTCTTCTCTCTCCTCTCCTCTTCTCTTCGCTCTCTTCTCTCTCTCTCTCTGCATCTCTCTTCTCTCTCTATCTTTCTCTCTCTCCTCTCTTTCTCTCTCTCTGCATCTCTCTCTCTCTTCTCCTCGTCTCTCTCTCTCCTCTCTCTCTCTCTCTCTCTCTCTCTCTTCTTTCTCTCTCTCTCTCTCTCTTCTCTCTCTCTCTCTCTTCCTTTTATCTTCTTCTTCGGAAATAGTGAGAATTTATTTTGAAAGGCTGGACTTTAAAATGGCGAAGAATTTAAAACTGAAATCGTATTAATATGTGGGGGAAATATATCTGAATGATTAAAAAAAAAAGGAGAATAAGAAACTAACCGCATTGTGATGCTAGCTCAGTACTCTTCTGTAAAGGGATGGTGGATTAGTGAGGCTTTATATATATTCAATATAACTATCGTACTCACGTCATCAGCATAACACGAAGCTTTAAAAACAAAGCATTTGCATTTCATGAATAAAGATGAACGAAACAAATTTAAATACAAGGAGACAACGCACATTCGAATGCTCGATTATGTAAATTAAATGGATGCCGATCAAACTTTTGATTATTCATGCATCTTTTGATTTTAGCTGATTTTTTAATGCAATGGTATATATATATATCATGCCTATACTTCTCTTTACATCTCCACCTTGTAAATCAACAGCCTTCAGAGTAGACTAACACCCCTGAGATTCCAGGTAGAAAACTTACCTGATAAGCACCTGACAGCAAGTTGCGAGAAAAGCAGGCACAGAACATAGAAAGGTTTAGTTAGTCCGGCAGACATCTGTAACCACTCCAAAACCAGGAGGTTCGTGGGAAGTTATAGACTTTCAAGGGCGGGCAGCGTTGGGAGCCAGAGGGGAATTTCAAGTACCGCTGATCCCGCTGTCGACCGTGATTCGGACCACTGGACTGCCAAGGCCGTCGGTCCCGCCCGACTCATACCCGCCCCGAGCGTAACAGAGACGGAATGAGACTACGAATGGCTTCCTGTGCCTCAGGGTCCATAGTTATGCCTCGTCAGCGTTTGGTAATTACAGGAATACCTGCTAAAACTGTGCAAACATCGGATTTGCTTTAGAATTGCCGCTACCGTTTCTGGAAACACCTTTGCATGTTGTTCGTAGCCTTGAATATTTCCTTTTCTATACAAAAACTTTGTTGAAAGTTTTAAACGCTTCCTCGCAAACCCGTTGTGTGTGCTGTTTTTTCTCCCTCGCAGGTAGCTGAAGATTTCCATTCTTCGCATCTGTCAGTAGGGGGTTTATGCGAGGGTAATGCAGCTCCTTCCCTCTTTCCAAGAAATTGCATCGTGAGAATGCAAAATCTCTATTACAGAGTTTAACAAATTATACTTTCAACTGTGAGAAGGATTCGAGCCGGTTAAACGAGGAAATTAGATTATTTAAAAGGCGGTAGTTATGCATATTCCAAAAGGGCATTTGATTGTCGTGCTCTCATAAACCAACTTTTATTTCTATATCGCTTATTTATTATTCACTAGTTCAGTAGTCGAGCTACAGAGTTACAGGGGAGGGAGAGAAGAGAGAAGAGAGAGAGAGAGAGAGAGAGAGAGAGAGAGGGGGGGGAGAGAGAGAGATGAGTGAGGAAGAGAAAGAGAGAGAGAAGGAGGGGGAAGAGAGGAGAGAGAAGAGATGAGTGATGAAGAGAGGAGGAGAGAAGAGGAGAGAGATAGAGAGAGAGGAGAGAAGATTTAGTGATGAAAGAGAGAGAGAGAGAGAGGAGCGAGAGAGAGAGAGAGAGAGAGAGATTTAGTGATGAAGAGAGAGAGAGCGAGAGAGAGAGAGGGGGGGCGAGCGAGATGGCTGAAGAGAGACGAGAGCGAGAGAGGAGAGAGAGGGGGAGAGAGAGTTTAGTGATGCAGAGAGAGAGAGGCGAGCGAGAGAGAGAGAGAGGGAGAGAGAAGAGATGGGCGGGCTGACTAGGAACTTTTAACCGGAAATGGTTATAAATCCTATCGGCCCAAGGTTTTTAACTGTTCCACACATCTATAAACCGCTAGAGAGAAGTTAATTACTACACGAATATTGCCAATTCTTTTCCCGCGGATGGATTCTTGAGAAATTTCATTTAAATTCCATCTCAGCATCTCCGCGGGGCGGGTGAGGGCACGACGGGGGCCCGGAGACACGACAGAACTGTCGGAATAATGAGTTTTCGGGAACCAATCGTCGGCCACCGGGCGGCGTGAAGCTGCCAGTCGATAAACTTCGCTGAAGTGACATCTTCCGGACTCTAAGCAATTGTCTGGACTGTTACTTTTGATGGAAGGCTTTGGAGGGGTCTCTCCTGTTTGTTTGTTTGTTGTTATTGTTGTTGTGTGTTTAAATGATTACCAGCAGAATTTTATTTCTTTCTCCTTTCGTTTTCCATCTCCAACGAAAGTTTTTACAATATTAAAAAGAAAAGATCAATTAGGTTATCCCGCAATAGCGTGAACTGCATCTACCTCAGGGTGAGGAGGAGGAAGGAGTAGAATTTCCACGGTTACTAAGACGAACAAAGCACCAGAACCCGGCTGCCGCCAGAGCCGGGGGCCAAGGTAAACGCGCAGCTCCAGCGTCCAAACAACTCTGCTTGCCAGATTCTTAAAAGCTAATGCGATTTAATGAAGCGGATACATTTCTTGCCAAATATTTATGCTACTAAGCAATGGTGGTAAATAAGCAATAAAGTGGCAGAAACGTAGATTTATGTCATCATCACCATTCCGTCCCCCCCCCAGGGACAGATCAAGGTTCAAAATCCTGGCCAGGGAGATGTGCAGCTGAGGTTATCCCCCCCTGCCTTTCTTAACGAGTGACCTGACCCTACCAGAAATCTCCCAACTTTTTTAGACGGAAGAGGGGGGGGGGAAACAAAACAAAAAACGATTCAGCCGGTCGGTTGATGAAGAAGAGTGCGGAATAAACCACGCACTAGACAGGTACTCCAAACCGACTCGGTCATCGGCCCGGATCGTGTTTCCGCCCCCTAATTTACAGCAGGCGGCCCAAACGTTTCGCGTCACCCCAGAAACAGCAACGACGGGATCTGTCTTCAAATCCCGCTCACACCACCCTGATACTGGGCACTTATCAAGCGAAAAATTAGAAAATTCTAGGGTAACGCACCCACCGATGTCGGTCCCGTACGCAGTTGTCCCTCCCACCCACCTCATCCCTCAGCTAGCCAAGCCATGGCGCTGCTGTTTGCGTACAAATTCGTTCCAATCCCCTGACGTAGCGGAAACGTTTGGCAGAAAACACAGCACAGTTCTCATCGAGTTGACACATTTTGCTAAGGGAATTCATTTCGATCTAAAGACGACTAAACATACAATTTCTTTCGCTCCCAGATAATTTTCTCTCCGGGCAAACACACACACACACACAACACACCACACTTAAAAATGAAGAGTTCTAATAGGGACATTTCGATAGGTCCGTTCGCCAAGCTGGCGACACTTAAAAATAGTTCACTTGAGAGGACACCCTCCAATATATATTAAGGCCAAGAATAATGGCGAAACAGTAAGTACTCTTCAACATCTGCAGCTTTTCTGTCATTATCTAAACACGCAATTAAAAATGCATCAGAGTAGCTAATAAAATGAAGCCACAAGATTTGCGTCCCTTTCTTCATAATTTTATCATCTAAATGCGATGTTTAAAATGCACCAGGCTAGCTAACAAACTGAAGCCCACAAGATTTACGTCCCTTTCTTCATAATTTTATCATCTAAATGCGATGTTTAAAATGCACCAGGCTAGCTAACAAACTGAAGCCCACAAGATTTACGTCCCTTTCTTCATAATTTTATCATCTAAATGCGATGTTTAAAATGCACCAGGCTAGCTAACAAACTGAAGCCCACAGATTTACGTCCTTTCTCATAATTTTATCATCTAAATGCGATGTTTAAAATGCACCAGGCTAGCTAACAAACTGAAGCCCACAAGATTTACGTCCCTTTCTTCATAATTTTATCATCTAAATGCGCTGTCCAAAATGCAGCACGAAATCTATACGTTTTCTTTTCTCCAAAAAGACCTAACTTCAAAACTGATTCTTAAATTAAAAAAAAATAATTAATAAATCTTTTTTTTTTGGATATCAACCACCATTTCATTTTTTTTTTTAAGTTAATTTATACAACGTTAGAAAGAGAAATTTCTGGTGTCGTTTTGCGCAGCTTTCCCCGCCCGATTTTATGCATCATTTAGCAAATGCATTTGTCCTTTTCTGTCCACCCCGGGCTGCTAAGTACCGGAGACGACTCTCTCGACGCGCGGGCTCCCGCTAATTCCGCTGTATTCCAACTCAACGACCTTCACAGGACGCCCGAGTCATTTTCGCCGCGGAACGATTTCCGGCAACACGCGCGCGCGCTAGGTTCTCTGTTGTTTTTTTAACCCCCTCCGCCCCTAACGTCTCCACGTCGAGCCGTAAACCAGCTCTTAAGACCCGTAAGAACCTTCCAAAAAAAAAAATACGGCCAGCAGTTTTCAGACAGCGGGAGTCGGGCAGCTCGGGCTTGTGCCCGCCCGCGCGAGGTCAGGGGCGGGAGGCCGACTGTCTGTCTCCGCCACCGTCCACCCAATGGCCGGTACGGTTCTGGCTCTCCATGTGACGTCACGACAAACGATTGGAGAAAGCAGGGGGGGGAGAAAATCGCCAGGTGCAAGATGCGATCGCGATATCCGTTTCCTTGCATGGAAATTTTTTAAAGGTCGTCCCCAAATTCTTCTAATAAACTTCCAGCAAAGGATAGCATCCTCTCCCATCCCACCCACCCATCTCAGCCGCGGGCCAAAATAGAACAAAGAAGTCATGCACACCAAACAGAAACACATAAATACGGATGCAATCAGCACCTTTGGCATCGCATCAAAAGTTGGTAAGATTCCAGACCCCATTGCACTACGTCCACCAAAGGTTTTTATGAAACAGACTCTATCCACCCCGACTTCGATTTTAGTTGTTTGTTTTTTAATACTTTATCACCCTTTAAATACTTATAGATACTTAGTAAGAACGAATTCGGGAAGACCAAGTGAAAAAAAAAATGCTGCTTGGCTTGGATTTCTTCCAAGAAAAAGTGGGCACTCGATGTCTTTTGATATTTCCCACCCCGCTCCACTGTATTTAGGACTCTGATCCACAAGACGTGTGGATTTCCTTGACAGAGTGGGAGGTAAAGGGTGTTGGTACACGGGCCGTCGCTCACATCTTGTCACCTGAAACTCGGCGAACCAGACCACGGTCAGTGAAACACACACACACACACAAAGGGGTCTCTTGAGATAGTGCCAATATTAAAGGATGACAAACGGCAACCAGATTCTTAAATGAAAGTTCGAGGTCGGTTTCGTCTTCTTTCGTGTGGCATTGTGGGAAGAGTGAAAGTTACCTAAAAGGATTTAAAAACTTCCTGCAAGAATTGGAGGACGCCGAGATTCGGTGGATGAATTCCGTGTTTACTTGAATTATGAAGAACCTCTCCCTCGTATTGGATTGTAGAAATAGTGTCGTACGATCGGTATTTGTGGGGAGGTTGTGTTAGCGAATTGGAGATTGGCCAGAGATGTTTTTGTCGTTGTCGAGAGCTGGTGTCACGCGGCCATTCGTTTCACAGTCGTCCGCCAAGAAAACGGCGACCTCTTGAAGAATATACTAATTAATTTAATTAAAATGGCACTTTAAAAACTAGGAGCTTCTGCGTTCCATTTCAGTGTTGTGCGTGGGAGTGGATTTATTTACGACTGGGCCGACGATTTCGTTGTTACTCGCTCGGCGCCTCCGGTCGCTCAGCCACCACCAGCTCCCTTTGTTGTAGGGCGATCACACGTTCGACAACCCCAGCAGACCCGGGGAACACGCATCTGCTCGTTGCACGGTCCCTAATTAATGGCGACTTCAGCGGCTACACGGGCTTTAAATTAAAGTCGAACACATCCTCCGCTTTCTACGGAAGTCCCGCGTTTTGTACCGCCTCCGTCTTAACGATGGCGCGGATTAGTCGAAAGGTGGGAGCAAACTCCCAGCACAGGCGGCGGAATCGGCCGTGATGCTGGACAGACTCGGATGTAATTAAATCGGTTGTCGCCGCCCGATTGGCTGGAAGTTGTCGAAGAAACGCAAAGTGAGGTAAATCTGCACAGAATCCGCGTCAGAAGAACGGGACGATACAAGGGTCAAGAAACCCAGGCGTTCTGTTTTACACATCCTGCACAACCTTTTAGATTAATCAGCCAATACCCGGACAATGCCATTTTTTTTTTGGTAGTAGCATAGTATTAGTATTGTATTTCACCGGTACCAATAAACTAAGTAAGCAGTTTTCCTGTAGCTGGTCCAGAAGCAAGGGGCTGTGTCACGGGACGGGTAAGTGGTAATGAAGCAAGAGACCCTTTTCCATGTTCGGCGATGAGCCAGCTCAAGCGAGCAGCGGAGGTGGAGATGGCCAGGGCCTGTTCCGGCGACAGACTTCCGGCAGTCAGAAAGGAGCCATCAGCCCAAGGCACGTGCCGACAAAGCTTCCGCGTGACTTTTCCCTAAACGTTCGCCTCTGCGGGACTGGATCTTGGACTCCCTGGCGGGATTACTCTGATTACCGGGTCGGCTCTCGAAATAAAAGAAGGGGAAGAAAATAAAATAATTGGTTTCTTCCAGATTTAAGTAAATAAAGAGACCTGACCGCCGACGCCGTTAAGGTGGTGCCGGGGAGGCAATGGCTGCAGGCTTCGGATACGGCGGAGAGAGACACGTGACCTCCCAAGAAGAAACGGCGATGGAGGTCCCGTCTTCTCTCTCTCTCTCTCCTCTCTCTCTCTCTCTTCTCTCTCTCTCTCTCTCTCTCTCTCTCGTATGACATCATCTCTGTACTGACGTCATCTCTCTCTCCATCTCTCTCTCTCTCTCTCTCTCTCTCTCCTCTCTCTCTCTCTCTCTCTCTCTCTGCGCGTTCTGAAAAAAAAATACTACATAAGAAGAAGAAGAAAAGCATTGCGCAAAAACGAGAAGGCTTCGTCCTAAATAGATTTTTAATTACCGCCATTTTGTTTACTGTCCAATCATCTCCCGGGACGTTCAGCAGATAGCCATCTAATACCGCCGCGCCGTTGGGAAACCAATTATCGCCACAACAAAGACGCGCCTCGTTCGCGCTCGTATTTCTGACAGTTCGGCATCTGATTAGACTGTGCCACGCAAACGTGGCAAACCGTCGCTTGTTTTCCCTGAGAGAGAGACAGAGAGAGAGAGATCCGCCAATAACGGGGATCGACGAAGACCAAGCGGAGGAACGCACACCCCCACCTTTTCGCGGACCAGACAGTATTTCCGGACGACGTATTTCGCGATGGGCGCAGTCTTCTGGCGCGGAGAGATGCGGCGCCCAGCGTTGCCTTTTTACGGATCTGTTTAAATGTAAGCATCCACGGACCCCGACGCCCGTCCGGTCCGAATTATTGGAGTCACCGCGTGTGAGTGGACGTTGCGCAGCGTAGGGACCGGCCAGTAGGAATATAATCGGCAACGTACCGAGATTGGACAACAGAGGGCCCTCGATTGGTACCACAGCTCCGCATCTATGTCTGGATGTTTCAGCAAACTGGCGCCATCAGATAAGCGACAGTTGCTGTCCTTCACGGAGAAAAACAACAACCAAGATTGCAATAGTCAGACCGAACAAAAAACTGGACGTTGATTAGTCGCGCGATAACAGATGATCATTTAATGGGGGGGGGTTACGGCCAATGCGCATACATCTGTTGTGGGCAGGACGCAGCTTTAATTTTACCTATAGAGCGCCATCGATGGTGAGAATCCTCGGTCGGAAATCGAATTAGGGTGTGGTCGATACGAAACCGCGGAATGTCACATGGCAGTTAACTCAAGGTGCCAAAACAGAGTCAAGGGTTGCTGCTGCTTTTTCCTTGTGTGTGTGTGATGACCCTCCACACCATAAAGCATCTCTACTACAAAATGTGTGGTGGAGTCGACGCACGTCACGCACCACTCTTCCACCACTGGATGCTAAACCGACGCCACAGCTTGTACCACCTCCCACCCACCCCGGACAACGCTTGGCCTTATATACTTCCTGTAAATTGACGATAAACGATGCATTTTATATACAAGTACAAATAAAGTAAGTTAAGTGATTTAATCCGTATTTTGGGGGGTGCAATACGGGTAGGTCCGGGTGTCCCCTTTCACTAAGGAGTATATGTATGGTTTCTAAGGACCTGCAGCTTGAAAACTGGTCTGATCAACCAAGCATTAAACCTAAAACGGCATCCAAGGTCGAGTCGCCGCCTGTTGGGAAGACCGAGGGATTACTAAGGAGGCGAGTATTTACGCTTCTGCAGCTAACCATTTGTCTTTTTGTTGATGGTAGATATTTAAATAAGGCAGAGAAAGTCAGCGCCGAGCAGTGCGCAATGAATCTGCTCGCCACCGCCAATTTTTCGAACATCCAATGAATGCTCTGGTGACATCGCGCGACGATGATGAACTATCTACCGGCCAATAGCCGATGACTGCCAATGAAAAGCGGCATCTTGCGTATTGACAGCGTACAAGTTGTGGTTCAGCTGTGAGCAGTTTCACAGTAACGTTTAATGGATGCACTGTATATCTTATTAGATGTTGTTTTTTTTTAAACATTATTGGTTATCGGTGGCTAACGGTGATGACCACGTGATAAGCAAGTGCCAACGTCTCGTTTTATGTACAAACAGCGAAGCCACACTACCGTGGGCCTCAATTCCATGACAGCCAATCTTAATGTTTAAGTGGAAGATCAGCGCAATTATATCAATTTAAGAAGTACCGCCCCCCCCCGATATATTCAGTCGGCAAATGTTGTGAGAAGTAGAGTTTATCGGTGAACGTCGTGTAAAGATGCACTTTAGCTCTCGAGTGGATAAATATCAGATTCCACTCTCATCTGTTTGTACATCAATAGTTTTATCTGGCGGTAAACCTAACAAGGGCGGGAGGTTTTCTTGGAATTTTTAATACCCAGATTGTAAAGGGCTCTCTTTGACATTTTTAACAGTATTTAGGGAGGGAGGGCTATCTTTAATATCTTTAACAGTACCCGGGGTGGCAGGGCTCTCGTTGACAACTTTTAACAGTATTTAGGGACGGAGGGCTATCTTTGATATCTTTAACAGTACCCGGGGTGGCAGGGCTCTCTTTGACAATTTTTAACAGTATTTAGGGACGGATGGCTATCTTTGATATCTTTAACAGTACCCAGGGTGGCAGAGCTCTCTTTGACATTTTTAACAGTATTTAGGGAGGGAGGGCTATCTTTGATATCTTTAACAGTACCCGGGGTGGCAGGGCTCTCGTTGACAACTTTTAACAGTATTTAGGGACGGATGGCTATCTTTGATATCTGTAATAGTACCCGGGGTGGCAGGGCTCTCTTTGACAATTTTTAACAGTATTTAGGGAGGGAGGGCTATCTTTGATATCTTTAACAGTACCCGGGGTGGCAGGGCTCTCGTTGACAATTTTTAACAGTATTTAGGGACGGATGGCTATCTTTGATATCTGTAACAGTACCCGGGGTGGCAGGGCTCTCGTTGACAATTTTTAACAGTATTTAGGGACGGATGGCTATCTTTGATATCTGTAACAGTACCCGGGGTGGCAGGGCTCTCTTTGACAATTTTTAACAGTATTTAGGGACGGAGGGATATCTTTGATATCTTTAACAGTACACAGGGTGGCAGGGCTCTCTTTGACAATTTTTAACAGTATTTAGGGATGGAGGGCTATCTTTGATATCTTTAACAGTACCCGGGGTGGCAGGGCTCTCTTTGACATTTTTAACAGTATTTAGGGACGGAGGGCTATCTTTGATATCTTTAACAGTACCCGGGGTGGCAGGGCTCTCTTTGACATTTTTAACAGTATTTACGGACGGATGGCTATCTTTGATATCTTTAACAGTACCCGGGGTGGCAGGGCTCTCTTTGACATTTTTAACAGTATTTAGGGACGGAGGGCTATCTTTGATATCTTTAACAGTACCCGGGGTGGCGGGCTCTCTTTGACATTTTTAACAGTATTTACGGACGGATGGCTATCTTTGATATCTTTAACAGTACCCGGGGTGGCAGGGCTCTCTTTGACATTTTTAACAGTATTTAGGGAGGTAGGGCTATCTTTGATATCTTTAACAGTACCCGGGGGTGGCAGGGCTCTCTTTGACAATTTTTAACAGTATTTAGGGACGGATGGCTATCTTTGATATCTTTAAACAGTACCCGGGTGGCAGAGCTCTCTTTGACATTTTTAACAGTATTTAGGGAGGGAGGGCTATCTTTGATATCTTTAACAGTACCCGGGGTGGCAGGGCTCTCGTTGACAACTTTTAACAGTATTTAGGGACGGATGGCTATCTTTGATATCTGTAATAGTACCCGGGGTGGCAGGGCTCTCTTTGACAATTTTTAACAGTATTTAGGGAGGGAGGGCTATCTTTGATATCTTTAACAGTACCGGGGGGTGGCAGGGCTCTCGTTGACAATTTTTAACAGTATTTAGGGACGGATGGCTATCTTTGATATCTGTAACAGTACCCGGGGTGGCAGGGCTCTCGTTGACAATTTTTAACAGTATTTAGGGACGGATGGCTATCTTTGATATCTGTAACAGTACCCGGGGTGGCAGGGCTCTCTTTGACAATTTTTAACAGTATTTAGGGACGGAGGGATATCTTTGATATCTTTAACAGTACACAGGGTGGCAGGGCTCTCTTTGACAATTTTTAACAGTATTTAGGGAGGAGGGCTATCTTTGATATCTTTTAACAGTACCCGGGGTGCAGGGCTCTCTTTGACATTTTTAACAGTATTTAGGGACGGAGGGCTATCTTTGATATCTTTAACAGTACCGGGGGTGGCAGGGCTCTCTTTGACATTTTTAACAGTATTTAGGACGGATGGCTATCTTTGATATCTTTAACAGTACCCGGGGTGGCAGGGCTCTCTTTGACATTTTTAACAGTATTTAGGGACGGAGGGCTATCTTTGATATCTTTAACAGTACCCGGGGTGGCAGGGCTCTCTTTGACATTTTTAACAGTATTTACGGACGGATGGCTATCTTTGATATCTTTAACAGTACCCGGGGTGGCAGGGCTCTCTTTGACATTTTTAACAGTATTTAGGGAGGTAGGGCTATCTTTGATATCTTTAACAGTACCCGGGGTGGCAGGGCTCTCTTTGACAATTTTTAACAGTATTTAGGGAGGTAGGGCTATCTTTGATATCTTTAACAGTACCCGGGGTGGCAGGGCTCTCTTTGACAATTTTTAACAGTATTTAGGGAGGTAGGGCTATCTTTGATATCTTTAACAGTACCCGGGGTGGGGAGATCATCTTAAAACTTTTAACACTTACATATTAGCTGTTAATATAAACCGAATGTATGGATATAGAAACAAAACGAAACAATTTCTGGGTTTTTGTTTCTTCCCGAAAAGCTTTCTGAAGCGATACACATAACGTCACCCGCTCTTATCGTCCGAGTTCATTGGTCTCGCTGGCCGACCACACGGTCCCCGCTACCACGGGCCGAGCGAGCGGTCGCGCATGACGAACGCTCGTGTATCTCCTCCATCAGGACCCGCAGTCCTCGTGAAGCTCCGGAGCGAGCTACTCTCAACGAGACTCGGTCGGTATCGATCAGCGCGCCACGTAGAAACGAACAGGACCCGCGTAAGCTCTGCGAGTTGTGCGTGAAGGAGAGACGTGGATTCGCTGGTCCGCCGAGGCGAGCTCGGAACTATGGTGAGTGAGAGGAAACGCGGATTCTCCTCCCTGTTCTTGGTCTGCATTCTCCTCGCGCTCTCTCGCGCCGGTCGCCCCCGAGAAATGCCGAGCTGCCCTGTCCCCGAGGGATCTCACCGGTGGCTGAACGATCCGGAACCCGTCCTGACAGTGGGCTGGAGTTACGGAAAGGTAAGACATTCGTGCCATCTCATCTACTAGGTCGGAAGGAGATGTATTTCTTTCTCGAAACGTCCTGATCGTCCTCAGGAACATTCTGTTCACAACTGCTGCGTCTTGATTCCCACCCACCCAACCTTTTTTTTTTTTTTTTTCCCTTTTCCGGATTTGTGTTTACAGCTGATAAGACAGGGGACGTTCACCCGAGACTACCTTGTAGGCTTTTACACGGCAGGTGACGGCGTCATAGCCACATCCCGATTGTTTTCCCTTAAAATGCCTCACGATGCGCTAACCCTGCTAAGCAAGCTGCTACAGATTATCCGCTAACCCGGCAGTTGGTTTTCAACTGCCAATTTTTTTTTTGTTTTTTTAGAAAAAGGGAAGAAATATAAATCAGATCTACATAGTAAGGTCAAAAACGCTTCCGGTCCCATTGTTTTACTCTCAGAATTACCTGGGGGGTCCCTAAACCGAACGTTGGCAAGAATATCCGTTATAAGAGAGCGAACGTAGCGGATTTATTGAAAGATGCATGCACATAATCTGCAAGAGAGAGAGGGAGAGAGATGGGGGAGAGAGAGAGAGCGAAGATTGAGAGAGAGAGGAGACGATGAGAGAGAAGAGAGAGACGGGAGAGAGAGAGGACGGGAGAGAGAGAGGAGAGAGAGAGAGAGAGAGACGGGAGCGAGAGAGAGAGAGAGGGGGAGAGAGAGAGAGAGCGGGGGAGAGAGAGAGAGAGAGCCGCGGTGACCGATAGCGGAAAATCGTCCGTGAGTAGTTGTGTGGTGCGAAATCTTGCATCAGCGACTTCAGTGAGAGAGAGAGAGACGTAATGTAGGAAAGATACTCGGAATTTTCCCGAACCTAACCGAGGTTCGTGACTGACCAGTAGCTATTTAAATTTAAAAAAATAAAATAAAAGTGAAGATGAGAGGGGCTAAAGGTTCTCTATTTGTTTTTTTTTTCTTTTTGTGTTCCAAGAAACTCAAATGACGTCGACTTGGTTTGAAAAACTTCATCCTGGTTTCTGAGAGAAAAATCCGTTTTCCGTTTTATTATATTCATTTTTAGATGTTCCGTGAAAATTATTAGGATAGCTTAACTTTTGTTCTCTCTCTCTCTCTCCTCTCTCTCTCTCTCTCTCTCTCTCTCTCTCTCTCTCTTCTCTCTCTCTCTCCCCATCTCTCTCTCTTTCTCTCTCTCTCTCTCCTTTCTCCTCCCCCTCTCCATCTCCATCTGTCTCTCCCTCTCTCGATCTCCATCTCACTTTCTCCTTTTCTCTCTCCATCTCTCTGTCTGCTCTCTCCCTCCTCCATCTCTCCTCTCCATCTCTCTCTCTCTCTCTCTCTCTCTCTCTCTCTCACTCTCTCTACCCCCCCCCCGCGCCCAAACTGCCGGATGATTTTTTTCCGAAAGGTCAGTCCATATTTTACCCCTCGATTCCGCTAATTCACGAGGTTATTAACATTTTTAATCAGTCCCGAAGAAAGTTCTACTCCTACACCCGCGTTCGTTAAAAATCACATCAATTATATCTGCTGGGTTCGTTGCAGCAGCGCGAAAAGAAAGAAGCCGCCTTCCTGAAGAGGACTAAAAAAAAGAATTTTTTTCTTCGACTAGAGGCAAATAAATAAATATTTATATATAATTTTATCTCAGCCGAGCTCCGCCATTTTTTTAGCCTGTGGATGCGATGTTACATCAGCTTCCGCGTTCTTTAATTTTTCTCTTCGAAATTCCTCTGAAGCCGTTTTATTGTCGGGAGAGAAGTTGGAGAAAAAGCCGAGATGCCAGGAGAGTGAGCGCCGGATGCCTAAATCGACCACAGAGTTAGCTGTTTATTCGAATTTGATTAAATATTTGAACGAAATGTAATTGTAGCCAGGACAAAATAAATTCAATTAAAAGCCGTTCAGATATGACGGGAGGGGGCGAAATAAGCTGAAAACCTTAAACATATATTAGGCGAATCCAATTAAGCGCCCCCTCCCTCCGGCCTAATAGCATTTCGTTAAAGGATGATTCGCTTTTTCTACTTTCAATCTAGCTCGGCAGTACCGGAACCAGCGCCATTTTCAGTAGTAGCACGACGCCATCGGCTCACGGGTCTTTTTCTCGCGAGACTTCCCATCACATCGAAAGATCCCTTTAAATCCCACGCCCCGGTCCTCACTAGCTGTTTCCTCCCCCCCTGGTGGCGCCGACATCACGCCCGCTCTGGTTTAAGAGATGGAGGGAACGATTTCGAGTATGATTGTTTCCAGTAGTTTGCGGAGGGGGGAAAGGGACCCCTCCCCCCCAAACTCCCCCTTAGCCAGACTACAGAAATACCTGGTTGAACCTTTGAATTATTAAATAGGCACGAACAGTCGGGGGGTGTCGCTGCTTGTTCGCGTGACAGGGCCGCCGTGGAAGCCTAATTCGGGACAGCGGTTATCGATTGCGCCGAACGACGAACCTAAATCACCTTTGGTCATGCTTTACTCTAAGCCGTTCGAAGGGGTTAATTGGTTGGAAATCCGCCGGGATGTACATCCCATTACGCTGGTCATCTCGCCTCTGGTAAATATGCTCGCGAGTAAAGAGATCTAACCAAGCGCCATGGCGATCGTCCGCCCCAGTCTCTCCTACCAGCCCTGGTAGGAACGCGAAATCTGGACGGTGCCGTAGAAAGACGTTTGCGTGAAGCTTGTCGACTACTGACAAATCCCCCCCCCCACCCCGGGACCCCACCCAGACCCGTCGACGTCTGGCTAGGCCTGTTTCTGTTATTGGTGTAGCATCTAATTAGTTGCCCATCACTAGAAGTCACGTGGCAGCAAGGGGCCAGCGCGATGTGCGACATCATCGGTCTTCTGAAAAATTCTGGTGACCGGGCGAGCGGAAATGTAAATTTGCCTCCCTCTAGATCCGGTAGGGGAATCGAGTCATTGCCCCGCCTTACGCCCCATATACTTCTTGTGGCTGTTGTTTACAAACCGGATGTTAAGAGCGCTAAAAGTAGACAGATTTATTAATAGAATATTTTAAAAAGAAAACACGGATAAATTTCGGCCTCGACGTATCAGCCCAAATAATAGAGAAATATTTAATAAACCACCAAAGTAACGACAGAGGGATCAGCTGTGAATGCTCTGCCATGGGAAGGTCTGTTCTGAACCTGCAGGACTTCGTGAACTTCTAGTATCTACAAAAGTCGATTGGTTACCGGACGCCATATACAATCTCCTTACAGCTGATTAGTGTCGATCAGGTTCAGCGATACCATAGTTGTTGAGTTGTTTTGGCTTTGCTTTATTCCCATCAAGGCGTGGCCGTCTTAAACAATGGTGACAGCGCACCTGCCAGTTGTTCGAGTTTACGACAGAAGTGACTGCATCGCTATGAAAGGGATAAAGCCGTGGTCATTAAATAAGTCAGGTGTCTTTCTAAACCTGCCAGAAGTCAGATTGGAACGCGATGGAATGTCTTTTTATTTTTGTACATTTATTTTTAAAATCGGTATAACAACTATATATATACACAACACACAAACACACTCACGGAAAGAAGTTTCTATACATTTCAGAAAATGGCTCTAATTATCTCTGTAACCTGACAGTGACATTTAAATTGTGAAACCCAGGCAGTTATTACGGGGGTTAGCAGGTGATAATGTGCTGAAAACTTCACGTGGCAAACCCACAGTTTTATAAGTATGATTTTTGCCGCAGTAGTAAGATTCTCAAAAAAACTTTGGGGTTATCATAGACATTGATAACGCCTCGCTTTGTCTTAAAATGAGGCGTTTGAGAGTCATACGGATGCTGGGACGCAGGGGTGAGCCAAGCAGATGTTGCAAGGCAGCTTGGAGTTCAGAAAGAAAACCATAGGTCTATCTGGACTCCATACAAATATATACACTGAGATCACTCTGAATGGCCGCGTGTTACGACACCTTGACAAGAACACAGTGCCAGAAAGCGACTACTTTCCTGCATCGGTGGCGAACAGACCATTTATGAAATTATGGGATATCAACGGAAGGATGAGATCAGCTGCATGAATATGGACTACCCTTCCACCGGCCTGCAGGGCATAGCAGTCTCACCAGTTAACATCGTACTTTCCGGTGTCAGTGGAGTCAGCAACATCTGCAGTAGAAGGTTGATCATCACTGAAGAACCAGACTCGTTCCCTGACGACTCCAGATATTCGCTTAACGAAACGATAGATGCAGACGGGGCCCCGGTGTCCTGAGGAGAAAACCCCTGTAAAGGAGGCGCCGTGGGTGCGAGGAGGCATCACGGCGGAGCTCGAAAACCGACCTGGTACTGCGGCTGGCGATCGGTCGGCTGGATATTCCACGGCCCGTTCTTCGTCTCCTTCCTTCTACATCGGGATGCAGATCCTGTTACGCGGCATAGCAAAATCAGGGTCCCGCCAACTGCATATTTTGCAATTAAATCAGCAAATTTATGATGATATTGTTTTTTTTTTCTGTTTTTTGCACAACAAAAATCAACTCAGTCTCTGTAGATCGATGTACTGATATACACCCAGATGACGTGATGCAGATGAGGTTATGGGCGCTCTTTTCTCAGCAGCTCGGCGAGATTCGATGACGTCGTCCGATGGGCTGGCAAAACGCCCGGGGCGGATCTTTGATCAGCCATTTCTTGCCCCGCCGCATGATCACTGCTGCATTCACCCGCAAGTCGCCCGCCTGGATGTCACACACCCACCCCCAACACCCAACACACACTATGAGTCGCTTTGCGTCCCGTCCCCAAGCTGCTTCCGGTTGCACCGGTGGCGGGCCTAAAGTCTGGTGAACTTCCGCATTACGACGCGAAAGTGGACCGGCAGGGTGCCCCTGTCGCCGCGTAACAGGGAGGGGGTGCCAACGAGGGCGGAAACCGCGCGATGTACGGAATGAAAGCGCATTTAACGCTGAAGATTGTGCCACCAACATCGTTTTCTCGGACTGATTGCAGCTTAAAATGTCCGCTTTGCAGATCGTAGGGAGGGAGGGGGGTCTGTCCGCGTGGCGTACCGTTGTGTCCAGACAGCCCCCGACCATATTTGCCGGTGGCAGCTCCGCGGTTCGGGCCCTTGACACTCGGCTTTGAGCGAACAATATTCCGGCCCGTAGGTTCCTTCCCCTTGCACACGTGCGAGAGAGAGAGAGAGAGATGATTTATGCCAGGCGCCGACTTACCGGAACCTTGGTACATTGTTTACGTCATTTACAACCGCGAACATAAAACAACTAACTGCGTTGTCGTGAATATTCGTTAACGTGCAGTATTTTTTTTTTCTTTCTTCCAAAACTAAATATTTAACAGCTCGCTGCGCTGCCTATCGCTGGTTCTTGGTAACTTCACCGGCTCCCCCCGGATCCAGATTCCATTCCAATAAATGAACCTCGGCTTCTTTCCCGCGGTCTTGTGATGGTTGGGAGAGAAAGAGAATGCCGCGGAATGGGAATTAAGTTGGTTGCTAATAGTAACCTGGTGAAGAGGCCACGCGGTTCCGACCGCTACTTCCGAGAGGAAAGCGTCGCGGGAAGGAGGTATTTCGAGGCCCGGATGAGATGAGACTTCCAGCCCGCTGCTGGACTGCGGTGTGGTGCCGCACCTGGGATCGGCGGAATGGTTCCTGGCAAGGTCTGCTAAGACATCCCTAATAATGGCTGGGCTGATCAGCGGGCGGTGACGGGCACCGACTCGTCGGATAGAAAGGCGGCTCTGCAACATATTTAGTAAGGCAATGGTTTTGGTTTAAAGAGAACTGCTGGATGGGACCTAAACAGGAACAAAGCCTATTATATATAATATGGTAATATGTACACTGGTGGCCATAAATGTGAGCTACGTCTATAATTATATCCGCCAGAGTATATCACCTTTCAATATATTTTTACCTACAAGTTCTGAGTCGCTGTAGTTATTAACAGTCTCGCCATTATTATAAAATTTATCAAAATAAGAGGCAATTTTCAAAACAGTTGTAAAATAAATAGATAAATAAATGATATTTCAAATGCGTCACGTGCAGATGTTCAGGCAATTTTAGGGTTATTTGTATAAACAAACGCTTCACGTTTAGTATATGTGAAGGAGGTAAGGGAAGATAACTCAGCATTTTTATAGTTCAAACCTGAGTATAAGCGACTCGGTGTTACAGGAATGTAACGCTTCACGTTTAGTATATGTGAAGGAGGTAAGGGAAGATAACTCAGCATTTTTATAGTGCAAACCTGAGTATAAGCGACTCGGTGTTACAGGAATGTAACGCTTCACGTTTAGTATATGTGAAGGAGGTAAGGGAAGATAACTCAGCATTTTATAGTGCAAACCTGAGTATAAGCGACTCGGTGTTACAGGAATGTAACGCTTCACGTTTAGTATATGTGAAGGAGGTAAGGGAAGATAACTCAGCATTTTTATAGTGCAAACCTGAGTATAAGCGACTCGGTGTTACAGGAATGTAACGCTTCACGTTTAGTATATGTGAAGGAGGTAAGGGAAGATAACTCAGCATTTTATAGTGCAATCCTGAGTATAAGCGACTCGGTGTTACAAGAATATGCTGACCAAGAAGCATTCGAAATCTAGCAGATATCATCTCTTTGCCTGGTTTGTAAAAATAATAACAAATAAAATAGGGAGCGAACGAAGAAAGGGCAGCTGTGTTTTGGTTCCTGAAGCGGTGATTATTACATCAGACGTTCTGGAAACAATTTCCGGTCCTTCATCGTTAGTGAATTGCGTTCTTCCACCAGCTCCGCCGGACCAGTACCATTCGGCTTTGCTGAGGGGGCGGAGTGTAGAGGCGAACACAACAAAGCGCCTTCTCATCGGGGGAAGGGGAGCAGAACGACAGCGATAACGCGGAGGAAGCTTATTAGCCGCGGCAGCCGGACAAACGAAGCTGGCAAAAGGTTCAGGCTTAGGCAACTCCTACACTCCGGGAAAATCATCCTCAGTTTTAAATTTGCACGGAACCTTCAATGTTTGACGTTTCATTGCCAAAAAAAAAAAAAAATGAATAAATAAATGGCCACGCATAGACGGAATTCTGGTTCAGTAGGTCGGCCATTAGCGACGTGGAGTTCCCCGAGTGCAGACGGCGCTTCGGTCAGTCCGAATCAACGACGTCCGGAGCGCCAGTGACTCCGCCTGAAAGAATCGGCTTTGGAAATCTGGGAAAACGTCCGTAGGAAAACATTCACCACCGAGGGTCCTTTTAAGGGGGGAGGTAAAGGCGTTGGTTTCCGGGAATTGAACCTCTATTCAGCGATGACGATTCATCAGGCGGATTTAGGCGAATGTTAGGAATAAACATTAATTAATTGATTAGTTACGGAATCTATATGGTAATGTAATAGAATCGAACTATCACAGAAATAAACCGGCGGTTAATATGCTCGTTTTTGAACAAATGACCGTCGTGAATCATGAAGATCTTTAACTAAGGAAAATATAATAGCATTAGAATCTTAATCATCGCCATACCTAATGGAGGGAATGCGCATGATCAATGCGATTTTAATTGTTTTAAAGTATTTTCGATAATGCCAAATGATTAATTCCCCCTTTCTTCCCCCCCATAAAATATTTAAAAACCTGATTTATCTCCGGTCACCCGAACGCCAATAAAGAAGATATAAACCGAAAAGTAACTTTAAAATCTTATAATAAATATTCATGATGAAGTGTGCAACGAAACAGAAAAAAGTAGGAATAATTTCAGGAGACGAAGAACTCAAAACGAGCTGATAAAATCTGCCGTTTAATGGCCGCACTAAACTCGATTAAACTAATGTATTCATCGTTTCAATCTAATTTATTTATTACATTTAGCCCGTAGAATTTCCCCTTTCCAGACATTCACGCGCCAGCTTCCGGGGCTTGTTGCAGACTGTCTCAAATAGATTGGCGAGGAGAGTACGTCGGCTGTGGTACCGTCATCTCTGTTTCTGCGAGTTTGTTCGCCAAAAAAGACCATCTTCTCTCGGAGTTTTCATGGTATTTAACGTCCCGGAAATGCCATGCGGAAGTGATCTTTCGGCTCTTTGTACAAGTCAGTGAAGATATGACTTTTTCGTCCTGTGTCATTCCGGGTTTGATTCCGAAATAAAAAGAAATTGGAAGGAAGTGTTCCTGTCCGGGATTAAGCAGCAATCCACCGTAAGATCCATCCTAATACATTTTAGGATATTTCTAATGATCCTTATATTAAATATGATTAATATCATATAAAGAATTTGATATTTTTCAGCGAATTATTTCATTGTCACAAACTTTCATAAATATAGTATGGCACCAACGCGCACCTGTTTTGGATATGCCTGTTTATCCTCAATTCGGATAAGTCATATCAGGTAATCCAACACACAAACGCAGACTGAATTGTCAAATACTGCCTTCACTCCAGTTTCAGTTATGCTATTCAAGGTAACCATTATTGGTATCGCTAACAGGTGCAGTACGTACGCCCAGAAATTCTGTCAACGGAAAATTTTGGGCAGTGGACGCGTTGGTCTGAAGAATGCGTCAAAGAACGTGGCAACCAGCAGATTTGCGGTTCAAGATCAAGTCCAGGTCCTTGTACTAATCCAAGGATAAAGCGTATATTGTCATTATTGCACAACGAAATAGTCTTCCTCTTCCTCTCAAGATCAGTACACTCTGCTTATAACAGCACAAGATGTTTGCTTTAGTTCTACGACAAGGTGATAGGAAATACTCCAACTATCTACGAACCGTTCCTTGGCAGCTGACGCTTCCCCGTTCTGCTTGTGTACAGAAGGAAAGAAAGTGGCTGTAGCCAACCACGAGTCAGTTCCCGTCCATAAACTGTGCAAGCCTAGTAATTCCATACTAGACACCAATTCCTTTGACTTACAAGATCACTGTGTATCGGGGTACCAGTACGGACCATCAGAGCGAATCTGCAGTACCTGACTTTTACAGCTTGAACCATTCCAGTTAGTTTTCTTCAAAACAAACAACAACAACAAAAATTATTTGTCCTTATTATAGCGGATTTCCGGTAGCTTAAAATGAGCCTCACCACGTCTACATAATACCAAACCCGCATTTAGTGGACGCAGGAACTACTCTGTCCCTTTTCCCACAGTTTGCTCCCACGAAATTTGTCATTAAACATCACGATCTTTATTAGTAAACTCCATTTTTAACTTCTCAGTAAAGGTAATTTAAAGTCGATCCCTATTAGTAAATGGCTTTCGGAGATGAGATTAATCTGCATTTACTCTCTCTAAATACGGAATTTCATCCTCGGAACATAATCATATTGTGCCAAATGTTTGGTACTACGAGATCCTCGGAATTGATATTCTCTTGTATTTTTCCTCCTCTCTGTTCGTGATATCAGTAGTAGAGGTTTTCAACTTCACTCTCACTACACGCATGACTCGGTATTTTTGTGTTTTAGTAGCAAATCTTAAAAAATAAACTTGCTTCTCCTCCCCCAATTAAACTAACAAAATATTGGTTTTCAAAAAGAAATATTTAGCTATATATATATATATGTTAATTATCTTACGAGAAAAAGAGATTAAACAGCCCAACTGGCGATTAAGTCCCGGATGTACACCTAAGCGAGAGGTCTAATTTGAATTCAACCCTAACCCTTCCCCAACCTCGATGCTTCTGTCTTTCGTTTGTTCCTTCAGTTTCTTCTTCTTCTCTTTTTTTTTTTTATTTGGCCGGGAAATTTAGCTTTCGTTTTCTTCTTCTAATGGAATAAGAAAGAATACCTTAAGCAAAAATCAAACGGCTGGCAGCCTGCGAAATACATCCTATGAGGCGGTGTTTTAACTCCGCCGAGGCATTAGCCAGGTGAGGAAGGTGGCGGCAGGGCGAAAAGTAGGAGAACGGTGCTGTACATTTTACCGTCGAATAAATAGTGTCTAAAAACAAGGGGGGGAGCAAACCGTATTGTGAGTGTGTGTGTGAGTGCACGTGTGTGAGTGCATGTGTGTGTGTGAGTGACTGATTGTGTGAGTGCGTGTGAGTGCATTTGTGTGCATGTGTGCGAGTGTGTGGTTGTGTGAGTGTGTATGTGTGTGTGAGTGTGTATGTGTGTGTGAGTGTTGTGTGAGTGTATGTGAGTGCGTGTGAGTGTGTGTGTGTGTGTGTGTGTGTGTGTGTATGTGTGTGTGTGTGTGTGTGTGTATGTGTGTGCGCATTAAAATGCGTTATTTTATACTTAAAGAAGTCTTCTGTTTGTGACCTAAAAAGTAAATTCCAGAATTCTCTTTGCTAAACTTTGGTAGTCCGTTCATCTGTCCAAATCAATGGATTTACCTATTAAATAAATATATAATCTGCATTCAATAAAACCATCAAATACAAGCTTCACATATTTTATTCATTAAGGTGGCTGGCTTCGTTTTGTTTTTCTTTTGCATTTTTAAAACTATTTTATGTTTTAAAACAAATGATATATTTTAAATTATCTTAAAACTTTGTACTAATGATATGGAATAGTTTTAAAATTAAGATATATTTATATTTGCAAAACTGCAAAAAAGAAAACTTTTTTCTGTATAAAAACAGACATAAGGGAGAGAGAGAGAGAGTCCGTGTATCCTTAGACGCGCGCGCCATGCTAAATCCTATTTGAGGCGATGGGTCGTCTTTAATATCCCGACTTTCGTTTGTGGTTAGATCCGCCATTTTCTGCGTCATGAGCTGCGTCTCGTCTCTCTGCCGCTGCCTCGATTCTCTCCCTTTCACGGACGAGGATGAAACGAATGCCACGTGTCGAAAAACAACGAAGAATAAAAACGTTCCTTTTGTTCTTTACTGGAGATAGGAAGGAGAGGGGAAAGCAGATTAAAGGTAGTTTGTCCTGAAAGCGAGTTTGATCTGAAACGATTGACATCTCTCTCCCCCCCACCAAAGAAAGGGAAAAAACAACAAATTGGTGAATGTAGGGTTAACACGTCTTCAATTGCCCGTCCGTTGTGGACTTATTTGGTTTGTTGGCCGCTTAGAAAAGCTCTCGCGGGTAGGGAGGGGTCCTGCTGATCTGTATCTGCCCCGCATCAGTCGAATATCGGCCCGCCGTCGTCGTCAAAACCAAATCGAACAGAAAATGGAACTGACATATCTAAACCGGACGGCGATAATCGAATCTACCTGAAAATGGTGAGGAGGAGGAGAATTGAATATTTCTGCATTTCGTCTAAAGCCATGGATTTTTACCGCATTTAGCGCTGTGGGTTTGTTTTGTTTTTTTTATAGAGAATTCTCGGTTTATGAATAAGCTGGACTTTTATGCCAATTTTCTGAAAATGCTACTGCTCGGCCAGGGATGAAGCTTAGGACTTATTTCACAAACGGTTTTCACGGTCTCAGCCTAATGGATGCAAAATAATAACAATAAAATCCATTTTTGAAAGCAAGGCGTACCTTATAGTTTGATTAGTATATTTAGATGATAACCATATGGTGCAGGAGAATCAACTTTTACTCTCTCTCTCTCTCTGTGCTGACGTCATATCTCTCCTGACTTCATCTCTCTCTCTCCCTCTCTCTTTCTCTCTGTACTGACGTCATATCTCTCCTGACTTCATCTCTCTCTGTGCTGACGTCATATCTCTCCTGACGTAATCTCCCTCTGTACTGACGTCATATCTCTCTCTGTACTGACGTCATAGCTCTCCTGACTTCATCTCTCTCTGTGCTGACGTCATATCTTTCCTGACGTAATATCCCTCTGTACTGACGTCATATCTCTCTCTGTACTGACGTCATATCTCTCCTGACTTCATCTCTCTCTGTGCTGACGTCATATCTCTTCTGATGTAATCTCCCTCTGTACTGACATCATCTCTCTCTCCCTCTCTCTCTGTACTGACGTCATATCTCTCCTGACTTCATCTTCTCTCTGTGCTGACGTCATATCCTCTCCTCTCTCTCTCTCTCTCTGTCGACGAAAATAATCTTGATCCGTGATGGCTGCTATAAAGAACCTAAAGGGCATCGTTACGTGGCAGTTACTGCCTTTCATGTTTGATGTTGTGTTGTCTTGATTTTTTTTAAAACTTATTTATATAATCCATCAATGGCTACGTTTCTTTTTTTCTTTACCGCAGTAAACTGATAAATAATCCACGTAAATATTTTATTGTTAATCTGCTGTCGTGGTAGTGATCGAGAACATCGCGAATTAAGCATGAACTATACATAGTTTTAACTGTCTGTAATCCTGGACAAAGATCGGATCCACCTCGGCCTTTTGTTTTACAGCTACAATGGGGTCTTTACTGAAAACTATTTTTTTTAAAATATTTTTTTTTAAATATAAAAAAGAAAATTACCACCGATTATTAATGGTTATAAGAAACTTATCACAACACACATTTAAATCTCGTACACAACTTGACACAAAATCACTTCTAATCCAGATAGAGACTCTTTTTTTTTTTTTTGGTTTTGAAGATGAAAGGCATTGTAAGGTCATTACCTACACTGTTAGGTTTCTTTTAGCAAGTAAAACAACGGCAGTGTATTGTTTGCTGCCCTGTCCTCGCTGAGATGAGATGGAACCCCAAACCAAGATCGCTTCTCTGCTTCGTCATTGTTGTTCCTAAAAACCAGCTTGAAGAAAGGTTGGTCCAAGGAAGGGGGAGAGTTTAACCAGTTGCAGGCTAACGTCCAACCGAATGAATTCGTTTATTGTTCCTAACCCAGGAGTTCAATTGAATTTTCCCATCCCGATCTATTTACTATCCTTTTGTCGATTGACGATTTTAGTGGTTTTAGCGTTTGTGTTGTTTTTTTTTCTTAATCCGCGATATCCGTACAAACGTATTTGCCTGGCAGCCGAATTTCCTTGCCCAGAAGATGCTCTGTTATCTCCCCCTTCCCCTGCTTGCGACTAATATTCAACATTTCTTTTTCCTTTGATCTGGAAGCAACGGCATTTACTTTTAACAAACAAACCCAATTAAGCGTAAACCAAACAACAACAGTTAACTCCCTTTGTTGTTTACCGGTTATTTCTCAGGCCCTGCGGTAGCTAAACAACAAAACACAACAACAACAACAACAACAAAACCCCTGGAAATTCAAGGGAGCTAAGCTACTACTACTTTTCCGAACAAAGCTGCTATGATATTGGAACTATTCCATCCCGACGAAACGCGTCAGCGAAATAAAAGTAACTTTCTCGACTGGGTAGAGGAGTCGTCTTACATTTTTTTCCCTGATCCAGAACGAGGCTGACGTACTTTGTGAATGTCTCAGACATCCGGTCGAGGCTGGTAGTCTACAGGACAACTATTTAAAGCCAAATAAATGAACGCGTTTCAAAGAAACTGTAACTAAGTAATGCGCATAAAACGTTTTTACTTCTGTATTTTCAATTTTTAAATGATAATAATGGTGATAATAATAAACGACATGACGATGCACGCAAATAGTGTCAGAAAACGACATGTAAAACGTAGGTACTTACAAAGGAATCGGGGTGAATAGAACAGACAGCATCAGGGGACAGGAAGCAGGCGACGCCAGTTAGTAGACGTGGCGATGCCATCAGGAAGAGATGCAACCATCGGGGAAACAGGGAGGCTGTCGAGATAGAAATTGCCGAGATGTGGGAGGTGTAAACACGGACATTACCAGTTGTGATTGGAGGAGAACTTGGATTAGTTTCAAAAAAAAAAAAAAGAAAGAAGAAATATGAGCAAAATCCGGGACTGACTCGGCGTTACAAAGCTGCAGAGAGATGTCATGCTTTTAGCATCCATTATATAGTTAGAAATACACTTCCCATCACTTTAAACTCCGGTATCCATTTCAGGGAATGGACCACGAAGACGCGCACATACCATAATAGTTCTCGACGTTGCTAGCCATCTCTGTCATTGCTGCCTCTCAATTTGATCGGGTTAAATTTCCGATGAATACCAAATCCGGTAACCGTTTTCTTAAACAGGGCATTCTGATTTCACCCAACCCCCCTCTCTCACCTCAACGGTGTTCCGCCGAACTTCTTCGATGTTTCAGCTAACGTCTCTTTGGCCGACTCCCGCTTTGCTAATAACTAATCACCGACACTGATTTCCTCCCAGGTAGAAACGTATCGTTGTCCCTCTCTCCGAATAAACCCTTGTTTCCTCTTGTACTGCCTCGAGACGGCCGTGGTTCTCCCGTCAAGTGATCGAATTATCGTCCTCGAAGTTTTTCTTGCATCTCTGTGGAGTGGGAACCGGGCGAGTTCGAAGGTCTAACAACCCCACCAGAATCGTCACACTGTCTGCAGACTTAAAACCCTTAGATGTTTGCGAAGCGTCTCCTCGTGCGTCCGCATAGTTCAAGCCAGTCATCTCCAGTAGTTGAATTGCTCAGCATATCACAAATGATTAAAATCGTGAAAATCGGGAATCATTTCCAGTGCATTTACTCCGAACTCTTGGTAGTAATCTTCCTAAACAAGGTTCCCACGTCTGCACAGCATATTGAAGACATGGGTGAATTAAAGAAATACATTAAAAGCCAATGTTTCTTCTAAGATATGCCCATTAATTGATCTAGTATTCCATTAGCTTCGTTAGAGGAGAAAATCTATATATTTTTATGTCTCGTGTTTTTCTGAAACTAAAATCTAGTAGTTAGTATTTGTGTTGGATTGGCTGTATATTTCGTCAACGCCATCATAAGGTAAAACACCTGGAGTTATAGCGATGGGAGAGGTTGTTACAAACGGTTATCTTAATGAGGAAGATACAATTCACAGGATCCTGTGACTCAGTGTACACTAAGTAATATGGATTTGAAAGGTATTTGGATGCGGTACTCAGATGGTTAATAATGACTCTCAGATCCATCTTCCTGTTAGTATCTCTCTTATACTGACGATTATAATTGTCCTACCTCTTGCTCGCATGATTTTATATTTTCAGTAGTGAATTATAGTTTATTTTCTTTCACCAATTTAATAACTTATTAGGTTCGCCTGAAACTGATATGCACACCTTTCGGTGTTAATTAGCATGGCAACATTAGTCTGCGGTAAACTCTGGTACACTACTAGAGAACTGTTGATAAGAGTATTATACAACACATTTGTGTTAATTCAAGCATTCTCTCAATAGACCGCTGTCGTGTCCTTAATAGTCGTACTCCACTAATTTTTTACCTTCAGAATTCTTATACAAAAAAAGGAACTGGAGAAGATTTTCAAAGGCTTATAGCCAAAAGCCAACAGCAGCCAATCGGTTCTCTGGGAGTTTCCATAGCAATGTAATATTCTGACCATTCACGAGAATCTGTTTTGATATCCAGTGAACTATTTAACCTTTGAAGCTTTCATTGAAATCCGAGTACTATCTAGCATGTGACGTAAGAAAACTGAAAACGATCGTTTACAACGAAGGTACCGTACCTACCTATAGATGACGGACTTGGGAATTTATCTTTCTCTTTTTCTATATTTTATTTTTTTTTAAATATATATTACGCTAACTTTAACAAAAGATCGACGACTCTAATAAATCCGAATACCAGCGTAGAAATAAATTATATGAAAACAAAGATTCTAATAGGAGCGAAATTATTGAGAGAGAGAGAGAGAGAGAGAGAGAGAGAGAGAGAGAGAGAGATTACATCAGTACTAGAGAGATAGATGTCAATACAGAGATACATCAGTACTAGAGAGATATGATGTCAGTACAGGGAGCGATGACGTCAGTACTAGAGAGATATGATGTCAGTACTAGAGAGATGACGTCAGTACTAGAGAGATATGATGTCACGACAGAGAGATGAGTCAGTACTAGAGAGATTACATCAGTACTAGAGAGATATGATGTCAGTACAGAGAGAGAGATGAGGTCAGTACTAGAGAGATTACATCAGTACTAGAGAGATATGATGTCAATACAGAGATTACATCAGTACTAGAGAGATATGATGTCAGTACTAGAGAGATGACGTCAGTACTAGAGAGATATGATGTCACTACAGAGAGAGATGAGGTCAGTACTAGAGAGATTACATCAGTACTAGAGAGATATGATGTCAGTACAGAGAGAGAGATGAGGTCAGTACTAGAGAGATTACATCAGTACTAGAGAGATATGATGTCAGTACAGAGAGAGATGACGTCAGTACTAGAGAGATATGATGTCACTACAGAGAGATGACGTCAGTACTAGAGAGATATGATGTCACTACACAGAGAGATGAGGTCAGTACTAGAGAGATTACATCAGTACTAGAGAGATATGATGTCAGTACAGAGAGAAATGACGACAGTACTAGAGAGATATGATGTCACTACAGAGAGATGACGTCAGTACTAGAGAGATATGATGTCACTACACAGAGAGATATGATGTCAGTACTAGAGAGATATGATGTCACTACAGAGAGAGAGATGAGGTCAGTACTAGAGAGATTACATCAGTACTAGAGAGATATGATGTCACTACAGAGAGAGAGATGAGGTCAGTACTAGAGAGATTACATCAGTACTAGAGAGATATGATGTCAGTACAGAGAGAGATGACGTCAGTACTAGAGAGATATGATGTCACTACACAGAGAGATGAGGTCAGTACTAGAGAGATTACATCAGTACTAGAGAGATATGATGTCAGTACAGAGAGAAATGACGACAGTACTAGAGAGATATGATGTCACTACAGAGAGATGACGTCAGTACTAGAGAGATATGATGTCACTACACAGAGAGATATGATGTCAGTACTAGAGAGATGACGTCAGTACTAGAGAGATATGATGTCACTACAGAGAGAGAGATGAGGTCAGTACTAGAGAGATTACATCAGTACTAGAGAGATATGATGTCACTACAGAGAGAGAGATGAGGTCAGTACTAGAGAGATTACATCAGTACTAGAGAGATATGATGTCAGTACAGAGAGAGATGACGTCAGTACTAGAGAGATATGATGTCACTACACAGAGAGATGAGGTCAGTACTAGAGAGATTACATCAGTACTAGAGAGATATGATGTCAGTACAGAGAGAAATGACGACAGTACTAGAGAGATATGATGTCACTACAGAGAGATGACGTCAGTACTAGAGAGATATGATGTCACTACACAGAGAGATGAGGTCAGTACTAGAGAGATTACATCAGTACTAGAGAGATATGATGTCAGTACAGAGAGAGATGACGACAGTACAAAGTAAAAAGCAGTAAAAAAGCAACATTAAAACAGATATAATTTTTATAAATATCGCGTAATGTTTCTTTTTTGTCATTAAATAAAATTGACTTTTGCTTATCTTTGTTACGGGTTCTTCAGTGTTTCCGGTGCTGTTGTTTTTTTTTAATTGTTCACAACTAACCTTTCGATTAGCCTTTTAAATCATAACTACAGTTAATTGTTATTTCGTTTTTTTAAAATTTCTGGCCATGCGACTTCACTTTCTAATTTCTTTATCCCGCCACGAACTACAAGCAGCAGGGCTACATCCACCTCCACTATCCTAAAATCTTCTGAACTTCTCTGACATTTAAAAGATAGCGAAAGTAAACGAATGAATAAACTGATTGGTTTTTCATGACTCCCTTTAAACGAGTAGTTACCGGAAGGATTGGGAGGCATAAATAATGTGCGTCTAATTTAAAGTTTTTCATATGAGTGGATTCATAGATATCGATCAGATCTGTCAGATCCATTCTGTCGAACCAGTGATTACAGAAACATTTTTGTTTTTTTTGTTTTTCATTTTCGTCTGCCTTTCTAAATACAGTCAGATAACGCAGTGACCTGGAAGGCATTAAAATTGTTATGTTAGCTAATGCGTTTCCAAGAATCAATTAAATAAAATCGATGTAAATCATTTTATAAGGAAAAAAAAAAAACGCTGCTCGGTAAGATGCAAGGCAGAAGAAAAAAAAAAAAAAAAAAGATATATTCCATGTTTCTCAAATGAATTAATTTATTAGTTACAAGCACGTGACTGTTAGAAATCGATAGGGAGTTTGTTTTCGAACTTTGTCACAAAAAAAAAAAACCTTTTCTTTCTTCGCCAATGAATTATTTCGGTGATCGGAAGCGAGTCCACTAATGCCACAGTCAGTGCATCACACATCACAAGTGCCCCAGTGACGTAGGTTACGCACCGTCAGATTTTTAATTTGTATTAATTTAATGTGAAACCGCAGCAATCGGGCACTTTTACGGTTGAGTTAAATCATATTTAAGCTTTGATTATATCGATCCTCTCCCCACGCAGAGCTCGCCCGACTAACGCCTTCTAATCACGAGGGCGCCTGAGGCTGGCTTGGGAGAATAGAGCAGGACTTGATGTTCTGTATTCGCTCCAAGAAGTTCGAAGTGCTGTGTATCTAGAGCTGCCCGCTGTGTACGGCTCTGACATGGATATGCTGCACAGAACCTCATAGACGGCAGATAATCGGAAAGAAAACCGCTACAATGGTTTCCTCGTAGAGAATTAGGAAGGAGAATTGGCCTGCGCCGGTCAGTCATCTGTCGTCTTCTCGCTAAAATCTGTCCACATCATCGCCGTGGCTGACGTCTCTGTAGAAATGGTTCCCGTCATCCGGGAAACCCGCCACAGGCTATTCAGCGATGCCACCGACCAGAAGAACTTTTGAAGACCTGGAATCTGGGCCGTACACCGGAGCAATGGCCGAGGACAGCAAGTTATCTTTGAGCCTGTCGAAATGTCCGAGGTTTCCAGGATCGGTGTCAGCAGGATGGCTGAGTGCGTGTTTTCGAGGGAGAATTCCTTGCATCGATGGTCAAGTGAGGGTTTGTTAGCCCAAAGAACAAGCTTAAAATCAGTTTTACTGATCCTGGGCCCCCGAACCATAGATCCAAACAGGTAACGGCGAAAACATTCTTGAGTCCGTCTCTGTTCCTTGTTTCGAGAATCGGTCGCCTTCCTTGCGTTATGGGCAACAACACGACGTAGCACCGCGCAGCCGAACTGATGGGGATGTCTCCTCTACGATGATGTGATTGGAACCCCCTCTACCGGCCCGTTCTGGTGCCGGATTCGAGCGGAAGTGGAAGCACCCTTCGGCATTTAACCGAGCGTGGCGTGAAGAAATCCTTTCGTTCGGAATGCTGCTGATGGAGGGTGTGTCCTTTCGCATGGAGAGGCGGAGAATGCGACAGATGCGGACTCATCCGTTCGGAGGACGGCCGCACTCGGTGCCGTACTGCTGACATATCCGACGCCATGCACTTTAAACCTATACCCCTTTTAAATAGCCAGATTTCAGTTGTTGTTTTTTTTTCCACGCCATTTAACGAAATATTGCTATGCAATACCAGAAAACAAACAGGTGATTTAATTTAATTTTCATATTTCTGTTCGGAATATCATTTTCTTGTCGCGCGAAGTAACTTTAGTCCCAAATGCATATTAAATTATACTGCAGTTCCTGCAGGCAAATCTGTTGACAGGAAATCCGTTTGCTTGCTTAATTTACGATGGCGTTGATATATCTATACTTGCATCAATCCCTTAAACCGACGAATATTAATAATTGTTAGGCAGCATTTTTAAGATCTGCGCCGTTCGGGTTTCTAATACAGTATTTATTGTTTTTTTAAACAAACGAAGGATGTATCCGCGCGGCCAGGCCTGCCATTTACTGTTTCCCGGACTGTAGGCGTTCGGCGGATGCAGAAGAACGACGGGGAGACGATCGATCTGTCTTCTCTAGTGCGGACTTTTCGAGAGAGAGAGAGAGAGAGAGAGAGAGAGAGAGAGAGAGAGAGATGTGGCAGCGGTTTGCGAAAGCGTCGAGATTTTGGTGGGGCGCCGTGTGGATAGCAGCTTATCCTTTTGGTTATCTGACTTTAGCTCGTCTACTATAGGATGCATAATCACGGCCGCCCGCCTGAGGTCACATCCTCACGATATTACGGAAGAAGAAATGAGGAATTGGTCGGAGCAAAGGCGTCAGCGCGATTCGCCATCGCACGGTAAACGGCTCCGGGGGGATGGAGGGTTCTGGGTTCTGTGACGTCATCCAGTTTGGATACTGTTAAGCGTGTTAGATTAAAGGGTCCGTTGTTGTTTTTGAATCTCTGAGACCGTCTTGCGGAAGTCCAAGCATCGAGACACTGACGGGTACCAGCACCGACAACTGCGGAACGAAGGAATGAATGCTAGGCTACAAGGTTTGACTGGTTGTAGGCACACCCCTGACAAGAGCTCCTGTTGAATCCCAGCGGTTTTGTTTTGGTTGGGGATGAGGGAGGAACCATCATCGCTCATCTCGCTGCAAGTTTCCTCCCAGGAAGCTGGCGAGGAACGACGACATTTGATGGAAGGTCCAGTTTTTCGTCGAATCCGTGGGGTGGGGTGCAAGGGGGAAGGGGCGAAGACAAGCCAGTGGGACAGACACCAGGGGGCGGTTCTAATTTCGACCAGTCATCACTAACTGGAAGACCGCGAGAGTCACTTTATCGTCAAACGACGGGAAAAACCATCGAGTGGAGGAAGGATGCTGGAAGTTTTGGTGTCTGACTTCATAAATATGTTTTGAATTCTTGTCTTTTCTAATATATATATATTAAAAACTGGCAAAGCAAATAAAACTAATATTGGACTGTAGTAGACATAAGGAGGACCCGGATGTGAAGCCATTCGAGTTCGCTTCGGCTTCATTTACTTTTCCATTTGCTTCTGTTTACACAACCAGTTTCTCTGCAGTAGCTTTTAAGAGAACAAATCCTTTGTTTTTCTTTCTTCTCCTGTTAATCACGTCTTTGGGTGATGCCAAAACATCTGCTGATCGACAACCAGAAACCGAAATCGAGGTCACGGGAACGCCAGTACTCCGACTTCTCTGTTATCGCTGCCATTCCTAGCACCATTCACAAAAGTATAAAGGCTTTTAATCTTTTGTATACCAGCAGTAATATCGCAAACGCCGATTGGATACTTCTCGAATACCTTACCAATAATGCTATCTCAACCGGCTTCCAGTCAGTTCTCGAAGTACCGTCACGACAGGATGTGGCGATGAGCGCACTGGGGCTTTTTGGCATTTACAATGGACGAATCTCTCTTTGTCTGTCTGTTCCGTGACGGTTTCCGACCCGACGAAAATCCCGAGAGCCTACAGTCGGCTTTTCCTTGATGTAGCAGCAGCAAACCATTGATGGTTGATCGATCTGTCCTCTTAAAAGAAAATAAATATAATATATATATATATTTACGAGTACTAAGCGGCCCGCAGTAACTATTAGGCAGACAAGCGCATTTCAATAGATTCATGTCGCGGGAACTATACAGCTGGCGGCACTGTAACGGCGCTATATTTTTAAACAAACATCAACACCTCTGGAGACGCTACATCATCTTCACATCAGCCGCCCGGTCTACGCAGATGCAAAAACAAAATGGCGGATAGAAGGTTTCTGACAGCGGTATTTGCCCTGCAGCCCTAGAAATATGAGTACAGATGACTTAATTTTAAAAAAAATTCTTTTCAATTTTATTTGTGCTAAAATAAACTTCGTTATTTACGGTCGGCAGCGGTCGATTAGGATTAAAGACAGAAGATCCGGAAGTGAGCCTCTCGGTCGGGACGGGAGCGCGGCGGCTTCTCTCGAGACTCGGAGTCCCAGCCGCGAGTTCCCGAGAGCGCGGCGACAGGTGCGGACTGATCGGCGGGCGGCGCAAAGTAGTGCAGAGCGGAGCGCACTGAGCGGGATGAAGGACGGGACTTCCCGACACCGCGAGAAGTCGTCCGCCAGGTGGGGGCGTACTGGAAGAGCTGAAATTAGGCAATTTCCACCCGTCAGGAATACGCGCGCCAAAAATAGAAACACGAGGACACCAGCCGAGACGCTCTCCGCCGCGGCTACCGGGGGGGGGGGGAAGATCCGGCCTCTCGCGCCCTTTGAAATAAACGTCTGCGATCCGCGAAGCAGACGGGGGCTGCTGCTGCTGCTGCCGATGTCCTCGCTGAGAAGGCCGAGTTGTCGACGTCAAACTTATGTACATATTTACCGAGCTGATTCTCGTGGTGAAGTTCCTTCGTAACAGTTTATTTCGTCGAAACAGACTCTTTTTTTAAAAAAAAATTTGTCATCAGTTCCATACTTCTTCGATAATGAACTTCTGAGAAAAACACTAGGATTAAAGAAATACTGTAGAAAGGTTCCTTATAGATCTCACGTTACCGACTGCCCTTCTTTTAGTTTGTCAAAAAATTGGTTTAATTCATGTATTATTATTATTATTATTATTATTATTATTATTATTATTATTATTTATTAGTAGTAGTAGTAGTAGTATTAGTAGTAGTAGTAGTAGTAATAAAGCAACAAGTTTAGTTTCTATGTTTCTTCTAGTTTCCAGTGGCTTTTATTTGATTTTCTTTGTCGTGAATGGAAAGAAATTGGCGACCTCTAGAGAGAATGATGTCTGGGTATTTACCATTGTTTCATCAGCGCTAGCTTAGGAACCTAGGTTTCGGTGATGCCCTCTTCTCCTCCCTCTCCTCATTTGCCAAACTCTGGAGATGACAACGACCAAAAAAGATAATCGAAACGTAAGCGTGTCTCTCTGAGTACTATTAGCAGCGATGAGGGTGCTGAGAAATGCCCAGAGATAAACGACTCCATTTTTTTTGGCGGCTAATGGATTTAAAACAGACATTTCCAATTAAAATAATTCTCGATGCGTCTTAAGAAAGAAACCCCTTAAAGGGGGGATGGTTTAGAAGTTCGTTGATTGCTCTCTGCGAGGCAGGGACCGTCAGCAGAGCGGCGGCAAACAGTGGCGCGGATGCGAGTTCTGCAGAAATAGGGCTTCCGCTGATTGTATTTGCCGATGTTCTAATGAACCCTGGTGGTTAATCCGGACTGGAATCGTCTTCAAAAAAAATTTTTTAAAAAAAAAAAGGGGAGAGAAAAGAGAAGGAAAAACAAAAAATTCATTCATTACCTCCCGCTGTCTTATACCGGGTGGGAGAGGGGGGCGCTACCAGTGGTGCGGACGGACTGAGACTTACTGCGCCGGCCAGAAGCCTGGTCACGTGACCCGTGAGCAGGTTGGCGTCGTCGAGTGACTTTAGACCGACTGATTTGCAGTTCTTTTCCTCGGACGACTTTGCGTAAGTCAGGGCGGGCACAAATGATATCGGCATCGTTAAATCTCAGCAGAGCAGTGGTACTGACAGTATGGCCGGGGGCCCCCTCTCATCGCATTGGGCGCGGGACAGATGACGTTCACGGACCTTCGATGAGGAAGGGGAGCGGAGGGTTAACCGTGCCAGGGAGGGACTGCCAGTCGAGCCGACCCGATCAGCCCAGTAGTCTCCTAGGTACGGCGGACCTTGCCAGTTCCGACTGAGCTGGGACCTAGCCTAGCCTCTGAACGCTATCCTTCGTTCACTATCAAGAGACGTGCACAGGCGCTATTTGCAACAATCTCCAAAATAAAATCGCATCAGTCGGAATATCCTAGATGGTTCCTGATCTTCTCGTCACGCTCTGGAAACTTCCGATCTAAAAATCCTGGAGATTTCCAGGAATTCCTTGATGACATCTCCCTCCCCCCCCCAACCACCACCGTTTCAGAAGTAGCCATCCGATCACCAGCATCTTCCGTTGATGCTGAGATGATTTTTCGGAAAAAAAAAAAAAAGATATTTATCCCGAATTGTGAAAATACGCGCGCGGGATGTGTCTAATTGACCGTGATGGGCAGCAGATCGTCGTACACGCCGCGATGAGCCTAAAATGCTCGGAAATTGCTGAGGAAACTCCGGTTTCTCACTAAAGGCTTTTCTCTCAAAAAAAAAAAAAAAAACATAAAAAGAAGATGCGGATCAACAAACAGATGCCACTAAAAGAATGACGGTCGGTCTCGAATGGTGGGCTCGGCTTTTCGAGATGGAAGAAATTATTGTCAAGAAGATACCGAATGGATCAGCTGGAAGATGTTTAATAACAATAGACTCATCAGGTCTCACATTCCAGGTACAACCCCTCCCTCCCAGGGACGTTCAGATGCTTCATTATTTTAAGAAATGCCGAAGGCAGCTTGGAGACCGGGACGGGCTGGTTGTCGTATTAACAAAGCTGTTAATAAATTAATTTTAAAAAAAAAGGCTTGTCGACTGGTTTTAGGCTTTCATGTTCTAGAAATATGCTGAGCCCAAACCGACTGTCCGTAGCCGTAAGTTACTCCATTCTTCGGCTATAACCTTCACTCATCAGTAAATGAGCATCCTCCTTCTCCGCGTCAATACCGTACCTCACGCAGCCTCACCCCGTGATTGTGGCTGCCTGTATGTCACGAGTTCCTTAGTCATGACAAATCCCCCTCCCTGAAAAATAAGCAAGCACTGCTGTTTGTGTAGCGTTCCGTCTTCCTGCTTCTCTACTGTATCCCGGTAACAATGTACACAAACTCGCAACCACTCTGGAAAGTTACAGATGAACGCGGTTCATGTTGTTGTTGTTGTTGTTGTTGTGTGCCAAATCGTATAGCTAAAAACGGGATTCATCTAAGGACTGCTCAGATGAAGGGCAGCATCTTGCATCACGCGAAAGTAGCTGTAATCTACATTTCGGAAACCCGGCGGACTTGTTTGGAAACGCTGCCCCAACTTTAGACCGACCGCTACTTTAATTTTTTCTTGTCACAAAGTCTTTATAAACTGCCCCGCGGTCTTACCAGGACCTTGTAACTTATCAGAGTATCGCGATTCGTTTGCTCTTCAGAATCCATTCCTTATCGCTTTCGCTTTTCAAATATTTCGACTTAGTTACGCAGTGGTACGTTAAATCACAGAAGTATGTCGCCTGTAAGAAAAACTTCGAATACTGCTGTTTTTGGCAGCAAAATCTGCCAAGAGATAATACCTTTGTTTCTAGGTTGTTCTTGCAGTGTAGCAGATCCATCACATGTTCGAATACTGTTGTCGCAGAACGGGATATTAATACGGTAAAATTAAAGTGAGTTTACTGGTCACGTTCTAAGTCGACAAACGGAATTATTTATTGTACGGCGAAATAGATTATGTATTACATACATCTCGATATAAGTTAAGGATTACCGGATTTTCCATTAGCCAGTTTCCTGTAGAACTATAGAACTATTGTATAATCTAAAAATGCGAGTCTGATTAAAAGCTGACTTAACGCAACAAGATATCGATATTTTGGCAAGAGATACACAATTAAATGATAACATGTGTGTATTTTTTCTGCCCACGCCGTTTTTATTATTCTCTGCCTCTTCTCGTACAAAGCCCGGGCTCATCTAGCAACATTTCTTGACAGGAGTCGCGGATATGATCCCAGCGATGTCTCTCGACTTTAAATCCAGGCTCATAGTAGAGACCAAGCGAGGAATTTAATCTCCTCGGCCTTGAGATGCTGCTGCAGTTCGCACATTTTGAGGGGGGGTCTGGAGTTGCCCGCGGTTCCTCGCATTATGGCGGTCATACCACCACGACTTAGAGGGGCACAAAATTCGTCCACTACGTCTGTCACCACCAGACCAATGTACACCACCCCTGCCGGAAACATCGGTGGAGGCGCCTAGATCTCCAGCCCGCTGGTGTCGATCTGAAATCACGAGGTCACTTCGGCCGGCCCAACGAAACCGTCTGCTAGGACCATTTCGTTAAATAAGAGGAAAGGAGAGTGCGCGGGACAAACCCACACCGGTGAACCGGCACAGAAACGGATTCAACAGACCGCGGACCAGAGGGAAGTACGGACAGACGACTAACCTCACAGATCCACGCTCTGCACTTCTGTCTTCGCATTTTCGGATAAATAAATTGGAGCCGCTCTTTCGGATATTAACCCAGATCTCGGGTTGCAGCACACAAGCAATTTTCGAAGGTGTTGATCCTGGAAGCGTCGTTATACTTTTAAAAAGGAACCAACTTTTTCCACGACGATTTTAAAAACCGAGTATATAAAGTAAAAGGAAGATGAGATAATTCGCTTTATGTAGTTGTTCGTGTGTGACGTCGTCTTGAACGATCTAAGCAGCTCAGACAGGATAGTAACTAGTTCGTTTTGAGTAATGATATTCACGGAGTAAAATCTACTAATGTTTTACTTATATAATCAAAAGAAATGATTTGTGCAATTAATTATGTATTTAACTATTCCGGAATTACTTTACATAGTAACCGTGCAGTGGCGACGGGTGACTTTACCATCTTAAGAAGTAACCACTGATACAACAAGATGCTACATACAGAATCCCACCCGGATGCGCTGCTGCTGCGCTTGGAAAAAGATATACGCTTCTCTAATTTATGACTATCCTGAAAACGGTGACGGAAAGGGTTAACACGAGATTTTTTTTAGAGGTGGTGTTAACGTGGCGAAACATTGTCCAATACTATTCTCTCTCTCTCTTCTCTCTCTCCTCTCTCTCTGTCACTCTCGTACAGACGTTATCGGATCTCAGTACTGACGTCATCTCTCTCTCTAGTACTGACGTCATCTCTCTTTCTAATACTGACGTCATCTCCTCTCTCTCTGTCACTCTCGTACAGACGTTATCTCAGTACTGACGTCATCTCTCTCTCTAATACTGACATCATATCTCTCTCTCTCTAGTACTGACATCATCTCTCTCTCTCTCTCTCTCTCTCTAATACTGACATCATATCTCTCTCTCTGTCACTCTCGTACAGACGTTATCTCAGTACTGACGTCATCTCTCTCTCTAATACTGACATCATATCTCTCTCTCTCTAATACTGACATCATATCTCTCTCTCTAGTACTGACATCATCTCTCTCTCTCTCTCTCTCTCTCTCCTTCTTCATCTTCTTCTTCTCTCTCTCTAGTACTGACATCATATCTCTCTCCTCTCTCCTCCTCTCTCTCTCTCGAGCTTCTCTTCTCTCTCTCTCTCTCTCTCTCTATCTTCTTCATCTTCTTCTCTCTCTCTTCTCTCTCTCTAATACTGACATCATATCTCTCCTCTCCTCTCTAGTACTAACATCATATCTCTCTCTCTCTGTCACTCTCGTACAGACGTTATCTCAGTACTGACGTCACCTCTCTCTCTAATACTGACATCATATCTCTCTCTCTAGTACTGACATCATCATCTCTCTCTCTCTCTCTCTCCTCTCTAGTACTAACATCATATCTCTCTCTCTCTGTCTCGTACAGACGTTATCTCAGTACTGACGTCATCTCTCTCTCTAATACTGACATCATATCTCTCTCTCTCTCTCTCTTCTCTCTTTCTTCATCTTCTTCTTTCTCCTCTCCTCTAGTACTGACGTCATATCTCTCTCTCTCTCCTCTCTCTCTCTCTCTCTCTCTCTCTCTCTCTCGCATTTAAGCCACAAAAAATGAAGTGTAATAAATAATTTTTTGTTATTTAATTGGTTTAAATCGAATTTCTACGTACAATTATCCTGAATACATGTTCGCTACCGACATATTTGTCAATAAATACGAAATATAAAAAAAAAAAAAGCACTGTGTCTAAAAAAATAGAAAAGGGAGAAATTGGGTAACCGAACTCCTTTCATAAAAAAAATATCGCCTCTGACTGATGTAGGATCGATAGTAATCAAATCGTAAGTGATGGCCGAGTAAACACGAAACGTACACAAAGCAAAGATGACGTATAAAGTTCAAACATTTGCGGCTTTCGTTCATAGTACTGATACCTCATCGACTATTGGATCGATATCGTCGACCAGGCAAACATTAAATCTTCCGGTTCTTTTAACCCCCCCCATCTTAAGTCACTAACTGCGCTGTGGTAACTCCTCTCGACTCTGTGAAATTCGGGGTGTTTCGACAGATGTAATCCGGGGGTTTTGTTCGGAAGGAGGTTCTTGACGGAAAGGGAGACAAACGGACGACATTTCGACGGTGAAGGGGGTCGGTCAGCCTTCTCGATAATATCGCCCTACAGTTCTGGGTTTTTGGTCGAGTGTCAGGGACGGTCGGTGTAGCGGATCTTCCACCCACGAAATGACTCTGAAGAAGTGGGTCGAAGCACGACGACGAATGACTTTTGTAACTCACAACGCAGTTGTCTCCCATGTTGTTCTTGTTACATTATTCATAATGTGTATCCCGTCGGGGAAATCCAGGGGAGATAATTAATCTTATTTAATTGTATCTACGCGCCATTGTTTCTAAATCTATAAAAAAATTTTTTTTTTAAAAATATACATAAATAAACGATCGTAAATTTTGATTTCTTTCAATGGTTACGGGATGATTTAATTTTGTGAAATTATAATTAAATGCACATGAGATTTCGGATCTAGCTTGCATATTAAAAATCTGAGAAGAAGGTTTTCAAAATGGCGAAATCAGTCGTTGAGTGCGTTGACCTTAACAGATTTTGTCGGTTCCCTATAAGCTGCCAATTTTAGGGGCATGGTTATATAAATTGTCAGAATTCCGGCCTCGAGCAGGCCTTTAAAAAAAGGGGTAGCAGCATAGTTCAGGACTGAAACAAATTGCCAATCATCCGCTCAAATAAAGGGGGAGAAAACTCAAGTTATACGGTTGAACATCCTTTTTTTTTCGTTTGTTTTAACAGTGATGATGATGATGTAATCGATGTTTGCTTAGCCCGCTCCCTCTATTAACGAAGGAAAGAATTTCTGTTACATTTATAGAGCTGTTATGATTTGTTTGCCAGTTAAACGGAGTATTTCACTATTTTAAAGAACTGACTGGGATTTTTCCTTTGTTGTTGGCGAGGAAAGATTTCTGGAAATGTCTTATGTAAAATCAACTCTCTTTTTTAAATATATCTTAAATTTCGGGCTTATTATTATTATTATTAATTATCTTATTATTATTATTATTATTAGTATTATTATTAATTATTATTATATATTATTATTATTATTATTATTATTAGTATTTATTATTATTATTATTATTATTATTATATTATTATATTATTATTATTATTATTATTATTATTATTATTAATCTGCATATTTCCTGCCCTTTTTTGAATGCCTCAGTCCATAATTTAAGTAAATACCCAGAAGTTGCGATCTCTGATTATTAATCTGCATATTTCCTGCCCTTCTTTGAATGCCTCAGTCCATAATTTAAGCAATACCCAGAAGTTGCGATCTCTGATTATTAATCTGCATATTTCCTGCCCTTCTTTGAATGCCTCAGTCCATAATTTAAGCAAATACCCAGAAGTTGCGATCTCTGATTATTAATCTGCATATTTCCTGCCCTTCTTTGAATGCCTCAGTCCATAATTTAAGTAAATACCCAGAAGTTGCGATCTCTGATTATTAATCTGCATATTTCCTGCCCTTCTTTGAATGCCTCAGTCCATAATTTAAGCAAATACCCAGAAGTTGCGATCTCTGATTCTTCCACTTGTTTTTATTTCTGCAGAATCGTCGAGACATTTTTAAGGAAACATAAAATTGCCAACCGCTAGATTCTAAGATTTTAAAAAAAAGACTGACACCAGATGCTTTGATGTCGATTTCTTCCAGGAGAAAAATGGACACCAAACTCCTTACTTTCCTATTATTAAAAATACAGTTTCAATCATTTGCATATCTTTTAGTCTCCTTCTTTGCTCTAGTTAAGTAGTAAGTAGCTGACCTCACAGTCCACTAAAGGGCTGCTTGCTCAATTAGCCTTTTAAACGTCAGCTATTTACTACTTATTTATTTAAAAGCGCATTCCTTCCCGATTTTCTGCCTCTGTTTGTTTCTATTTAAGTAGTTTCTGTTGACAAGGAATCCAGATGATTTCGAAATATTTAAGTTTGTATAATTTTAATGTTGGATTGATCCCTTTCTATTTTTTTTTTTTTTTTTTTGTCAAGCAAATACACAGCGGTAATAGGCGGGGGGGGGGTAATCTAAAAAGGTGTCTTGATTTTGTAGGTTTTATTTGCATTCTTAAAAGTTACTGCTGAATATATACACGCACAGAGACTTGACATAAGTAAATACACCTCTTGTAATTTAAATAGGTCGTTCCAGTCACACGAGAAGCGCAAGAGGAGTCTCAAGTTATCCTGACGCTCGCGCGACCCCACAAGTAAACCCTACACTACGTATACTGCTGCTATTTATGATTATTTTATATTTTATGTTTGCACCCGCATGATTTATCCAGGATCCTTTGACACTCTGGATAATTTATCCGTTCTGTCATATCCCCTTCTACGCCAATCGCTTATTCTGTCGCTGTGTTTGTGTTTGTTTTTTGTTTTTTTTCTTTTACCTCAGCCGTTTTACTTCTGTATTGCGCATCCACCTCAAAACCGATTTCCACCCGATAGGTGACTCGGAGCACTCGCTAAATGTATTACTACGCCATCTAATATGCATATAAAAAAAACTTTTTAATTAAAAAAAAAAGATAGAAAGCCACTGCAAGCTAAACCAGAGACTTCTTCAGAACTGGGCCGGTCAACCTGCACGCACCTGCTATCCTTTGATGTTACAGTTCATCAGCCGTCAGAAGATTCGGATCATCCTGGCTCATTTTCATAAGGACTTTATAGATGAGGAAGAGGTAGTTTTTTTACCTCACATTAAAAACCGGGTTTCGATTTGTACCCTTTAAAATGTGAAAACCAACGTATAAGCAGACGCCAAATGCTTTGACAGTTGGGAGATAGCGGAGCTCCTCTCGGCGGCCAGGTAGCCTCGGATTATCCACGAGGCCGCCGAGATGGCCGCAGGCAGTGCGACTGTTTGAAATAATAGTTAAGAAAGGAATACGTACGATGGACGTACACTGATGCTATAACAGAAGGAAGACTAATAACGCCCGGCTGCCTTTATCGAATATAATCAGTTTATTTTAACTTAGCTATCGCAGTAAAAAAAAAATTTTTTTTTTTTTAAAAAGTCGCTTTTGGCCCCCTATGAGGGATGCGCCATTAATAGGTGAAAATGGCTGAGTAGGCAGCGATTGTCTTGTCTTGGTTTTCGTTAGTCGATATTGTATTTCGGCTGAAGCGAGTGATACGGAGAAAAGAAGTCTTGGAACGAACAACCGCCTTAGGGGGAAACCTGTCAAGTGGCTTGGTATGCTCAACAAGAGGAGAGTGTGGGGTCTTACTGCAGAAGTGTACTTACTGGGATTATATTAATCGTGACGGGGAAAAGAACGGGGCCAAAGTGATTAGCGTGGATTGCACAGCCGAGCTACGTGTTACGGCTAAGACGTAAGCGGAATGAACGACATACAGCCACTGGTTAGAAGTTCGACCAGATATAATGGACTGCAGTAAGCAGAATTACAGGTAAACTAGACAGTTGATGGACGGAGAAAGGTGCTCTACAAAGACTTGTTCATTGGCAGATTAGCGAATCGGAATTTGGCCTTTTGGGGTGGGGGTGTGGAAGCCAGGTCTGGAGATATTGACGTAATTAAAAGAAGGTAAGGGCACAGGGCTTTCAATGAACTTAATGTCATCTCTGGCATGCAAAACTGATGGTCGGCGTTTCTTATCTCTTCAATACTTTGGGGCCCCCACACATTATTTTCTAAACTGAACGCAAAGAACAGCAAGCTGGTCTGCAGAACACGTTCGTGGTTACCACACTTTCCGACAGTGAACATCTACAGTCAGATTATTTTTTTATAAAATAATTAGTAAAATAAGACAAGTTTCCAAAATCGATTGAAAGTACCAAGAGTGAGGGTTTTTTTTTGTTTGTGATATCCAGATTCGTTCAAAGACATCTGTCGTTTTAATTGCATTCGTGCTTCATTTGTTTATTATGATAACCGCTGAAGAATGTTAGAGCTGTAAGGTTGTCTTTTTCGCTACAAATATGCAATTGTTTCTAAACGTTTGAGCCTCAGTATTTGCGTGCACATAAAAATTGACAGAGAGAGTGAGAGAGATATTACGTCAGTACACAGACTGAGGGAGATATGACGTCAGTACAGAGAGAGATGGAGAGAGATGATGTAAGTACAGAGAAAGAGAGGGAGATGTGACGTCAGTACAGAGAGAGATGATGTAAGTAGAGAGAAAGCGAGGGAGATGTGACGTCAGTAGAGAGAGATGATGTAAGTACAGAGAGAGGGGGAGATATGACGTCAGTACAGAGAGAGATGATGTAAGTACAGAGAAAGAGAGGGAGATGTGACGTCAGTACAGAGAGAGATGGAGAGAGATGATGTAAATACAGAGAAAGAGAGGGAGATGTGACGTCAGTACAGAGAGAGATGGAGAGGATAGGATGATGTAAATACAGAGAAAGAGAGGGGAGAGATGTGACTGTCAGTACAGAGAGAGGGAGATATGACGTCAGTACCAGAGAGAGGGAGATATGACGTCAGTACATAGAGCGATGGAGAGAGATGAGGTTAATGTAAATACAGAAGAACGAGAGAGGGAGATGGACGTCAGTACAGAGAGAGAGGGAGAGAGATGATGTGAAGTACAGAGAGAGAGAAGAGATTGGTAAGTACAGAGAAGATGACGGGGGAGGAGATATGACGCCAGTAGTATAGAGAGAGATGGAGAGAGAGATGATGTAAGTACAAAGAGAGAGGGAGATGTGACGTCAGAAACACAGAGAGAGAGATAATAAATTTTCTTATGAATTCATGTTTTTTCTCCAGAAAAAAGGCCTCTTCTCGGCTGTCAGTCCACTTGTTTGTGTTCTTCGAGCGTGAAACCTCGTTAAAGTTAAAGGCGTTTGCTTAATTAATTATTTGCCAGGTTCTTCTGAAAGCCGGAATTCCCGCGCATAAAACTGTTTCACTTTGTCTTTCTTTGTTAACATGTTTAGCAAAAAAATAATAAAATAATATGAAGAATAACAGTTTATGTGTTTTCAATAAAGACGGAAATCGTCGAAACTGTTCTGCTGTTGTTTTATCTCAGAAGCCATAAAAACCCCAGGAATTTTAATTTGCAAGATCCGCGATGCGTCGCGCTGTGAGTGGGATGGGAAGGCGTTGGGGAATAGCGAAATCTTTAGAGAAAATAATGCTTTTAGCATAAAGATTCGAGTCCCTACTTATTTATTTGGGGGGGGGCTCCCATAAATGTTAAAGCTGACAGCCGTAAATTGAATCTTTCTCCACTATACTTACGCTTCTTTTCTGAAGGAGTAAATTTACGACGGCTTCCAAAATACTTTTAACAAAGGAAGAAGTCCAAACCAACTCCGAGGGGGTGGGATAATTTACCTTTTTAATATAAAAAAAAAAACTTCATAATTCAATAAATGCGATACTTCGCCAAAGGAGCGTTGTCAGTGATACAGGATTCTGCTGATCGATCATAGTCAAGAACAAGATAAGTTAATTTTGCCTTCCTTCCATTTATAATTTCGAGAAGATCGATTAGTGTCCCCCCCCCTCCCTACTAGGATCAGCTCAGCTTTTAAAACAAACAAATGTAAGAGTCCTCTTTTCAGATTAAAGAGGCAGGCAGACACCCACCCACCCATCATTCTTCTCAGTCCTCCAAACATTGAAAACATCATCGTTGTTCTTTGTTATTTGGGGGTGGGGGAAATGATTCCCCGTAGTTCTTTAAGATAGACGGAGCGACACTCGAGAACTCGAGCTTACACACTGGCAGCAGCAGCAGCAGCCCTGTAGAGCGGTCACGCTCCATCATTATCGGCGTCTAAAAAAAAATAAACAACGAATAGAAATAAAAGGAATTTAAAAATAAAGAAAGAAAGAAGAAAATCGCGTCAACCAGGCATGATGGAGGTGTTCTGGAAAATATCCCGGGTCGGACAAACAGGAAACGCGTTCTTCCGTCAGGGTTAGCAGCTTCCGGGCTAAAGTGGTCAAAGCGAGGTCGGCTCGACGAGAGCAGGTGTAAGAACAAGCCGAGCTCGGTCGTCGCTGGCACTCGCTGTAATTAACCCGGAACATTCTTACTAGATGAGAGGACATAGCGAATATCAGCTTTATGAGGTTGGCTTGGAGAAAAAGCAATAATGAAGGTTGGGCCTTTTAATATCATCAGTTAAGTCCTCGATTCGCCGCCATCCTCGATCCGCAAATTACTGTTTGTTTGTTTGTTATTTCTGAGAGCGTGGGCTTAATTTCGAATGCATATTTTATTGAGGGATGGGGACCAGTCAGTTCACCGACTTCATAGATTCACCAAGAGTATCGTAAAACACGCGCACTTCTATACGGACCGAGAGTTTCCGCGGTTAAGCCACTTCATGCGCAGTAGCTATCCGAAGAGCCATCCGCAGGAATCAGCTACAGCGGCTCTCACGTCGATCGGAGCTTGTATAGGTGTGGAATTTTATCGTATTGGCAAAGGTCACCTGGTTCAGATTCCCCCCTCCTTCCGCAAACTTTCCAGGACCCCCCCTCAATTACTGCTGAAGCTAGCTTCCGGTCTTCGAGAGTACTCGGTGTAGATGCCAATACGGGTCCCCCCCATCACTTGGTACCCACGGAAGCCACTCAGTCTGTGGCGGGTCTGGACTCGCGATCGAGTTCGGCCGCTGAAGTAGCATCGTCGGCGGTCGACAGCTGCGAGTCTGGACGGAGGCCAGAGATGCCTCGTCGCCATGGAATTGGGGAGCAACTGTTAGCCGGCCTCGGTTAAAAGAGAAACTGTTTCGGTTACCGTGTGCTTTCCCCGGGAGTCCTAGGCGTAGATTATGGACAAGTCTTATTTGGGAGGGGGGGCAGACATCTGTAGAAATAAGCCAGGAAACTCGCACTTCCTTCCGTATCTGCGAACCGATCGTTTATGGTTTTACATTAACTACAACAACTCGTCCCTCGTCCTCTTCGACAAAATGTGTTTTTCTTCGCCTTTCTTTATGCTGCCGTCGTCGGGATGCGGCTGTATCATCGGTCTCTTGTCGACGGTGTTACTCCCTCACACGACGTCGGCGCTGTTATATATATATAACAATAGGGGAACGTGCCCCAACTACTTTATTGGAACATTGAATTGCCAGGCTAAATAAAAAATCAGAGGGTTAATTATGACTGTGTCACGGTTTATGTGTAACCGGGTAAGGCTGAGTTTATGAGACCATCGTAAAAGACGATCGCAGCGCCATCTACCGTGCAACCAGGGCCCTTAATTTCATTTCCTTTAGTATAAACTCCGTGGTAAGTTGCGCCGGCGGGGCGGGGTGGGGGAGATGGGAGTGGTGGGGATAAAACCCCACGTTTATAAATGGAATAAGAAATATTTCTTTACCAAATGAAATTCCAGCGGGATATCGAATAAAAAAAAAAAAAAAAGAGGGTGGGGGCGGCCTCGGCTCGGATATCCAAACGGTGTCCTGCGCACGCGCACGAAGAGTCGAATCCCGACCTCTTGGAAGCCACGCGTCTGCGCCCTATTTCTAGGGAGCAATCACCCCCCCCCAACCACCGCTGTCACGCGCGCGGGGATGCTACACGAAACGGCCTCCTTGCTTTGTTGTTGTTGTTGTTTTTTTCATGCTAATTACTACCGGAAAGGGCACAAAACACACCCGCGTCTCCCACCTTCCGGTCTTCAGTCGCGGAATTGTTGCCGTTCTCCGGTCAATAGAATCCGAGTTCCCCGCCAGCCGGGGATCACGAACTCCCTTCTGTAAAATCCCCTGTGCACTCGAAGTTCATTTAAGGACACTGGCGAACTTCATCACCCACACTCGCCGAGTTCCTGCTGCAGTCATCCATTCTCCTCCCTTCCGTTTAACGGGTGTTTTTTTTGTGTGTGTGTTTTTCCACTTTACAAATGGATAAGTCTCGTCTGATGCGCTTAACAACTTGGAAAGTGTAGAGCGATGCTTTAAGATGCATTGTTTTCTTAGGATGAAGTCTTCTAATACAAAGACGTCCGTGATAAACTCGGAAACAAAAAATTCCTCGGCAGCCAATCAACGCCACTGTCGTTTGAAAGGCTGCGAAATAATAAAAGGACCAATCAAATCGCTTGTCTTAAAAACGCTTTCCTCTGTTTGTTCTGTGTGTGTGTGTGTGTGTGTTGTGTGTGTGTGTGTGTGTGTGTGTGTGATATAGATAAATAAATTGCGTACGGGAATTCGATGAAAGACTTATTTCATTTATTAATCCATCGCCCCTTAATTACTCTAAGTTCCTTTTATAAAAATACTTTCGAGTCAATTTTCGAAATCACACCGCCGAGAATTTCATGTTGTTTTCTATTCCTCCTCCTCCTCCTCCTCTTCCCCACTTCAGCATTCTAGAAACTCTGTGATAAATGCACAGTTTATAAACAAGAAAAGCGGGTTTCATCGTCTGAATTCTTGTGTTCCGCCATCGAAATTCTGTTCCAACCAAAGGAAGCCTCCCCGTCTCTCCCTCTGACCCACTTCGCTTCCCTTCGATTATCGATTGTTTCGGCTGTGTCCCCGGATCAAGTCGATTTCACATCCCGTCGTCTCATGAAAAATTTAAACGGGAGATTGCAGGTTGTTTTTTTGTTTGTTTGTTTGTCCCCTCCCCCCATGGAAAAGGAAATTAGGTGTATAAGGGGTTTAAAAATTAATTGCACCGCCCGGAAAGTTCTGTCGATTCTCGCGGCTTCGTCTTCCAAGAGGTCAGCTAAGAGACGATTTATTCACCAGAAGTCCCCCCCCCCAGTCACGGTGGTCCAGCAGTTTACGTATCATCCTTCAGCTTCTGAAACCTCTTACATAAAACAAAATTACATTAAATTAACCCTGTACGCCAATTATTTGTTCTTATTTAATGGAATTTTACTCGCAGATTATTTTTTTTTTGCTTTTTCGGTGGGGGGGGGGGGAATTAACCTTTGTCGGCCAGACACCGACTATTTCTGACTTGGAAAAGAGAGATGGGCGGGGTAGAGGAGACGGCACCAGAGCTTTACTGTCAACGAGGGATAAGTAAAAGAGTTATCTAAATACGGCAAACTCACCCCTCCCCCCAACCCCGGAAGTTTAAAGCGCAGAGACCCGAATAAGTCGTCAGAGAAAGAAAGGGAGGTAATTGACCGATCGACGAATGCCTACTGGTGACAACTTTTGAATCCCAGTTTTAAAAAAAAAAACAAAGAAAAAACAAACTTTAAAGACCCTGTTTACTTTTCCCAGTGGGTGTTAACGTTAATATTAGTTTATTAGCGTCCAACTAAACACGCCTAACAAACAGACTTTGGTTCAATACGATTACCATGCCATTTGCTTATATTCAACTGCAAGCTGATTACTAAATTTGTTTAGAATGCAAACTGTCAATACGATTATTATTTATTATTTATTATTATTATTATTATTATTATTATTATTTTATTATTATATTATTATTATTATTATTATTATTATTATTAACTTAAAAGGTCTCACTTTTACTTTTACTGCGATTAAAGTAAAAAAAAAAATTATAGATATACTTCAGTTTCATCCTATCAATCTTGAGGAATTTAATTTCTAGATGCACAAAATCTAATATTTTGATAACACTTCCGGTTTAAGATCTGGAATGTAAATTCCAAACTCATTTTAGTCCAACACTCAATGACGTCGTGATCCCTTTTTAAAATCTTTTTGTGGTGCTTGCGTGTGGGTGCGTGTGAAAGTTCTTGTATGCGTGTGTATCTCCGAGGAGAAGGGAGTGGGGATGTGTGGCCGAAGCCAGGTGTGGAGCGAGCTCCCGTTCAGGCCTAAAAGGCCGGGTTGAGGGGCCGAAGCACCTCGTGTGATCTTAGCTGTACTATTTATGTCCAGCCTGCTTGTCTCCCTTTGATTTACCGCGCTCTCGGGGCTGCATTGTGTCGACGCAAGAAACAGTAAATAGTCTTAAAATCCTGGCAAAATTCCGAGTCCTGCTGACACGAATGCCTGGTGGCAATTTACGGTCCTCCCGCGAGCGAATGATCGCTTACCTTTTAAAATCGCTGCTGCCATAAAGGGTTAAGAAGCCGGTAGTTACTGGGCTTCTGTTGGCTACCCGGACCCGAACCGAAAGGAGGAGAGTCGATGGTCGCGTGCAGTTAACTGACACGGATCGGTTCTTCTAATCTCTCTTTTCCCCCACAAATTCCCACTCCACTTTCCGGATTAACCGTCGGGTTCCACGGAATTTTATTCCCTCTTTACTGCCGGCTCGAACGTTTTACGGATTCCGATGTTGTCTCTCTTGACAAAATCGATTCCTGGCGTTATTTGACGCAGTCTGCGGTGTCGGGTGAGACGGGCGTTAGACGGATTCGGGCGGAACAATGAAAATAGGGTCTCTGAGATGCTCGAGAGTCGCAGACCTCCCGACTTAAAGCGCACACGCCTCTGAAACATTTTTCGCTGATCCGAAAAGGAAGAAGGGCACCGAAAGCATCTTTCCCACCTCTTCATCACTATTTCTCTTGTTCTCCCGTTAATCTTTAATTTATTCTCTTGCATTATATTTATATATTTTTGTCTTTCACATCTTTAAATATATTCTCTAGATTCCATGTTTTTAATGTTTTCGCAGGCGGATGCCACGGAACAAAAACCTGTCGGATAAGCAGCAGTTCGCCATTAGAGGTCTTTTGTTTTATTTCCCAGAATTCCCAACACCTTACAGGAAGAGGATAACCCTACCAATTGGAGTCGCCTTATTTGGTACAATGCCACACGTCGTTTTTAAAATGTACGACGAGGCTCTCGCATAAGACGAGAAGCAGAATGCTTCCAGGATGACAACAACAAAAAGAAAATTTTTCCCCCCCTTTTAATACTTCCGAGTCGCGCCTTCACAAATCGTAGTAGCTCATCGTCCCCGCTGCTGCATGCGTACGCTGATAGGTTAACAACCGCTATCACTAGCTGCTCGGACGAATCCGCCATCTCGCAATTTCTGAAGTCGTTAGAGGTTAAGAGAAAGAGGCGGCCAGAACCGGAAACCAGGTAGTTAATATCCGGGCGGCTCGCGGTGAATTGTAAGAACAAATTGCGACTTTGCGAAGCCTCCCTGGTTACTGATTCATACTGCAAAAACAGAGACAACAATTTACTAAATAAATAATAAAAATAGAATTCCATCGTTGCCGCGTGGTTTGTATTGTTGTTTTTAGGTGGAAATCATAAATACGACTACAGCGGGTACACAGGAAAAATATCCTCGTTTCTCTTTAAATGAAAAATGTCGTGTAATTATGTGAATGGCGATCACAGTGAGGGGAAACACACAACAGAAGTCAAGGGTCTGGCTTCACCGTCCTTCTGTGCAGTACCACGTGCGGTCTGTCGCGATGATGACTCTTGAGGTGAGACTGGGTTTCTAACCGCCCGGAGGGAGACAGCAAAGCTAAATTTCGCCGGTTAAAGATGGCGCTCGCGAGAATTTTAAAAAAAAACAAGAAGAAAAGATCTCACAATTAATTAATTGAACGCGGTGGCTTTAAAATTATAAAAATCGGTTCCAGTTTTCCATAGTTACTCGCCACAGACGTTCAGCATTCAAACCAAGGCCCAGAGAGATGCTGGCGTCGCTTTGTCATCCGCCCCTTTTGTTTTCCTGCCGACAGTCGGAGCAGAGTTGCGCCACTTTGACTGTGATATTACTGCCGGTCCAGAGAGATACTCTCTCTGTTAGATTTCGGGGGGTTGGTTGGGTGGTGTTTGTTTTTTTGTTTTTTTTTCACTTTTCTCTCATCAAAACTCTATTCATTTCCAGAAAAATAATACAAAATTAATATCTGAAGCGGTCCGCTCCTGTCCTTATCAGCGAAACAAACTTCAATTAATATTTCTTTAAACAAGCTGCCATGTTTACCTTCCATCATCCTTGTTTACACCGGTTTGCTTCCGGTCGATATTAGCGACAAGTGTTGTTCTAAGCTTTTGCGCAGGCGAGGGGGGGGATGGAGGTGGTGGGGGGGATAAAAATCACCCGACCCTTTTTTGGGTGGGTGGGTGGTGGGTTGTTTTTCTTTTTGTTGTTTTTTTGTCTCCCGCTAGTACTTTGAACATTTGCGATTTCCGTCCGATGGCGGCTGGTCTAGGGTTAAGGCAGCTCTGTCGACTTGTGGACCGAGTAGGATCGTCGTGATTTCCCACTCTACACACAATCGCGTCTGTGGTTTTGTTTTTTGTTGTTTTTTTTTAAATAGCTGTTCTTGTCCGGGTGGGGGTTCCCCAAACGCGATTCTGCCGGCTGATCAATGTCCGATAGAGGGAAAAGGGGGAAATCTAGGCGGGCAGCTACTGTGACCGCGTAATTTAGGAAGCTGTGTCAGGCTCGCGATTTTAAGCCATTCCGAGTTTGTGATAGTTGACGGCGGTTGATGAACCTTTCGTTCCATTTGTTTACAGCTCTGTTGGTTCTTAAAGGTCACCGGTGGGTGGCACCGTGCGATCTGGAAACCCCGCCGTAAGAGTGAATTACAGTCGGGAGGTTCCTCCACTTCCTGTAAATCCCCATCTTTGTGTGTGTGCGTGGAGCGCCGGCTGGCTACGTCGGGAGAGAGGGGGAGGGGGATGGACATCTCCTGCCCCAGTCTGACCTCTGACCTGGGCTGTCATAGCGAAAGGCGCTCTTAAACCCGCTCTCCCCTCCTCTTTCTACGCCCGTATCTAGAAACTACTGCTGGAACAAGGCGACCTTCCCGAAAGCCGGGTCGGTGTTAATGGGGGTGAGGGAGGAGGAGGGTTAAACGAATTATGCAATCAGCGACAATCGGGTTCCGCGGCCTCGTACCCAAGGCGTCGCGTGACGGGTGGGGAGCAGCTATTATTTCCAGAAAGCGGACAAGATGTCCGCGCCTCGACCAATCATGCAGACCTCCGACGGACCCATTCTTCGAGAAAGGAAAAAAAAAACAACAACAACAACAAACCCTCGGCACTTCGATTTTTCGTCCTTCACCTAACTGAATCCTGACCCTTGTTTTGCTGTCCCCTCTCCCCATTTTTTTAAAATAAAAAATCCCTTTTTATGAAACGAAAATAAATCTCGGCTCAAACATCCGCCTCCCCCTTAGCAGTTTCTCGTCCCCCCCCCAACTGAGCCAATGACGTCGCTCATCAGAATATCCGCTTCGGTTCACTCCACCTAACCGGGCATCGACCCGCCAGCCAGACAAAGCCGAATAGCTACTGCGATTTGATAAGCGGGTTTCGCCTCAGCGGCAGTTGCCGGGGGGGGGGGTAAGCACGAGAAACAAACAGCTTGACCGATCTCTCTCTCTCTCCATCTTCTCAGTACGTTGCCGACACAGGGTTTCCTTCAGCATCCGGCGGGCGGAATTTCAAACTACTAACAGTTGTTTCTAGATTTCCGCCCCGGAGGCCCTCCCACCGGACCCTCTTTCCCCACCCCCACCGGTATGGAGACTGACCTCTGGGCCCGATAACCGCCCCCCCCGCCACAGACACCATTTTGTCCTATCTCCGGTTACGAACCAACAACGTTCGACGTCCCTTTTAATAACGAAGGGGAAATAACACTTGAAGAAGAACGACCCAGCTAGATTTCCTACCTGCCGGCTGAACGAGCAAAACTTGGAGGAGAACAGACATCTTTTTTTTTCCCACTTACTCGAAATACGTTTCCGACGCCTATCCCAGAATGCAACATCCCGGATACATATTTCCCAAGTCGCAACTCTTCGTGATCAGAACTCTCGTTAGGTGATAGAAAAGCAGGAGTTGTTTCGGATGCCACTACACCGCATTTCTTAATTAAGCATTTATTTTAAAATGTACGTTTAATAAAATGCATTTTGCGTTCTTTCTACATTTCATTCTTCATTTTTTTTCATTTTTTTACAGAGTGTCTGCACGTCTGTCCACAGTTGCTACGAAACTGAGGAAATTCCCGACGGTCCCCTAGTACCCCAGTTATTCCCCTCAGAAGTCCAGCAGGGAGTCCGCGTATTGTAAGTATCTGGAGCCGCCAGCGGCCCCGTTTTTACGATAATTTCGCGGCGAGGAACACAGAAGTTTTGAAAACCTTATAAAGAATAAAACAAAAATGGCTAACTTCTTCCTGGTCCAGGAAACTGAAACCAGAGTTTTCCTCTTCACGGGCCGATCACGGCACCCCGCGGGTTCCAAGGAGGAGAGAAGAACGCTTTGTTCTTTCTTCAAAATTGTCGGCCTAAATTATGTTCAATTCTGTTGAACTACCAGAAGTCGATAACACTAAAAGTAGGCATCGCCCTTCGTGCGAATCTCGAAGACAGTGAATGTCTTGCTATCTTTTATCATGTCACCTGACCTAGCGCACTCTTTTGCCAGTTCCTCTCTACCAGGGCACCGAGAGACGATCAGCGACACTTTATCGAAGTCTTATGGCAACTGCAAGCGTAACCACTGGACTGGCAGCTCGACGCCCATCTGTTGACACTTTTTCCTCTCTTTTTTTTAACGTTTTAAGAAAAAAAGGGATCTCTCTTTCTCTCTCTGAAGCGCAATTACCCAGGATACTGTGCGCGCTAAAACAGCCGATCTCGATCGCTCGCGGCAAATTAATAGGTCCTGAGAGAAAGATTTATCCGAATGAATCGGCTTTCGAACTAAGTTTAAGTTTTTCCCCGGAGGGAGTCCTGCTAACATTTCCCAGAAGGTCGGTCAGCCAATTCTCTCCCTCTCTTTTGTGTGTGTCTCCGGGTCGGGTGTTGGGGTTCGGACAGGTTCAAATTTGCATTTCCTCCAGCCACAAAACGCCAAAAGAAGATACATTTTTCTATAAAAGCAACAACAAAAAGTGAGGGGTAAAACAAGTTGTAGGATCTCATTGCTAAACAACAGTCGGAAAGAACACTATATCCAAGATATGATGGCAATGACTCCAACCTCCCCAAAAACTGGCATATTAAGTAATATTACTAAGGGATAGAAATTAACCTTACATCCATCTTCAGAACATTAATGGACCAAACCCCGACGATTCCAGACGGAAACATTCAGTCTAGTGAGCCGTTCGTGTCCTTCTCCACCAATAATGGGCCGAATCCGTTGCTTCGAAGATATAGATGCGTTTATATTAATTACACGACTGAATCTGTTGGCAGCACCTGTCTGAGTGGGTTCGTCATTTTCCCCTCTTTAGAGATAAAGGAGGGCTTAATTTATTAAACGGTCGGGGAAAAAAGTTGGTTTATTTTTTCCCTGCTGGAGGGTTAGTGCAATAACTCGGTGTACCGTTATTTAAAAAAAAAAAAAACAAACTTCCGTACATTTCGATGCATTTGTGACTTCTTGGATGGGAGACGTTGTAGCTCTTCAGTCGAGAAGATAACGAATTAGTTTTCTCCGTGTCATAGTTGTGCGTAACTGGTTGGAATTTGTATGGATTCTGACGTCACCACTTTTGCGTTTACTTTAAAAGAAAACAAGTTTTTGTTGTTGTTTTTTTTCTTCTCTCTCTTATATACTGTAAAAGTGCAGTAGAACGAGAGATTTCCCCACGAGGAAACTTTCTTTGATCGTCCGCAGCCGAGGACAGGTGCGAACTTTTCAGCGTAGAAAGAGAGGTCAACCAAACGATCGACCGCAAAGTTAATGTCGGCTCCGAGATCTGCCGCAAAGGGCCAATATGACGCCTTCCGCCCCTCCCCAACCACGAGGCGTGTTAACTACTGGACAATCGCTACCTAAGAGCTATCAGCGCGCTCCAGCCACGTCCCATCATCAGCGCGAGGAGGCTGACAGCGAACATAGTGGAGTTCAGAAAGCCCACGACGGGAGAATCCTGGCTGGACGCCATCGACGCACGCGCTAGGAATATTCATGAGCATGTCGGGTTAGACAGCCATTTCCCGAGATGAACCACCGATCAGTCTTTTCTTTTCTTTTCTGGTAGCAGAATTCGTGGTCACTGAATCTCATTAACGATTTTCAGGCGGCAGTGTCATACTGCGAGGCTGTTGTGAACACTCAATTTCACTCAGCATCTCCTCCTCCCCCCACCCCATAGGGTAAAATTAGATGAGCTGAGTTATCTCGTACAACAGCCCCATCAGGACCCTTGCCGCAGCGGAAGTGCGACGAGATCCCTGCAGCCAGGAGGTGATACATGTGCCATAGACCCCCTTTTTTCTTGCGGCTCAGTGAACAACAATAAAAACCATGACGATAAAGTAACGAAGCACCGTGGCAGCTATACGGTATTCACTAGCTTCCATGTTCATTTTGGTTCTTTAATGGCTGCCAATAAAAATTAAGTTATTCAATGCAGATATACAGCTTGCCATTTCTTAAACGTGTGGCTTGGCCCGCATTTGATCTATTAGAAACTCGATCACTGGTAGCCCTAAGAGAGGTTTCATATTTTAATTATTATTTTTTTTAAAAATTAAACCTTAAAATATTAATTTACTGGCGTCGTTTCATCAGATGCATTGTAACAACTAAATTTTACACAATGATTTTTTTTCCAAATATCTCGGCTAATTACAAAATTTTACTTTGTCATTCGGGGACCAAGACTTCTCCATTGACTTATTAATTCCTTGGTACTTCTCAAATCATTCCGCGTCACCAGAACCTAATATTCTCCCATGCCTCATGTCGCAACCTCTATTTTCTCGCTATTATCGTGCTCCACCAGAAGTAGTCGCCAGGCGGATTAACCATCACCGAGTTTCAATTACTTCTTGACTCGGATCCTACGAACTTATTTACTCTCACGATTAAACCTCTGAATTATTTAGTTAATGTGAAAATACTGCCCAGTAGGCATTCTATTTCTTTTTTTTTTAAAAAGGTTTTTTTTTCTTCTTTTACTTGATCATCGTAGAAAGCATTCTTTTACTGTGGTCGTAATATGGAGGGTCGATACATACTTAGCTTACTACTTACTGCAGAAGATCAATACTCCTAGCTCTTAAACTTTGCTACTTCGTGATTTATTGATTGCATGAGTTTCTTCTAAAAGCTGGATATCGGTACAGCTATGGTCGTACTTGGAGGAAGGCATTATTTCCTGTTAAAGTTGGTTTACAATAAAGAAAGAATTTCTGCTAAGTCAAACGCCGACGCAGCTGTAAAATTGTAACTTTGACGTCGGCACACATTGTCACGTGATCATCCAGTCTACTTCAGAGAGTTGGGGGAAAAAACTTTTGTAACTCCGCATCTCCCCACCAACTCTCCCTCCACCCTCAGTCTCCCCCCCCCCGAGACATCTTTGTGTGTGTGTGTGTGTGTGTGTGTGTGGCCTAGACGTCTTTTTATAATCTAAACTTATAGCTACACCAGATACTGAAAGATGGATAACTCTCGCGCACACTCTGTGACGTTCGAGACTATGACATTTAAAAAAAAAAAACAATAAATACCGGCAAGTAAACTTTTCAATTCCTGTTCTATCGGAATACCTGCATTTGTATGCGCGAAGCTAAGGGAGGTAATTCGATCTCTGCGCTCATCCTGTCGTTAAATCAAGCGTTTCTTCTTCAGAGAAAAAATAACGTATCGGCGCCCAACGATATTTAATATTCGGTATTTGGCAGAAGAGGGGGTTTGCCTCAATACTTTAGTGAAGCTGGTAAATGCGGTACTTAATTCCAAATCTCTCTCATCGCTTCGCCGTGAACCTTCAGCCCTCGTTCAACGCCATGTAATTTTGAGATGATTCTATTACGTTTCTTGTAGGGGCTCGGTGAGAAGACTAACATTCCAGTTGTGGTAGGCGTTCCCTATTCCTGGTTTCATGGCAAATGAAAATAAGATATTCAGAGTGTGGATGCTTGGGGTCGCGCTGTCCCCTGACGCAAAAGTTCCGCCCTTTTATTTTGTTCCAAATCATAAAGGCAGTTTCTTTCTCTATTTCTTTCTTTGCTTTCAAGTCCACCCGAATCATCATTATCATTGTTTTTATTGGCACAGATTCCGACCCCAAAAGGGCTGGCTTCCTCAGTACTCCCTAACTATCTACCAAGTGACCACTGAGGCCTTCCTGTCCTGCAACACCACAGAAGGAAAGGAAATGTTCCAAAATAGTACCGCAGACGACTGGACCTTAACAGAGACAGATCTGGCAATTGGATCCAACTATTTCATCGGTAAGCCTTTGCTTAGAAGATGCTAACTACGGATACCCATCTTTCTTCTGGTTATCCTGGAAAGGAACGAAATAAAACCAAAAATTATATACATCGCTATATTATGTCGAAATATTATTATGTTTGAATATTAATATACGCAAAGAAAAAATTAATTAAAGTGAATAGAATAATTTAAAGTTCGCTAAAGAGCAATATATTTGCTGTTCATTTTTTTTAAAACACGTTTTATTTTTCTCTGAAAATCGCTAGAGCCCAACCCGCTATAGCTCTTCTGCACCGGAGAACAGATTTGTCGGTCTTTGTTCATTTCACGTCATCTTTACGTCAGTCAGGTCAAAAAAGAGACTGATGACACCTCGACGTAGTTAGCGACACGAACTTACGCCGAACGAAGTCAGGTTCACCTTTTCTACTGCACTGCAACTTCGGAATTTCCTGTCTTCCATATTTAATGCCACCTAAAGGGGTATGGGGGGGGTGTCTACTTATTCATGTCAGTCGTAAGATGAAGCTAAGAAGATGACCTGATGTTTCTGATCGCGGTTTTCCTACGTTGGTAGTTAACCCATTAAGCTGCTCAGGCCGTCTCGTACTAGCAACCATAATAAACATACTGGGGTTTTACCTGTCTGGTGCTGCGAACTTAATTAAAGTAGCCGAGGCGTCGGGAATAAGCACCTCCTCGCTGTCTCTAGTCAAAACCATTACACGAGCGAATGTACATAGTACGTTCGAAATAGAGAACCTTCTCTGCAACTGCACGTAGAGCCAAACCAAGTGTGTGCCATACTACGTGGTCGGTCGGATCACTGGGCTGAAATCTCTTCTTTAATGAACGCCTCGTGGCACTCGAGGCACGTAATGTTAACAGCTGAAGCCGATAAACTATGGAACACTGAAGAGCGGAAACGGAAAGAATAAACCACTGAAATTTGCATAAAAGGCAGACCACAATGCCCAACAGACAGCAGGTGACCATCGTCTCGAAAAGGGCTGACCGAATACTGATTTTTTAAAAAACACCATAAACTGGTTGCCGCTTTTCATTACCACCACCAGCAGCAGCAGCATGTTATGATGCTTTGTTTATGATGACCTCTTGGTCGATGAGTTGCTTAGTCGAGGCGTGAAGCGGAGAAATACAAATCGGGTCTGATGACGCACCCCGTTATATCCCGTTGTGCGCAGGTAGATGTTACCTTCACTGTGCTGTCGATAGTGACAGCCATCGAAACGTTGTCATCTTAAATATGCTAATAAAAAATTCACACACACACACACACACACACCGATTTAAAAAATTAAAATAAGAAACGTAAGACCGGAAAGAGCGAGAGAAAAAGCGGAAGTTGAGAAGAAAAATTTCTACTCGAGAGATGTTACATAAAAGGAAAGCAACCTAATGATCACGTGACAATGTGAAAGCGTTCTTTGATGTTTCAGCGAACGGAATTTGCTTTCATCTGCGCAACTGTTTCAAGACGAAGTTTCATTCCCACCGCTTAACTGCTGCTCGAACCTCGAGACGGGGGCGTATTCCGACTTTTGCAAAGACATCTACGGCTTTCACAAAGAAGCCATTAGCTCTCAAAACGGATGCAGTTCGTTCCCTTGTCCACCCTGGTTTTTTGTTTTGTTTTGTTTTTGTTTTTTTTTTTTGCACAAAATATTCGCGATCTTCCTAATGGCCCCTTCCGGTACTTAAGGCCATCTGCGGATTGTTTTATTCCCTGCAGTAGAACGGAAAAAAAAATCGGTTATTCAAGCGCAAAGGAATCTATCAGCTCGATAATTTCACACGAGAACCTAATGTAATTTAGTCTTTCGAGGTGCGATAGCTTTTTACCGCGACTCTATAATTTCTCTCTCGTTTATTTCATCGTTCTGATCATATAATTCAATTTCTTGCTTCGAGAAAACGGGACAGGCCACCTGGCGGCCGGAACACGAACACACACACACACACACACACACACACACACACACACACATCTGTGGAGCTTTATGGATTTATTCTCGCGCTTTGGATATTAATATATATATATTTTAAAATCCTGATATCTTACCTAAATTCTAATGTTTTTTCCCCTACCCACAACAAGGTGGGGAGGTGTGCTAACACGTGCTCGCTGCCGCCCAGTTAGGACAGGTCCTTTTGTAAGAAGCCATTTAGAAAGATAACCGATTTTTTTTCCCCCACTTCCGGTGACTGCGGTGAACTTTTCCGTTACTATTTCAGCGGCGGCGCTGTATGCTACAAAACCTCCATCGCCCGGACTCGGTTTAAGTAACTGCAGCAGCTGGATATTATTAGCAATCCTCTCGTCTCAGCTCAGTGGACAGGGTAGCTGAAAGTCTAAGCCGCGGAGCCGGTCGGCCTCGTTCTGGGCGGCTCCGTCGTTTAAATGCCGTTATCGGTATTTAAAGGTAAACATACAAACAAACTCGAGTTCGAGGTAACAGCCCTGGGGTCGTTCAGTATCGCCCCCCACCCCCCTTTTTTTCTCATGAGAGTAATACTTACATTTACCAACTTTATACCGATTTCTTGCTATGTAGGGAGAAAAAGAAAAATTTAAAAAGCATTTTTCTTATTCGTGTTTTTCAACAATGAAGCAAACCAAAGAAAGTTAGTACTATGGTACCCTGATACCAGAATCCTGATAGCAGAATTTCTGCTCCACGCTTTGTTAAATCCCCCTCCCTTTCCCCCTCCCCCAACAAGAAGCGCCCGACTGTAGTCACAGATGCGCCAAAAATAAAGGTGACGCGTGACGTCAGAATGTAACCGATCGGAACTTAGAAGTCTTCGAGTGTCCTGTTGACATTACAGTTGTTATTGGCGGCTTCGGAACCCGCATTTTCCAAAACAGTTCTATTCTGTCTCGTTGTTTGTTCAGATCTGATCCGCGAGAATATTTACGAAAACTTTCTACCATTTTTATCGTAGAAGATCTACCTGTTGTTGCAGTAAACGGTTGTTAGCCTTTGGGAACCGGTTTCCTCGGTGCTTTAGAAACCCAATACACACAGTTATCTCCCTTTGCAACCTGTTTTTTTTCTTCTTCTTCTTCTTCTTCTTCTTCTTCTTCTTCTTCTTCACGGGTTATATGTAATTAAACAGAATTTGATTTACTTTTAGCTGGTTCCGACTAAGCCCGTTGATCAGGTGCGACTACGGACTGCGACTCAATCTCACCGTGAAAGAGAGCTCCTCTTGCCGCAACGACAGCCGCGACCCCTTTTGTCAAGGACACGGAAACTGCGTCACGCGAAAACTGGAGGTGAGAAGGCAAATTTTTTTTCACCCCTTCTACAGTTTTGCAGGGTCATTTAAAAGTAGACTCGAGCAAGTCTGTCGCATAATGATCTTCAGAAGGTTTCAACCTTTAGCACAAAAGGCCGTCTCCGGTTGGTCCGCAAATATCTCACCCTCTACCTTTTCACGGAAAGCGTTTAGCCGTCACAGCTCAAGGAGGATAACTCCTAACCTCCCTCCCTTCTTTCTGAAAACCAACGTAGGCTTCAGTTGCTTTTCGAGATTTTTCACGGTGGAGGGGGGAGCTGGGGTGACTGCAATTTTGCTCTTTGTAATAATAATCATCAGCCCCCACTATAAATGTGAGGAAAATACTTAAAAACTTCATGTTTTCCAGCGTTCCGTGGAAAAATATATAAACCAGGAAGAACTATCGATCCCCCCCCCTTAATGCAAAAACCAAAATGTCTGATTTCTGGACAACTTTAAACAATTTGTTGGCAGTTTTTAATTGCTGTCCATCTACAAACATTCGAGAATTTTCTACGGCCCAACGTGACTCGTGCATGATTTTAATTGTACATCTGGTTGGCGTCAGGTTCTGCATGCGAGTGGTGGATACGTCTCACGAAAACCTACACACAAACGGTACGGAGCGGGGGTGGCTCGATAATGATGTGCATTGCCTCACCTTCTTACCCTTCAGTTACCTGCAATTCAAAACGAAAGACACCGAGGCATTTCCTTTCTGTTGAGCTTTCACACTTGTATGGCGTTTAGAGCAACGGCCGTGCCCAGCCTCGTTTTTGTTTTTTTTACCTTTATTGGGCCCCCCGTTCGTCTAACGGGAATCATGGGATTTTTTTTTTTTTTTGTTCTTGATTAAAACTATTTAATCTACCTGCATGTCGTGATCTACGTTAAAAGGAAAAGATTCTCGCGATCTTTTAAGGAACCAGGTAGATAGGTCAACTAACTCTCCCGTCGGCGAGACTTTATCTTCCGCTGTCTGTTACAGGACTGGAGATTCAAGAAAAACAAATGGCGTTCGAGTTTAACGCGAACCATCGGACGAAAGATAACGCACACAACCTAAAACGTCAAATAGATCACCCTAACCCTGCCTTACTACTGACAAGGTGTAACCAAATAATTTTGTCGCCCCCCTTTTCTTTCCGTTGCTGGTATTGTTTCTTTCCGCGGACCCGACGTATCGACCAGGCGTGCGTCAGAAAGAGAGAGAGAGAGAGAGAGATTCCTTTCAGCAATTAAAAAAAAAAAACCCGTCGACGGGTGCGCGCATTAATTTCGTCTCTGGTAAAAACCATCAGTTTCGGAACCGCTGAGAGCAGAGATGTCCAGTTACAGACTCTTAGTTTGGATTTCACAAGAAATTGGTGTTTCTAAACTAATCACGGAATAAAGAAAAGCATCAACAATGACGAAAGTGCGATAGGAAAACATTTGGTAAACGAGAAAAGAGCCGATTGTTTCAGTGAGATTTTCAGCATCGGATGTCTAAGAAGACGATCAGAACCCCTGGTCAGTTGGGCCTCGTCATATGGGTGGTGACCCAGTTTACTTCGGCCCTTTTCCAAAATCTCTTTGTTGGACATTTTCTTTAACTCAGAGGTCGGCGATGGTGGTGAGTAATAGTTGGTGATAATAACTGCGTTAAGTATATAAGCTTGGAGCCAGGCGCTAGGAAACAAACTGTTATAGTTTTTCCACTTGCTAATCGTTCTATTTTTAGCATCTCACAATCTTAGGCGACACGTGGCGAAACGAACAAACAAATAAAGTCACAAGGCAAATAACGATTATTGTCATTCGCCCTCTGTGCAAGTTCTCTCACCCCATAAATGCGCACGTTCGCCATTCACTCCACATAACTATGGTAAAGGTAGATTTCCATCTTCTTTACACTGCTAAAATACTTCGTTAATTAAGAACACCAGTGAAAAATGTTTTTTTTTTTAAAAAAGAAACATCAAATATCCAAAAGTTTTACATTAACCTAAAATTTTATAATTTTGCAATATAAAGTCGAATTAGATCTTCGATCCACACGATAATGTTACGTTAATTCACTGAAGCGAATAGCGATTCGTGATTTTCTGCCCTCAGTGGAAAAACGACCAATATTGAAAAATGTGACGATTCGAAATCTGACGCGTGACTCAATAAGAAATTTTCAAAAGCAGACACTTAACATTGCTTCGGATACAGCGTCAGGTTATGAGCTCGACTTAAAGGTAGATTTTATTAGCGTTATTTTTAGAGTGATGCAAAACTTTTGGCCGTGACTGTATGCTTCAATCTTAAACCCAACTAATCAGAAATGATATTTTAAAAGATTCTCAGGGTGAATTTCAACTTTAAAAAATATTTTCTAAAAACGGATAGAATTTTTGACGGCATAAAGTAAGTTAGCTGATGACAAAATTCAAATGATTGTTAATTGTTTGGATTTCAGGGAAGATTATAAAAGACTAAAAGAAAGGTCAGCTGTGTGCTACTTTTGATATGGTTGAAGAACTTCCTAAAAAAAAGGGCCGCAAAGATCGAAACAGAAGTATATTAGTCGTATAGAAGCGTTTATTTCTGCGACCTATAACCCTGACTCTACATAAATTATACTAACAGAAATACGTTAGTATTAAAAAGTTTTTCTTCTCGGAAAACTCCACCAGATTTCTTAATTTTTTTTTTTAAATTTAGAAAGAAATCGGAGTTGCCGGATAAAACTAGCGATAGAACAACAACAAAAAGTTGCTTGAAAATCTTCCAGGCGGCGGAAATGTTCATCTGCTGCAAAAAATGTGGCCACCTGGGAAATCTCAAAAACATTGCGGAATCAACTCTGCCGGTCCAATGAGGCAAAATGCAATTACTATGGTTGACCAACCGCCGGAAAGCCGTTGACATCTCGCCTCTTCCTGGGTGATTAGAAATCATAATAACTAATGTCAAGAAATCACCAAAATAATTCTTTCAGCTGGCAGATTTCGAGAAAACTATTAAACCACCGACCAGACAATAAAATGAACCAGATTTTTTTTGTTGTTGATCTCTTTAAGTCTTTCATACTGATTTACTTTATATAGAATAAGCTAAATCAATATACAGACATTTTAAAATACTTTACGCAGTTACAGATATTTACCTATTTTTTTGTTTTTTTTCTTTCATACCTGTCTACTGTTTCACTATACGTTTGCTTTTGTTATACATATACGTGAACTATTTATTTATTCTAAAAAGATAGATTTATTTTAGATTTACTTTCACTTTATAGGAGTTTATAGAAAAACAAATACGACGACAGCTTGACAGACTGCCAAGGTCGAATCCTGGTTGGCAGCACCTGGTTTCTTTCCGCTCTTCTTCAATAGGCGGCCGCTCCCTGTTTTCTGCCAAATTTGCAAAATGAAGAGTTCTGTAGAAATTCTACTGCCTGGCGCAGGAAGGGCGACGTTTGTTAGTAGACAACCAAGGCGCTACTCTCTTTTTTTTTTAAAACAGAGTTATCTCCCTTGTAAAAGATCAGTAAACTAAAGACGCAAAGCGATGGACAAGATACATGAAGGCGTATTAAGAGACTCGGCAAAAGAATAAAAAAAAATCGTTCAAGCTTCTGAGCAAGTAAGTGTCATGGCTGGCTAGTTAACTCTAAGGGCCTAGATTAAGTGATTTTGCTGGCTAGTATACTTGATATGTCATTGACCGACTCCCCTGATAAACAGTCCACAGCGAATGTTACTTACTAATAAGTGACTAGTTGGACTTACTACTTGCATAGTCAGAGAAACGAAAGTCAGGGCAACTAGCTGCAGAACTTTCTTACTGAGAGTGCCATACGGTTTAGCTAGCTTTCAGGGGAAGACCAGTTACACGTTAATGTTTTTTTTTTTAAATAATAACTTTTAAATAGAATAGGAATACAAGAATATTTTCAGTTTTTGGTAATGCAGTCAATCATGAAATATTGCCATATACTGGCTAGTTAGTTAACATTCAAAATAACAATACTTTAAAATAGCAGAAACATTTGGGAAGATTGTTGACAATCTTGGTATTATAAATTTCCCAACAGATGGCGAAACCACATTTCCAGGTATGATTGGTCTGTTTTTGTCTTAAAATTCAGCAGGTTTCATATTAATACATCTATGTGAATAAATATTCAGTTTCAGTACGATCACGAATAGACCAAGCACAGGCAATCTGTTTCGTGTATATGTAATCGATATTACAAGCTGACTCACTCTGCTCTACATAGGGCATTATATAGATATACGTACTGCCTACGTTATCTATTATTCAACGTTCATTTCGTACGTCGCAATGATTTTTTAATGTCAGGTCTAATCTCGAAATGATAGAATTATGTGTATTTTGCTTTTAATTTGTTTTCCATCCTCATAATTCCTGCTGGATATTGATAATAAATGAGAGCAGAAAAATATGTTTAAGATGACTTGAATTTTTCTCTGAAATTCTTCAAGGGCCAGGTGTTGCATCATGAGTCACGCATCGATGAGTACATGCCACCAGTATTAATAGAGCAACTTTATATGTATGCTAATGTATTTTAAATCACAATAAACCTACTATCGACTCAACACAACTATTTTTAAGCTGGACATTTCAGTTAAAACATTTTGCATTAATAACATTGTTGTTTAATGTTCTGCTCAGTGCAAAAGACCGTCTTTACACGCCACTGAGTATCTGTCATATTCAACATCACGCAAATATCACACAAAGATGGTCCTTCAGAGCTGAAGTAAAGATGACATTTAATATAGTGTTTAATACTAAAGCAAGCAGAAGCTGAGTCACTGATCTTAGTCTTTGCAGAGTTTTAAAAAAATACAAGCATGAAGACATCATAAGCTTTTGGTAGACATTATGTCATTAATTCAGTGACCGCAGCAACGTAAAAAGTGAAAAAATGTTACTTGCGTTTTAAAATGTCAAGGAATTTACTTCTCGAGTGCAAATATTCACTTAGGGAAACAGCTTTTTCGTCTTTTTGAAACTGATTTTGAAAAGAAACAACAAGGTGAAGTAGACACGCCAAAAACAAATCACTGAAGAACAATAATGTAGTGCTTCACCTTCTACGATCGACTTGAACTTCTATAAATGACGTCAAACCCATTCACAGCGATTGGATCTTTACACATTTTAGCTAGGTAAAGAGCTTTCGACGACTAACCAACATGTGGTATAAAGCAAATAAGCTATAAATTAGTAGATTGATGAAAATATTAATCAAAGTTGGTTTTTACTTTAGTTTTCATTAAATAAAGAATAAAGCAGAAAGAATTTTCTTCGTCTTTTTAAATTACTGAATGTAATAGATGTAAAATTTCCTAATACATTTTCACTGCACTGTATATAAACTGTAAATTCCATATTTATCAGTTATTGCCAGTGAATGTTATGTTGAGATAAACTTTGCGAATTATAGCCATTCAGTAAATACAAGATATTGCGCAGTTCGTCAATAATAACATCATGATATTTGATAATGTTACCATGGATTGCCATAGATGCTTGTGTTTTAGGTACTAAGTAACAGACCAGACCCGACTCTTTTATGGGAGGTTAACCGGTTGTGGAGAGCTCTGCGGGATGCACACTTCTACATATGAATGTGAGAACTTCCGAGTTTCGCCAAAGTGGTTGTAGAGACTAAAATGTCTTTTTTAAAATAAAACCCGCCAACCATAGAGAACATAGAAGTGCTGCAGCATAAGTTCTTTTGCAGCTTTCGTATTGACTTCATCCTTCACGTCGCAGCTGCGCCTCTACCGAAGATACGAGAAAAGAGAGGAAAGACACTATCGACGGATTTTCAATCATGTTTTTTTTCTGTTATCCGCCAGCACGAAAGTCATCTTCTGATGCGATCCGTTCCTAAGTCCATCAATGCCACAGGGATGTCAGGGCATGAACCCGAGCAACAAATGGAATTAGAGGTTTCCCTGCAGACGCACAAAATATCGCAAAAGTTGAGAGAGAAAAACGATCAGCCTCAAACACTATTCCCGTTAATACTCTTCATGGGAAGAGGGAAAAGGCATCTGAGTCAACCGGGGACACGACCGCAGTGGTCATAGCTGACAGAGTCGGGAAATGGCTTTGGACGTCTGGTTAGTGGCCCGGTCTCTCCTCCCAGTATAAACAGGGCACAACAACGACAATCAGAGAAGTGGGGAATGAGAAGAGAACATATGACTACAAATATCAGATTGCTCTATGAAGATTGGCCACTGGAATACAGGACTTATATATATATATATATATTTTAAAACAGATTTTTAAAAAGTTAACAAAAAAGCGAAATACTGGATTTTTATAAGATTTCTTTTTTGTCGTACACTTATGTTTAGGAGAGACACAAGTCTGGTGACGGAGGAATAGAGTCACAGTTATCCGCTAGAGGGCGTCTGACACTTTTGACATCGACCAGAGAAACCTCTATTGGAACTTAATTCTATGAGGCGGGGACCCAAACGACCCGGCGGCTGATTTTCGTGGCGTATTTATACTTTTAAAATATTTCCAAAAATTCTTAATTATTTCGGGCCATGCTGGTAACCACTGCATTGAAAGACTTCCTGTTCGGGTACATATTTTGGTAACGCACCTTCGAGTGGACTTTTCCTTAAATAAATAATCGAGGATTTTAAATTTGCAGAAAATGCATTGAACCAGGATTAATTAAGAAGGACGCTGTTCAAATGAAACCCGGCTGAAATAACATCGCGGGTTTTAACTGAACGCTCTTGGTATGATAAGCTGAAAAGTTTGCATTATGAACAGTAGCCTTACAGCCTCACACAAGTCGGTAGAAAATGATAACGGAATGTTGCAATAATTTAAGAAAACCGACTCGGATAATGCACACGAAAAGAGCCGATTTAGCAAACATTTAATTAAAAACCTTTTCACACTTATACTATAGTAGTGCATATTTATACGGACTCAGAACGTCCTCCACTGCAATTCACACCTAAACAAGATTGTAAAACGACAAATATTATTTACGGTGCAAATTGATAATTCAACATTTTTTTTAAAAAAAAAAAAATACAAATGGCAGTTAATTACAATTTACAGATATTAACTGATTTACCATTAGTGTGGAATTGTGAAGCTTTTACAACCGAGAATAAAAAATATTAATAGTGTTTATACAAGTATTTAAGTTTATAAAAGGGTGAATACAACATTAAAGAGAAATGCAGTTAACGCAAATAACAACACACCACAGTACTGCTGTCAATTGCTGCTGCCCTCAGTATACTATAGTGCTGTGTCACATGATGCTGGCCTCACAGCAGCAAAGGAATAAGCAGTCGGGCAGCCGGGCATGGACCGAGTCGTCAGGGCGCCCTCATCCAAGTCAGAACAAGTCTAGGTCTACGTATATATGACCAATTCGGAATCAGATAAAGTCGGTTCAGTATAAAAGCGACAGTAAAATAATACATAGAGCTTATCACAACCGAAGTAAATTCGTGTTCAATATTCGTAAATCTTTGTTTTAAGTAATATTATCCAGGGCTCGCGATGACGCACTACAGCGGCACTTTCAGACTTTTTGAACATTATGTACTCATGTATCCCGTCACGTGATTTTACGGTCCCCTAATCATATCAGTACACAAAACTTATGACACCTCATTTTAGACGGATTGCACACACACACGTGAAAAAACAAATCTATCACGTGATCTACAACTAAGCGAACATGGTCAAATATTTGAAATCCAATACCATATAAGGAATATGTTGTGTCGCTATGCGGCAAAGATCAGGGTCGTGTTATTGATTACTTGTAGGTTTAATTGTACACGTGTTCAATAACAAAACGTCAAGTGAGCGTGATCAAATTTTCATTTATCGGTCATTTTTTGTGTGAATCCTGTCGTCAAATTAGCTATAAACACTCACGATACGACACTAATTAGGGTTGAAATCTGTTGATCTAATTTGACCTCTGTTGCCGTTATACTTTTTGGAATAAAGTTCTTCCTACAAAGGAAAAGACCCGTAGAGTTCGATGTCTGCGACCAGGGGAATTTATAGCCACAAAAGTGGTGCACGAATAAAGGAACAACAGCAAAAAAATAGGAAAATGTACACATAAAACTGAGGCATTCCTTGGGGAGAAATCTTCCCTGCTAGTGCAGACATTTCAAATCGATGATGATGAGACAGTGGCTAGAGTTGTACCTCCAGAAGCAAAAACATAAATTGATGTGGAAACAGCACACAGACAGATAATTGATGTGGGCGAACAGGAAGAAGAGATAGAGACATCCGTACAGCACAAACCTCCTCACTGAACTGCCTTATTTCTTCAGCCACATGCATAAAACGCTGCTGGAATTTCCAGGAAAACGGTTTTGGCGTCCCATTAAAATCAGTTTACAAACAACGTCCTTTTAAACAGCTAAGTGATGTATTACCGGAAAGGTATACAGGCGGCAGATATTAACAGAAGATGGGTCACACATAATGATGAAAAGTTGCCTTTACACTGCTCATTCTGCTTGATGTATAGGTATGAGATATATCGCCAGTTTCAGATGATCTAGGGTCGTAAGAATGGACACATGTGACAACGAGGCTTGTTGAGCATGAGAATTCCCAATGCCATCAACCTTCCAGGGAGGAATACTTGATGAATACCAATTGAAAATCTGTCCAACACAACTCTTCACGCGATCAGCTTTGTCTCAGAAATAAGCAAGTGGTTCATCGTCTTGCTTTTTAAAACTATATAACTGATATTGTGTTTTATATTGCATTCCCAGCACTGTCATACCGAACCAAGCATACAGAGGCTGCGGCAACTGTCTTTGATGAGAAATATCTAGAAAACCGCCAAAATTACTTGCAGATTCAATCCAGATCTGCATGAGCATTTGGAGAAGGTTATCAAGAAAGGAAAGAACCGAGATACGTTAAAAAAGGACGGGAAAATTTTGTTACTTCCCTCAGTAACACAACTATGACAAAACATTTTTGGAGACTTCATCAGAGAGGAAATTTTCCGGGAAGCAGAGAAGCTGGTCTGTTTTCAGTAAAAACTGGACTCAACTCAAGATGTCCCTGCTCACGTTCAGCGTAGATTTCTGTCAGATATGTCCTTGGTAACGAAGCCAATAGCAGATTATTGCGCCTTGTAATCGTTGAGGATTCTAGTACAGTGGCTTGCATGCCTTGCTGAGTGAATCGCTGTCACGTGGAGTTGAAAGTGGAACAGGGAATTGAGGACTCTTTCGATGGAGCAACGAATATAAGTGGGATCTACTCTGGCCTACAAGCACCGATGTGAAAGCAGACCCTGGTCACATTCACACTTGGTGCAGCGTACGTTCTCTCTTTACTAACTGTGATGCTAACTCTGTGTGTGTGTGTGTGTGTCGGGATGAGTTTCGTTGGCCTTCTCAGTGGCTTTTCTGCCTTTTAAAATGAATCTTCCAAAAGGATGAAAATCTGGGAAGACCTGATGAAAGCTAAGGCGGGGAATGCAAAGCTTCACAAACTGAGGCACATTACTCAAACCAGGTAGTCGAGTAGAGTTAGATCGCTTAGAAAATCGCCTGGAAATTATGGGGAGCAGTCAACGGAATTCTGTTCAGATCTCGGAGTCATCCTCAAAAAAGTTAGTAAATCACCTGAATTTCGAAGGTCAGTGCGGTACGGAGAACTGAAATTAAATGGAAGTCTTTGCAAGTTTGAAGCCATCTTAGTAGCTCTCACCTTCGTTCGAGTCTTTGATATAACAGCTTCTGTATCAGAATATTTGCAGTCAACTAACTGACCGAAATTTCTGGAGATTTCAAAGGCATCTTCAAAACAGCAACTGCATACATTGATCACCTGAAGGAGAAATTAGCTGCTGAAAACATTTCGATTAACAGTAGCTCACCTGACATCAGGTCAGCGAGACGCTCAAGTCCTGAGGAGATCAGTGATTCTAAAAAGAGCATTTTGAAGTCTGATGCCACAATGTCGCCGCTGATGCTGCCTCAGAGACCAACTAAATAACGTTTATCTCTGCACCAAATTTCATGCTTAGCCTCTACCAGATTTGATGAGTTTATACGGGCCTCTCCCCAGAAAAACTGATCTTAAAATGATATTCAAAGCATTTTCTGGAGTTGACACTGTTTTATTACAAGAAGGGTTGATATTTTTTGTATCAAGCGACAAATGGATAATTACAGTAATGATGCAGATAAAACAGATGAGAGCAACTTCGACAAGGAACAAGATGCACCTACTATAAAGAGAGTTGGGAAGAAACTATCCTGCGAGAACTGTGTATCTTATGCATCCAGTTTGCTATTTCAGTGCAGACTCTGCTCAGTAGCCTACGAAAATTCGTATTTAGCATACAAATATTTATTTGCACTCCGTATCACACAGTACACCTTCGAGAGATGCTTCTCCAAGCTAAAAATAATGACGTCAACGCCCAGCTCCTCATTTAGAAACAATGATGCTTTTAGCCATAGTAGAGGAAGTTGCACTGAAGCTAAAGGGTGAAAGAGAGAAGATTATGGAGAGCTTTGCTAAAACACCAACTGAACTTAGTCCATTACTATTCTTGTAGTCTGCTTACATCGCTGTTTTCTTTTAACCTTGGGTTTCAGTTGGTAATCGAAAGACATTTATTGGTCAGCTTCCAGATTATTGATTGATAATTTTTCATAGTGATGATGAAGGACGATTGTCTTCATGCTATTAATATACACGAGATGAACGTCCACAAAGTGTTCACGAGAATGTTCCAGTTTTTTCAGTCCTCGTAACGTTAAAAAGATAAAATGATGTATAACAACGGAAATATATAATATACAGTCTTTGGCACATGTTTTCTTTAAAATGTTATGTTAAATGAACTCTGTCGTGGATAAATTTGAATCTTTGTTGTTGTTGTTATTCAGATGTGTGATCCAGACACTGTCAGTCCGCCCATTCCTCACACTGAACGACAGTGCTACTGTAGATGCTACTGACCTCATATTCGTCAGTACTTTATACATTAAAAATACAAAATCTGTTTGAAGTGTATGCCTAACTTTTGTGCAGCTTTAATAAGTGAATTGGTTATCGTTAGAAACGACGACTTAGAAAGTGAACGATTTATTCTTTATTCATAAATAATTTAGAATAGAAATTGTAAACGGGTCAGACTATACCGGAAGTTTCACCGTCATTTGTCGGCATCAAAGGTGGGCGTAGAGACGGAGAATTTGTGTAAATCTCCTCTGAAGTCTCTTCTCACGAGAAAATACCCGGAAGGTTATTTTGTAGCGTAAAGTCGTCACTCTTATTCTTCGCGCGCGCCCCCTAACGTCGCCCACTTAAGGTAACAGCTTTAATCTCGAGTTCTCTAACAACACCAAGGCTTGTTCCAAACAATCTACTTGTCGTTGTTCCATATTTAAGAAATAACTGCGCGCTGCTCTTTCAATGTTGGTATCACACTACTAAGGCACCACAGCCGTGGTATTTCGTTATCAGATTAGACGTTGTTGATACTGAAATTCTAATTTTCTACCGTGGCATATATATAGATTCAAGCAGTAAAAATCTAATCCTTCAAATGAATAAATAAATAAAGTGAGAGTTTGTCAGCGAGTAACATGTCATTAAGAAGACTACAACTGTTGTATCAGAAGCGCACGGAAACCGAGATATTAACCCATTTCCGGGAACTGGGTTATTGGCCGATCTGTGACATACGCGCGATATTGCCACCAGTCTTTTCCCATTCGTAGAGGTTGTGTGGAACATTTCATCTCTACGTAGAGGGGCGAGAACACCACTGACCAGCGTCCTGGATGTTCTGCCAAGATCACTGAACAGACAGAAGAGGCTGCTGTTTCTCGCAGGGACCGCCAGCAATTCTGGCGGTGTCATTAACTCGACGGCTTCTGGATGCAGTCTATCAGAAGCAGGAGGCGAACGATGGTCGTAGCGTACTGGTGGTGTTTAGTCAAGTCACACTTTCACCAACCCCTGAAGGCAAAGAAGTCGGTGAGACCTTTGGTGATCCATAAGTAAACATGATTTATTACTCTCTCCCTCTCTTTTCCGCAGCGACATCCCCCCCTTCTGTGATGAAGGCAAAATTGAAGGAACGGGACGTGCTTTTGGTTACTCAGTGTAGTTGTCGCTTACCTGCGAGGCGAAATGGGCGCTGGATATTAATTTTATAGCAGCTCGGATGCCAGTTCATCTCCGAACATGCTAGAATCACCGACTTCTTTCCAAATTCTTTGCTGGCACTGACTCCCTGAACTAATTAAACAGCCTGTTTTTGGCTTCGATCCAAAATCCAACCCACGCATTTTTTTTAATTTTCTGTCAAGGCGGCTGTGAGTGGAGGGGGGGGGCTTTAGAACAGAAACCTGACCCATCTCCCAGAAGACCGTGATGCGCATTCTCACTTACAATCTCCAAAATGGCTCCCTGAGACTGGAAATCATCTTCGTGAAGCGATATTAAGACATCGCGCAATTGTGGCCAATGAATAATTTAATAAAAGCCGCCGGGCTGTGCGAGCAGAAGGTTCCCGCACTCTCCTCAAATGGGCTCTTATTGCATTATCCACAATTTAAAGCTGACGTGCTCCCAGCCCCACCCACATCGCACGGCCAGCCAGTAGCACGTATTCAACGAACGTCGAGGAGCCCGAACGAAACGTTGTTTTCGCTGTTACCATAATCATCCAGAATCACAGCTCTGTGTTCATTAAACAGAATTGGCATCGCTTCTTTTTATCGGTTGCGGTTCACGGATATGTCTCTCTCTCTCTCTCTGTACTGACGTCATCTCTCTTCTCTCTCTCTCTCTCTCTTTCTCTCTCTCTCTCTGTACTGACGTCATCTCTCTCTCTGTGTGTGTGTGGTGACGGCTCCCACGAACAATGGTAACGTCCGCTATGAACAGACAAACAAGCAGCGGTAATGAAAGAAGACAAGGAGCAGCCTGTACAGGAAGTGGTGTATCCAAAAGCAGACCAAAGTAATAGGGAGAAAATAAAAAAAATTTTGCGAAGCTTCCCTCAGTTTGAGGATAAAAGTAACCCTCTCACGTTTACGTGTAGTTAGAATCCTGAGTAATAATCACTTAAATTGGCCACCCGGTCGCATGGTAAAAATTGTTTTGTCTGGTGCTTCGCGTTCCTTTTACTTTTATTTCAAACTCTTTCCGTGATTCCTCTTCTTTGACCCCCCCAAAGATATAAATAGCTGCCTTTTGTTTTTTTTTTAATCTATACACATAAACCTGTCGTGAAAACATGGATGAAATACTATGATGAATTATTGGAACGACCTCACACTCGCTTCTTTGTACTCAGCGTTAACCCTCTTCACCCTTTAAAACAACGAGGAGTATCAGGTTCCTGCCATAGGAAGAAGTAATTTAACATTATTTTGGTTTTCCATTTTGTCCACTTTTTTCCTAAAACTTTATATCATATTCTTGAGAACTAACTACAGCTCCGAATCCGGCGACTATTTCCCTATTTTTCATGCCTTTTGTTAATAAACTACCTCCATCTGATTGGGTACAATAAACACGACAACAAAAGGAAGCGATAAGTTTGTTACGGTTAGTAAATAACAGTTCTCTTTCTGAAGCGGTCTGCTGGTTTCATATGCATTAAAAATATATTTAGTTTTATCCAAAAACACTCGTGTAATGAAAAAGCGGAAACAAACAGCAAATTGGTAGGCAATTCCCAACTTTAATAAGAATTCCTTAAAGATACTGCCATTTAAGCCAAATTAACAATAACGCTTCGTAAGGTTTGACCCACATCGCGAAGAGACTGAAGACGAATGGACATAGCTTAAAATTCTTTTTCAGAATTAAGATGCTGAAAGAAATGTTTAGAAGAATAACGAAATATACCACAGTTTAGAATATATTAGTTATATCTATAATTTAGTTTCAGTGCAAAATCTATAAAATCACCAATAAAAATCTGTCTGAAAATAATTTCAAATCGATATTTCGGGAAAAGGCCAATCGGCAGTGACGTCATAATGCTGTATACCGCGACACACAGCTGTAAAGTAAATATGGTTTTATGGTTTTCTCTCATGTTATAAGCAAGCAAGTTCTTCGAAAAAATGTTTCAGTTAAAGAGCAGATCGGGTCTGTTTACCAGCAGAATTTTTTTTTTTTGATAACAGATGTCAATGATTCTAAAAAGTTCAGATAGTCTGATGGAACTACAGAGTTTTCCATAAATGTAGTAGATAATTTACAGTAAAATTGTTTTACTCAGCTATCGTTGTAAAAATAGTTATTCATCATTTTTAAATATTCCGTGAAATTCAGGCATTTCTGAAATAAAAATTTAATCAGATCATTTATGAATGCTGGCTGGTTTACAGTCTAAATGGGAACTCAGGGCGTTTGGGAACATCCAATTATAACAGTTTCTATGCGGAACAAAGTTAAGCAGAGACAGCCAGAGAAATGGGCTCCCCATATTCGAGTAACCAAGGTGGTATCGTCGTCGCAACGAATGCTGGCCGGACTCCAAGTGAAATGCGGATATTTTAGAACGAAGAATTAATTTCTGCTGAATATAATCCAGATTAGTAAGGTAATATTTGACCTTAAAAGGCTAGATACAAAATAATAATGTCCATTCGATAAATTAAACTTTGAACAACTGTAACATGGTTTACTTACCATCTTCTATGAATAATGATTAAATACTTACCTGCCCAATAAGACCAATACACAAAACCTAGGACATTAACCCTAACCTATCAATGGTCCCGTTGAAAGTTGACAGAAGTAGCGATGTACAGTCAAGATGATGCGGCGGTCTTAACAAAAAAAAATATATCTCAAACAACCGCGACTCGCTAACAATGTTAATTTAAATCATGTTTAATATTCAAACATAAATCATTCGATAGAATCGAGGTGATATCAAACGAACCCAACCTCAGTGCGCATGTGTTAGGCAAGCGATTTTTTTTTAAAAAGAGAAGAAAACTAAAAATCACAGCCAGCCCAGCTGTTTCCACTGCAGAACAATGACTTATTTGTCATTTTTTTTTCACGTCGGCGTATTAAATGTCATAGTTAAACTTCGCGATCCGCTCCACATTTTGTTGTAATGGCTACAGGAGTAAGAGGGGAAAAAAAGATTAAAATTATATATGCATGTTAAAGGATTTTCAAGCTTCGTAGCAGTCTTTTATCTACTTACTGAGCAATGTCTCAGGGTTGGTGTAACAGTGTGATCTATATAACTTGGCGTTCACACACAGGGGTAGCAATTAGCCAACAATTCTGTAACCCATTTCAGTAAATCCTCGTAGGGAATGTGGTATGATATACACTGGTAGCCACGTGCATTGTTGTCCTCCCCCCCCGATAGGTGGCAGATGCAGCACATAACCAGAGATAGAGATAGCCATGCCACCTCTGCGGATTTTAAAAAAAAAGAAATTAGCGAGCTGTCACTGGTGCTTTTTCTCTGAGGTTGTAAGACAAGCGGAATTTATCGAAGAGTAAAGATGCAATTTGAGGACAACTGCGTGTGTTGGGCTTAGCGCTCACGAGAATACGAAGAGCCGGTGAGAGAGATAAAACCCGTGGCCTGACCGAATATCTGCCGGCAGCCACGTCGCTCGTGTCGAGGGGCTGATTTTGGGAGATGGGAACGGTTAATTCACCGTGACTAGCTGAATTTCTGAAGAGTGAGCTCGTTATGCCGAAAAATGGTAACGGAAGATCCCAGAGCCGGCGGGCCAGACCTTTACCTGCAGGCACCGATAAGGAAAGTTGGGTGGCTCGCCATCAAAAGCCGGAGAGAAGGGGCCGGATTCTCCAGTAACCAATACCTTCAATTCCCAACTTTCTGCCGGAAAGGAAACTATGACAATCTTATTTTTTTATGTATATATATATTTTAGATGTGCAGAGTGAGATCACAGCCCTGCCTGGCTGTTCGTGCTCAGAACCAGGGATTCGTGTTGTGACTCGTTGGACGACACATTCAAGCCGGGCGCTCTTCGGACACGCACCAAGGACATCGTTGTTCCGACACGATCGTCCGACGATGGAATTGTTGGGAAAGCTCTGACCTGGACCCTGTCGGACTTCTAAAAGAAACTGCATGTAGAAGGGAGTTAGGACAGCAACGATGCAGTACTAAAAGATTTGTATGCTGCCGGCACCAGGAGGCTTATTGAGCGTGCATTTGAGAACAGGGAGATTATGTGGAGAAAAATGGTCTGCAGGTCTTGTAGGTGGCGTTATACCTTCTCTGAAGAATGGCTTTTGGTTTTATGTTTATTGAGCCTCATCCTATGTATAAACATTTTTTAAAAAGTGTAACTAGTTGTTTATATTTAATGTATTAATTCAGTTTTTAAGAAAACAAGGAAGATAGGAAAAACTGCTTTATATACACTGTTGGGGTTTATCTGAAGCAATGTTGGCCAGCCTTGGAGATCTGATTTGTTTCCTTTGGTACCATCAGCCGACAAAGGCAGCGTTAAAAAATATAGAAAAATTCCTAGGATAAGAAAGAAAATGGTGGATAATAAAAGTGAAATAATTATGAAGAAAGTCTGCTAGAAGTTCGGAAATAGGATATTTCACGCTGAAATATTTAGCCACAGCACCAACAGTCAGAAAGATGCAATAGGTTCCGCCCGAATGTGTTTTCCAATATTATGGTTACAGGCGCTGAACGCGAAAAATATGGAAGTTAAGAACGGGGAATTTTGTTAATAACTCAGGGAAAGATCTGCAGTCGCTCTTTACTTCGAATTTGGAGCAAACACTTATACTAAAATCTGCGAAATCTGGTCGACGTCTTCGTTAGAACCGCTTCCAACATTACCAGTTTTAAAATATGTCTTTTTTCGTAATGATTTTCTTCAGTTGCATACCATGCTTTCGTTAATTGTCTTCGTGATGCACGTGACCGATTTCCAACGCCGTAGGTAAAATACGGACAAAATCAAGAGAAAGAATATCGGACAATGGCTCTAACAAGAGAGAGAGGGGGGAGATGGAGAAAGAGAGATGGAGAGAGAGAGAGAGAGAGGAGAGAGAGAGAGAGAGAGAGAGAGAGAGGGGGGAGATGGAGAAAAGAGAGAGAGAGAGAGAGAGAGAGAGAGGGGGGAGATGGAGAAAAAGAGAGAGAGGAGAGAGAGAGAGAGAGAGATGAGAGAGAGAGAGAGAGAGGAGAGAGAGAGAGAGAGAGAGAGAGAGAGAGAGAGGAGGAGAGAGAGAGAGAGAGAGAGAGAGGAGAGAGAGAACTTAAATATCTTTAAAAATCAATTCGCCCGATAACAAAAACAACAAAAAGAACATAAAAAAATATATTTTCAATGCATGAAATGGTTACTGTAGAACAGAAGATACAGGAAAGAAAGGAAGAAAAGAGAACGACCACAAATGATCTTAAAAATCAATATTTATGCATATAGTAGACATTTCGAATGAATTCAAAGCTTCACAGATTTCTGCACGAATGAAAAAATGTTACAGACAAAGGGAACGTTGTATTTAGATTCATATTTATATTTTAAAAAGATAGAGATAAAAATGCAGGATATTTTAATAATAATATTATTATTATTATTATTATGCGTGTGTGGATTAGAAAAATTGTTAATGGGATTTCTTGTTTCTGTATGTATTCCTTGATACAACATATATTCCAAAAAGTTAAAAGACAGAACAGATTACCGACACCGTTAAACAGAGAGCTCGCCAACACAGTAGCTGAGCCGTTCTGTTCCGCACACGGACGTAGAAGAAACAACACCCAACTTTCCCACGCCCGTAACTGAACGTGCAGTCACTATAGAAAAGATGTCATTTTATAACAGGTCTGGTCGGTCGGACTTATCTTGGATTAAATTAAAACTTATTAAATATTCGCAGACCGGTAACTGACCAACAGTGGTTAGCTAATATCTCATATTTTAGTATATACATTTCGGACGATTGGCAAAGGTTTTGTGCGAAACCCGACGCAGCCAAACCGAGTCCGGGTTTCCTTTGTCGTGTTGTGGGCGGACGTGAAGAGGATAGTCGAACAGGTGCCCGGAGCGATCGTCCAGACATCCGTCTCCTATAGTTTACAGAAAAGCGGCTTACCTGTGTACTGAGTGTAGGAAATCCAGTAATTGTTGGTGATGCTGATGATAAGCAGCAGCAAGGTGATGAAGCTGACGAATACTCCGACATGCCGAGTCCGCACGAAGGTGCCGTGCTCCCAGAAATCCGTTAAGATGTTCCACTCCGTCACCGACAGCTGCACCTGGGTCCGAATTGGGTAGCTCCCCTTTTTGCTCTTTTCGATGACGCTAAACGTGTAGTAGCGCTGCTGGTTGTGTCGCTTCAGGTAGTTGATGTCCTCCTCCGACAGATACTTCCCTTCCAGATCGGGGTGCACGAACTTAAGGCACTCTTGGCGGGCTTTCTTCACGGGGGTGGACGCCCGCTCGCGCTCCGTGTTCGTCTTGTCCACGAGGTCGAGCCGTCGCCGGAACGAAGCTTTGCGCTCTCGCGACCACTTGGTCCAGGCCGACTCGGTGCTCTTGCCCAAGAACTTTCTCGGGCTCTTCGTAGAGCCGCTGCGCGACCTGTAAGACCCCGCCGACGAGTGGCTCCGCGCCGAGCTGCGCATAGAGCTACGCCGGTCCCACTCCTTGTCCAGGAACTCCGGCTGCAGCCCCGCGGACCCGGCCTGCCGACCCGCCAACTCGACGTGTTTCATTCTGCTGGCGGACGCCGCGGCGCTCTGCGTGAACAGATCGTCAAAGTTTGTTTGGTTCGCGCACACATCTCCGCCAGTCTCGCTGGCGACAGGTGTCGGCCCCTGCCTGTCGGCCGACTTCCTCCGTCCGCGCACCGAGCTCGATAGCGCCGTGGTCTCCCCGGGATCCAAACCTCGCCCGCTCCTGGCGCTGTGGATGCTCTCTTGAGAGGAAAATCCCGAGGTGATCGTTTCTCCCAGCCCGCTGGTTTCCGTGGAGCTCTGAGCGTGGATTCCGTGCAGGCTCGTAGACTTCTCCATCTTCGTTCCTTCGGGACTCAGATATTTTTTATTCTTGTCGTGGTCGTCATCGTTCCCATTACCTTCGCCCCTGCTCTCCATCTCGCCGACAGCTGCTTTCTCTCTTCCCCGCTGACCACCAGCTCTTATTGTCAGTCACTGGAACACAACGAGGAGCCGGATGAACAAACAACAACAACAACAACAACAACAATGATGTCTAAACGTGTATTAAATTAATACTATATATGGAAATCTTAGACTACACACACTGCGTGTGATAGCCGAACTCCGATAAAATCATACTACAAGCTATGCTAATGACTAGTAAATCTAATCCATCTATTAAATCGCACTAAGGTTCATCTGATAGACCGAGTTACCAATTATATTTATATATGCACCTGTATGATGAAAAAGGTACTTCAGCAACCCCCCTCTCTCTCTTAATCAGACATTTATTCTTCGAACCTAAAGACTGTGTGTGTGTGTGTGTAATCACGTGATGAAGCTGGATACTCCGGGAGGTGGGAGGAACTTTAATAAATAATCACCACTCCGGCTGTGCGCTAGCATCCCGTTTTCTGCGGTAGACTTTTTCATCTGGTCGAATTACAGCCAAAAAAGAGAGGTCTCAATGGAAACCGACTTCTGTCGGAGATCGATCTGAGTTGGAGCGGCCTCTACCTTCGGGTTTCTTCGGTAGGACTGAACCCCATCAGCATCTCTATCTGATCAAACCTTCAGCCCGTTAACTGTCGCCGTCGCTCATCATCAGCGAAATACCTCAGCTTTTAATATAAATAAACAAATCTAAATATTATGTGTGTGTGTGTGTGCAATATCACAATAATAAAATATCGTTACATGAAGTTTATTTATAGCAATTATTAAAATCCTCCGAGAAATGGCGTTCTTCCCATGCACACCGTAAACACCTATTAATTACGGAAGGCAGCCAAAACACAGCCAGATCTTTTTTTGAGCGAAAAAACAACAAAAACAACAAACAACTAGCGAGGTCAACCGTGAGTCATCTCCTACGTTACCGTTCTTTTTAAATAAAATGCGCATTAACCCTGGAAACGGGAGACAATTCACAACATCAAATTGCATAGCGAAACGTTGTTTAATTCCGAAAATTCTGAAATGGGGACTTGTTTTCCTCACGAATAATTACTCACACGTTAAATTCCCATACCGCATGTATTTAAAGAGAGTCGCATGGACTGGACCAAAGTGTCTTTTTTTTATGGCATTAAAACGAGTTTTTAACGAGATTATTCTAGTCAGGCGGTGAAGCGTTTATTTCAATGATCCCAGTTTCAAATAAACCAGGGCTGAGGCTGCAGTCCGATCACGTGTTCTAGCCAATCATCAATTTGAAAAACAAACAACAACAACAACAAAAAACCACACTGTTAAGAGTCTGGTTTTTATAAAGTTGCTTCATAATAATTTTATAAGTGGCGTTAAATTCTCGTACACTTTTTACATTAAGATATATATACATGTGCATTTTCTACTTTCAGTTTATTTTACCAAATGGCAGCAAAAATCGTTTCATAGATTGGCTGATTTCAGCTATTCTCTGCAGTCTGTATTTCTAACGGTTTTCCTTTAATGCACGAATACGGAAGAAATAACTTTGCCTAGAGTTTTGTTTACGACGATTCTGCGAATAATCGGCTCGCGGGTGGCGCCCTGTCGCGCGGCTTAAGTCTACAATCAGAAAGAAGACTCCGAGAACAGTCTGTCCTCGGTGAAATGAACTGCTCCCTCCACAACAACGGGGCGGCAGAACTGAGCAGCAAGAAGATCTTCGTCAGGAGTAGTCATCGCTCCTGGTTACTTCAGCCTCCTCTCATCTGTGCGTCCTATTGGCTCCAGTCTAAAAAGGAGGTGACTATTTTTTTTTTAATCAATCCTGTGTAGACGTTCTTTCTGTTGGGTGGATAGAAATGAGTGTAGGATTCTAATTCCTGTCCGCATTTACCTCCCCTTTCCGGTCCGTGTCGCGCTCTCGCCAGCGCCCCGACGTTCGGTGCTTTTTATCGGCTTCACCGCTGCAACCACGAGTGGAAAGAGTGGAGCTGGTGCGAGGGATGAACCGGTGGCGGGAAGCTGGACGACCCTGCGTACCGTTCTGGGGAGCGCCGACGACGATATCTCGAGGAATGGGCGGGACTTCCCTCGGCTGCGCCTCGCCAACGATGGCGAAATTGGAGAGGATGCTTGATACCCGCCTGAATGATCATCAGGAAAAGTGGAGGACGTTGAGGTGGAAGGGGACGATTCTCCTCCGCCTAATTCTCTCCGCGGACCAGCCAGCCCCAGAACCTGACCCTCTCCCCTATCCCATTGATCCCTAATAGATAAAATGCCTCGCTCTCCGTCCGACAGTAGTCCTAAACTACAAGCCGGAAACCGGCCCATTCTATTACATCGATCCTTATAGGAAACAATGTCCCGCCAAACGTCGTTTCGTTATTACTCCAACTTTTCTGGAACGTGTCTTGGGCGTATAACGGGGTCCCCCAGCCCTGCAATCTTCATCTGACTGTCGGACGTGGCCTTGTGACTTTGTTGTTTACAGAGTTGCGAACGCCATTTATGTGAAAGGGGAGAGAATTCGATCCGTTCGCATGTTCCCAGATATCTGAGTTAACTGTACGTATACATATGGCCGATCTGTTTACATGTGGGGAAGGGCGGCGGAGTAGAAAATCGAAAAAAAGGAGAAGCAGAAATGGTTATAGAAATTAAAATAGTTTGTTGCGCCTTTGCACGGTTTGTAAAAACACCTGTTGTCATCATTAAAGTCGGACGTGTGTTATAAAGGAAGGTAGCAATGACCGACGTAGAAAACCGCAGACCGTTTTTAAATGGTCTTCACAAAGGAAAGAGAGCAAATGTTCCGTAAGTTCCCCGTAAGAAGGGGTTTCCGCCAGTTTCCGCGGTCCGTGGTCATCCATTTCGCCTCCTCGGCCTCTGTCAGGGGCGCCATTCGTGACGGCGGGCTCTACGCCCCGCTACACGCTCGCCCGAAGAATGCCGTTCAACTACAAGTAGTTAAGCTGTCCATGTTTACCATGAACGCGAGACGAGCAGGACTCGTAACTGATTTTTTCCGATCTGGCGATCGATACGCCGGGCGGACCCGCGATCCGATCAAAGATGCGGCAGAGAAAATAAGCCGGAGACTCTGACGCAGATAGGCCGACAAACAGCAGCGGGCTTCCTGTTCCCTAAAGCTCTTCCTCCCTCTCTCTTCGCAGCTGGTCTTAGAACCGCCTGGCAGTTGTGCAATGTCCATCTAAAGCTCCACAACCAGCTTTCGTATGTTCTAATTTAGACTATAAAGAATAAAATTTTTAAAAATATGGGAATGATTCATTCTCATTGTGAAGTTTTGATGCGGCGACTGTGGAAGACAGGTGGAATTGCATCCGAAAACCAATGTTTAGAATGCAGTCCGTTACATGAATTCATCTGCATATTTTTGCACGTAATAGTGAGTTTTTCTATATACGCTCAAAATTACTTAAGATAATAATAATAATAATAATAATAATAATAATAATAATAATAATAATAATAATAATAATAATTCCGTTGTTTGTTTATAATGTTTTTTCCCTTATATTCATTACATACAGATCATGCAAGTAAAATATCAAATGAGATTGCTGAATAACGAAGGCAGTAATCTAGATCTTCTTGAACATTTGTACAAAATCAATAAAAGCTTTGATCAGAAGGATGCAACATCTGGAATAAGAGATTGCAAAACTGTGTTATCGACATTTACCTTTATTATCTATATACGGAATTTAACTTTCGGAAATATGCTTGGAAAATCTGCAAGTAGTAGAGATTTGGCAATATCCTGGGGAAATATTCGAACAACGAGTTGAAATCTTTCTTGACTGAATACATACAAAAGCAGTAAAAATGTATAGGGACCACTCACTACCGGTTGCCGAGTCAGTGGTATTTGTGAAAATGTATGATGCACGCGGCAACCCTTGTAATCGTCACGAGGAAAAACTAATCTTTTTAAATAAACAAAATATTATTAACATTATTTTCGAATATATTCGTTCTCCGGCGAAAAACACGAATAGCGTGGAAACGAAAATATGGGTGGGGGAGGGTTAATAGAGTTAACGAAAAAATAATGACAGCAATAGCCGTGTAAAAGTTTGATACAAATATTATGTTGGTGCTCACAACTTTTACCTGGACACGAAATCTCAGGCAACGCACCTGTAGAGATCTGAAGACTGTGTAAGCGTCTGCTAACTTGGTTTCCTACGATTCATTTTTAAAGGTGAAAGTACTATTCACCATGTATTCACTGGCCCCAAGATTTTTCTTTAATTAGTGTAGAAAAGTGTCGTGACAATGTTATAGGGGAAAATTACCTAATCTCTTTTGTCGGACGGGGTTCGGGCGAGGTTTGTCCGAAAACAAAGTTCACTCGCCAAACTCTCTGGAAGTTAGACTCAAATAAACTTAATTGGCGTCAGGGTTAAGAGAATCTCTAAAAAAATCGGGCTAGAATCCTCATGCAATGAAATACTTTATCTCTAATGACTGACATGAAGAATCAACTTTTAAGTGTTACTTGTGTGACCTTAAATATTATATATATATATGTATATACTGAGGTTTACTAAAACGCGTTGTAAAATAGTGCAAAACTCGGTCCAGTATCGATGTAGTATTATTTCATTTATAAACATTCAACGTCCAAGAATAGCTGACAATCTTCTGACAAAAGTGAACAGTCCACGTCACAAGAGATGGCGCTGCAGCTGTTCATGGTGGCAGTGTGAGCTGAATTCAGTTCTTTATGACGAGCGCGTTCATCTTTTTGGGGGTGCAGCTGTCGCGGCACGCACTGGCGTTAGATCCGGAGTCGCTGGATCGCCTGGCCATTACAGCCGCAGCGCTGAGGTGTACTCGACAAAACTCTGAGGTTGGTGAGTGTCGTGGTAACACAGAGCAAGAAACACCAAAAGTCAAAACTGTCGGAACCACGTGGGTACACTGCCATTGCGAGGAGCGTCGGTGGGCTTCCTGCTAACTGGTTCTTACAAGAAAATCTTTCCACAGGACATAAAAACTACCGGCGTCACAAGCTACCCCTATCACCCTTACCCCTGTTACCGTGACCCCGATGTCCTCTAGTTTTAACCGGTAACTCTTTACCGACTGATATCACAAACTGCAAACAATTTTCTTGTCAAGCAGTTAGTTGGCGTGCGTCGTTCTGTACTCATTAAATTCTGTTTTCTCGCTTATCGCCGTTTTTACCATCACCTGCGTGAACAGAGAAGTCTAGTAAGTAGATTAATTTCACGATAGCTAAACCAGCTTTTAAATGTAATTAATTCGAGAGGGATTTTCAATAAAGGAAAACTTTTGATAATCTTCGAACTAGTAAGTGGTGAAGAAGCCATTACTCTCCTGTCAAGAAAACAACGAAGAACAGCTTGCGCGTCATGACTGCTGAAGATGTTGTGCTTAATGACCGCAAAAGTCTTATATAACTATATTTTGTGCTCTCACTTCAAAAGAAAACAATCGAAAACTGAAGATTACGGTCTTCAAATTATTAACACGAAAACATTAAATTATATTTGGTAATTCGGAAACTGTAAGTACAGCACTGAAATCAAATCGTAAATTACAGTAATCATATATTAAAGCTGTGTGGACTTTAGCGTTTTTTTTTTAAAAATTGGTTCTAAGAAACACTGAGCTTAGTAGTACATTGGAAACATGGTTTCGAAAAGCTTTCTGTCTTAAACCAGCCTCTGGTATCAACACGTTAAATAGCTGGAGTCTTTCACAGTTCGCTTATAAAAAATCTTCATTTTTATTCTTCCAAAAAAACAAAACAAAACAAACTAATAGGTTGTCCAGGATTTATATATCTGACTACCTACCTCCATAGCTATGAAATGGACATTTTTTTTAGGTTCAAAGAAATTTTATTTAAATTTCGATTAGTAACAAAAATTGATAATTTTTTTTAAAATGAAAACTTATGGTCTTAAAGGATTTTAGCCAAAATTAGTTTACATTGAGACTGCGAGCCGGCCACCCAACCCTACTCTCTCTCTCTCTCCTCTCTCTCTCTCTCTCTCTCTCTCTCTCTCTCTGGAGGGAGGGGGAGGCAGGATTGTCCCAATGCTCTGACCAGTAGAAAGGTGTTTCCTCACCCAGTCCAGTTACACAGACTCGGCTGTGCCAGGTCAGTCAGTTCATGTGCCGTATTTCCGGCATATTGAAAAGTTAGCCAGCTCAAGGAGGGAGGTTTAATCACTGCAAGCCAATATTCAACTGATCCTACTGCTATCACTACATGCAGAAACCGGGACCGCTAACAATTAATTTAGCAGCATCAGTATCATTAAGCAGACGTGCAGGCTTGCGTACGCTGAACGAAGTGCTCAACGGAAGCTATTGATGACTGACGTAAACAGAGGCTGTTGTCTGGCCTGGCGCAGCATGCGTACTGACAAACATTCTCGCATAGTGAAGAGACTTTCCAGACGGGACATATTGTCGTTCATTCGTAACATTTGAACGCACTCGAGTTTGCGAATATGATAGCGAGGCTTTTGACTCGGTCTGTTTACAACCAACTGACAAGCACAGCAGTTTGAAGCGAAACGTGGGTGGCAATTTGATACTGGCGAAAGATATATCATCCACTTACCGACAAACGTCTAAATTTCGCTGGTTTCATATCTGTCCTTCAGGATACCTTCTCGTCTATACTTCATCAAGAGATTCTCGACCATATTCGCTATATCCTGCAAGATAATGGACAGCATGCCACATATCCAGAAACACTACATTCTGGAAGACGGAACAAATTTAAGTTGCTTCGATAAGCACTTTAAAAGCCCAGATATGATCCCAAGTGAACACTTATGAAAATATTTTGTAAGACGGCTAGAGAGCCAAACGAGGAAACGTCAGTGTACAGTAGCAATGAGAACTTCGTAGGAAGCATACAGTGCGGGACAAAAGAGTTTGGAAACTTGCTGTGAAATTGATATTTGAGCTCCCTCGATTTAACAAATGCATTTAAATACCCATCACATTGTTTATTATATGCACAAAACATGCCTTTGCAATGTATAAAAACAACATGCTATATTTTTACATATTATCTGGGAAAAAACGATTATTTCTCGACAACGACGGGGCAAAGATTCGACCAAAAGAAGCCAATCGGAATTGGACATTTCCTGCCAGCTTTTCTCGACGGCCTGCCAGAATTGGTCTTGGTTGAGATTCTTTTGTTTAGCCACCTTGGCATTCAGCTGCTTACAGGCATTTTCGATTGGGTTTAGATCTGGACTTTGGGGCGGCCAGTGCATGACATCCATTACTAGTCGGGTGGTGATGGAAGTGACGACTCTGGCGGTGTGGATCGGGGCATTGTCGTGCTGGAAGATGGCGGTAACTGGCTTGTTCTAGTGGATGTAGTCGACGACGACATCCCTCAGTAAATTGCAGTAGGTCTGGGCGGTCGCTCTGCCCTCATCAACTTGAGAGGGCCTAGTCCCGCCGCGCTCAAACGCCCACAGACCATCAACGATCCTCCTCCGGCCCGTACCGTATGTCGGGTGCACTTTATATTGTATTTTTCGCCATGGTAACGTCGAACATATACTCGGCCAGCACTGCGAATGCGTATGATCATCGTTTCGTCGGAAAAGAGAACTCTAGCCCATTGAACATTGGTCCATTTTTTGTGCACTTTAGCCCTTGCTATGCGGATGCGCCTGTTCTTGTTGCTGATCAATGGCTTTTTCTGGGCGATTCACCCAAAGAGATTCTCCTCGCATAGACGACGTTGAATAGTGCGACTGGAGACATTCACTCCACTCAGGGAGGCTCGAATGGCCGTCGATGTCAGGAAACGATTGGCCCTGGATTTGCGACAAATCAGTCGATCCATTTTGTTGTCAGATTTTCGCGGTCTTCCGATTCACATTTTTGATTTCATGTTTCCGGTCTCCTTGTATTGCTTCAGAATGCGGTCTACGGTGCTTTTCGGGCAACTGACTCGATCGGCTATCTCCCGACAAGACAGATTTTCTTGGTGGTGCTCAACTATCAAGTCTCTGATTTCAGACGACGACGTCTTGCCAGGCATGGTGCAAAAATGATCTTGAATGGTCTTAGATGATGTGATTCTATCATTTGATCCTTTAAAAATGAATATATTGAGGGGAATAAATGTATGCACAGATTTTGTTCACTGTCCCAACTCTTTTGTCGCGGTACAAATTTGACTATGCTAATTCAAATATTTTATCCAGACAATAGGTACACATATGACATTCGTTGTTTTTACACTTTGTAAAGGCACGTTTTATACAACTTATGGACAATAGGATGGCTGTCTGTATGCAAATGTAAAAACAAAGAGTTCAAATATCAATTTCACAGCAAGTGTCCCAACTCTTTTGTCCGGCACTGTAGAATGGGTCAATCAATATATTTTAATACGTGAATGTCCATAAACTCAGCACAATGAAAAAGGCGCTTCTTCCAAATACTGAAAATGGCTTCTGGAACAACGAAATGTACGCTGTTCTAATCTTTAGAACCGGAATCTGTACCGCAGAAAATGAAAAAGATTTAAATATATATTCATTTTATATATAAATAATTTTTTTCTTCTTTTTCTTCAGTTGCGAACTACCTTGAGACATTGTCTAGTTTCTACTTGCAGCTTTGGCGTCGATTTGACTGACAAATATTGACAGAATGATAGACTGTTGCGAGGCTCAGAGTTATAACAGCTGTTCTTAAATATCAGCAGCATTCTCCTTATCATCAAGCTGTTTTTGCAGAGGCTGGGCCTAGTACGGCTAACTTAGTATCTACTAAAACCGTTCAAAAAAAAATAATAATATTAAAGCGGTAACTAACCATAACACGAGTATATTCCCTAACATTTAGCAAAAACCCAGGAACCAACCAAAAAAAAACTATGGTGACAATGGTAGTTTTGCTAATAACATAGAACATTTATAATTTTCAACAAAGAGAAGCAACTAAAATATTTATGAACAAGGAATATTAATTGCAGAAACTCTATCCAGGTTTTCTGCATCGAATAGCTGGAATAATTTTGTCAAAGCAGCTTTTTCTCTATCGTTATGATTATGCGTTTGAAAACAAAGAAACGCGAGCGCCATCTATCGTTTAACAACACTTAAAGATTAAATTATAAGTAATTAAATTATTATTTTTAAAATAATTTTACAGCATTTCTTGGAAAAGAATTTCAAATACACTTTTTAGGACTTTCATTGATAAAAGAAATTAATCTTTACTAGATTATGCGAATTCACTTTGGAACGAGTGGATGGGTAAACGCATTAGATTTTTTTTTTTTTAAAGAGATTATGATGAGAAGAAAATTTTGCTTTGAAAGCTTTTGACATTGAAATATTAAGAGAGAAGAGTTAGTTACTCATGACAGAACATAGGTGGCGACACTCACGCAGTCATTCCAAACGTAAGAACGAGTTTCGTCGAAACAGATATCGGCACACAGGCAGCATCTAGCAGATGAAGCTACTCCCGGGAAAAAATATAAACGTACAATGACGATGCATATCAGAAAAGCAGAGATATATATTTTAAGAATATAGCCTTTTTTAAATGAATGAAACATGATAAGATTAGAGACATCGATGACATCGATACGGACTTCATTTTTACTCCTAAGTGGAAGTTTAAGAGCAGGGGCTCGGGAGATAGCATCGCATCGTTGGGAACCTGACCACGACGCCAGCTGTCGATCACTAAGATTTCTACTGTCCTGTCGTTTTGAGTGTCGTGCAGTCGGTATATTAAGCTCAAGGTGGCGTTTATGCGCCCCACACAATGACGCGAATACAGTCAAAAGTAAAAAAAAAAGCTGATTTTTGGAAAGTATCTCAAATTTAAATTTACAGACATTTTCTTGCGATTATTGATATAAGCGAGCAGATCGAGCGGCAGTGATCCGGGCTAATCGCGTCCTGACCTCGTTTTCGCAGCTCCTCGCAGGCAGCCAAACTTCTGGTGCCGTCGGCTGGCACAGGTCACAGAAACATACAGCGTCGTCGGAGACCGCGCACCTGTCAGTTCCGGCCTGACCGAGCGGCGAGACTCCTCGTTCGCATTTAAGTGGTAATTGGGTGATGTGACGGTGGTGTGGTGCATTTTCTGGTGTGTGTCGATGCTAAGGTTGTGTATTTACTGGATTAAGCATATTTAGCATTATGTGAAAATGAACTGTTTAACGCCGCTGTCACCACCGATCAATGACCAGTAAAGACCTACGGCGAGTAATCAATCTACTGAGTCTGTCTATGAAAATACTATGCGAGGATAGTTGGAAAAAGAATATATGTAATGAAATAATTTGTGCAATTAACAACAATATATTATATTCTGATCGTCTATAATACTATAATAAAGGAATTCATGGCAATATTTAAAGTGAAGTACTTAGGATTAGAATGTTTTCCTACCCAACCTGCAATCTGCATACAGGTGAGGTCCGATTGTCCACTTGTCTTTCCGAACCATGGCGCTACTCTCTTCACCACGAAGTCCGCGTAGTTTTCTTCCCTCGTCCCATCCCTGGCTGGCTGCTCGATAATCCTATCAAGCGAGGAAGGCTGTGTTATTAGTACCAGCGACTGTGAAGCTAAAACTGACAGCGGACAGCTCGGCAGACAAAGTAACGAAAATCAATTTTATCCTCCGCATACCTTCGTTTGTGTAGGTGAGATCGTCGTGGCTGTGTGCCGGAGTCTGCTACGGTTGTCAGGGAGACTTCGACACGCGGCGACACGGGATGCCGGTTTTCCTCCAAATCTTTTGTTGACGAGCAGCCCGAACAGGCGAATGTAACCGAGAACCTTTCCTCCCCCCGGCGAGATAGTCGGGCGATTTCCGCGACAGGCTCCTCCGAGCCGGACACCACAATCGATAAGTTATGCGCCGGCGTGGATCCGTGTGACAGCGACAAGACAGGTCGCGCGCACGGATGTTAATCGCAGACTATCCGAACGACGGTGTAAAGGTAAGGAGAGGGATGGAGAGGAAGGAATGACCGTCGAGACTAACACACCGCACGTGTATCCACCCTCGAACGATCGTCTGACTTTAACAGGGAATCGGAAGGCAAAACGCACCGTTCGCCTGATAAAGAAGCGGATTACGGTCTCGCAGGGGAAAGCAGCACCATCACAAACAAGCAGGTCGCGATAAACGGGTATCGAACAGGAGGAACTCGGCATCCGCTCGACAGCGGTGAAGCTCAGATCTAAAGGTTCAACGATGATGGATTCTCTGAAATGCAAACATGCTTGCTTACTTACTTGCCTACGTAACAGCCCATTCAATCCATTTACAAACGCAATGGCGATATTTTAGATAAACTTAACGTGCAAATTGATGAAGGTGATTTTCCTGGATAAACAGCCCATCCTATGACATTGTCACATCCACGTACGAAATACAAACACTGGTCAACTTCTGTTTCCTGTATTCGACCCAGAGACTTTCCTTCTGTCTCCATAATCTTTTATACTATTTACATTTTTCTCCCAAATCAACAAACTAGCAGGAATTGTTAACCTACCTTAATAATAATAATAATAATAATAATAATAATAATAATAATAATAATAATAATAATAATAATAATAATAATCTAGTTTTGTAAATGTTTGATCAGTTCTATAGCCTAAAAGCTTACGACTACCGACCGACCGACCCCAGTTGCTCGGCTGGACGAGCCGGAGCCACCCTGAACTACTCCTAAATGTTTTCGCTTTTTCTTTAAAAAAGAAGACAAAACAAAATCCTTTCAGCAGAAAGGGTGAACAGTCAGCGACAGTAAAACGGCTGCAGACGGGCGTGGGTTGGTCCGGTGGTTAGCCTACTGGTCTGGTAAGGTTGGGCGGGCCGGCTAGGTTTGGAAAACCTCCACAGCACAGTTTCTTCTCGCCGGCTGCGAGGGGTTCCGTTGGGTTCTCCGGCTCCCTGCCACGTCTAAGGAAGTGAAGGATTCTGTTTTAGTTTACACGGGGCTCGCCAGACTTTTGGTGTCAGCCCCTTCCCTTCTGGACGGGCCGGGCGCTTTTGATAAAGAGCACGACAACAACAAAACCCCTTCTACCTCTTTTACCAAGATCGCAACTGACTTTTACTGTATTTTAAAAGCGACAAGAGAGTTCCGAATGTCATCGATTCCCGAATGTCATTGACCAATTGCGATAATTCAATAAACTAACATAAACCATAATAAATAAATAAATGAAGGGACGTAACTCGGTCCACCTCAAAGGTTGATTTCTAATAATTATTTCCTTTTCAAAAAATTAATAGTAATCAGAAGCTTGTTAGATGAAAGCCACCTGAGAATCTATTGTACTTTGATCTTCTAGACTCGTTTTATTTTTTATTACTTTATTAGTGAACGGGATTGGAAGAATGAAAAAAGTAAAAATAGAGAATCTGTCTTTCTTTTTTTAAAAATTCTTTTCATCCGTTTTCTAAATAAGCAATAAAACCAGTCATATCTCTCTCTCTCTCTCTCTCTCTCTCTCTCTCTCTCTCTCTCTCCCTCTCTCAGCAACTTTTTTCTCCGCTACCCGCTACATAGGTGGGTTTGCATATCAAACCTAATCAGATTTCTATTTCGGTTTTCAGAAAAATTCTAATTCCTGCAACTCTTCCAAAGAATCAAATCTTAGATGAACCTACGAGACACTACTAAATTTATTAGGACCTATGTAATTTTCAAGACTTTGGCCTGACTAGAACTGCAAGAGAAAATTAGGCTGTAGATCAAATGATGTGAACCTGCAGCACTATATATAACTTGGACAACCACATCTTCAGTCAGTCTAACGGATATGGGGGAAGACAAAGACATTTCAGCGTTAGAAAAAGGCAGGTAGTGGGTAGGGTACACGTCTAGCAGGTGCGACAGTGACCAAAGAAGTTTCGTTGATTAGGCTGCTCCATGACATCGGTCAATCGAGTTTATCAGCGATGGCAAGAGATGAATAAAATGTCTGTTGAGACAGGAAATTGTGGCCGTAAACACGTGGTGACAAAAAGAGTAGAAAGGCGGTTAGACGGGATCATAAAATCCATCCGTCGTCAAAGAAGAGACCAAATGGCAAAGACGCTCAATGCAGGGTAATCTATACTCACGTGTAGCTATACGTTTCGAAGTACGTTGCAACGATTGGACTACAGCGGTATGCGAGCACCTGATCACAGATACTAACAAGAAAAAAAACGGCCCGTAGAGTGTAAGGGCTGGCGAAAAATGATGGTTTGTTGAGTCACACTTTACCCTTTTTCTTTTGCATAGGTGAAAGGAGACAAGTTTGGGAAATCACCTGACTCCTTCCTAGGCTTCTGGCTGTGAAGTCCTGGTTTGAGGATGCCTTGTTGGCATAGCCTGCCTCCCTTGGTTCAGTTAGAGGGCAGAATGAACTCCAAAGGTTACCAAAGCATCTTTTACGATTAAGTGCATCTAGCGATGCCTTATGTGTACTCTGATAGGGACGGCGACTTCAGAGGAAGCGATGCTCTCATGCGCCACGCCCACATTGCGCGTCGGTGGTTTGAAGAACACGACGGAGGGAAGGATCGATGGGATGAAGCTGAAAGACACCACATTCACGACGGAAATCCAATGCTTACCTAGCTTCATACATCGTGCTCAGTATTGATGTCTGAACGGGAAAGAACCCTCAGAACCTTCTCTAGCATCTTGTGGATTTATGCCACGTCGTGTCATTGGTGTTATTCAGAAAGAAAAGGCGACCTACCCATGTTAATAGGCGTGGGTCCTGATAAAATGGCCAGCCAGGTGCATTTCAAGAGAAACGTGATATCGTGAGAAACATCGCGATTTGACAGCCATCTTCCCTGCAGCGACTCACGGTGTGAGAAACCTCCCCTTACTTTATACGAGAAACATCAGATTTAGTTTGCTGAAGACAGTACACAATACGTAGAATAGTTAATTCTAATGAATCATCTTATTAATGGTAGGTAACACAGGCCTGCAAAATTTGGGTCACTGAAAATTGTCTGAAATGTTATAACTGATTTTTATGTTGTTCTGTGCGTTGATGTCAAATATGACCACTATTTTTCTCTATCACGTGAGGATACTTCACAAACTGAATCCGAAAATATGGGAAAAGATAATATTAATACGTATTCTGCTTGAAACATTTATTTGCAAAAAAAATTTTAAAATAGTTTCATTTACAAAATTATTGATAGAAAACCGTTCTCAACACCTACTCACCTTTACGAGTCCTTATACTACCTTTTTCCCTCAAAGCTCCTTTTGGTACTTTTTCTCTCGTAGGCAGCTTGCGGTTCTTCTCTGTGCAGCATCCAATAGTAGTCCGCAATCATGTTGACGTTCCACCTACCCTGGTATCTAGATGAAATCTTTCCTCCTGCTCTTCACTAACAGCACCAAGATTTTCGGGGAAGTAGTCTAAATGAGAATTCAGGAACTGCACCTTCAAGCTCATCGAACAACTCAAGTCTTTGAATTTCATCAGCATGTTTTCTACGATACACTTAAAGTTGGGGTCCTTATAGTTCCCAAGAAATTTCTGTACAACGTCTATGAAAGTTTTCCAGGCCTCTTTTTTAACTGTTTCCATTTTTTGTTTCAAACGCATCATGATCATCTTTCAGAAGTTTCCGAACATCTGGACCGACGAAAACACCTTTCACTTTTACTTCTGACAATTACAGAAACTTGTTGCGCAGGTATTTAAAACACTGTCCTTTTGAGTCCAAGCTTGATATGAAGTGGAGGCAGGAGGACTTTCCTTGGATCAACCAAACTTTCCCGTACTACATTTTTGCTTCCAGGTTCTAATTCTACCCCACACGGCCAGTCCTTTTTGATCCAGTGTTGGCCCCGATCCCGGCTGTCCCATTCACACAAGAAGCAGGGGTACTTGGTGTATCCTCCCTGCTGTCCAAGAAGAATGGAAATTACTTTTAGATCGACGCATATCATCCATCCATGATCTTTGTATTTCAGTTCAGTGAGAATTAAGGCTAAATTCTCGTAGCATTCTTTCAGATACACAGAATGTCCCACTGGTACTGAAGCGTACTCGCTGCCATTGTGAGAAAAGCACTGCTTTGAGGCTTTTTTTTGACGAGTCAATAAATAGCCTCCACTCGCTCAGGTCATACTGTATGTTGAACCTCTCCATCAGTCCAGGGACATCGCTACAGTAAACCAGGTCACCTTCTTTAGAAAAGTATGGGATGAAATATTTTTGTCTATTTCTAAACCATGAGAAAGAGGTACCAGAAGACAACAAATTCTTTTCCTTTAACCTAGAGCCTAACAGTTCTGCTGCATCTTTAGGAAGACTCAAGTCTCTTACTAAGTCATTCAATTCAAGCTGTGAAAAAAGTTTGGGGCTCACTGCTGCCTGAAACATCGTGAAAATCCTCATCAGAATCCTGGCCTTCTTTCTCAGAGTCTTCAGGCGTGTCTTCTAGTTTTTCTGGAGGTAAAGGTACTGGTATACCTGGGCCATGAGGCACAGGGCGTATTGCCGACGAGAGGTTCGGACAGAAAATTTCTTTCTTATTTTTTAGATTGAACTCCTGCACGTTACACGAACAAAAGTAACAGTCATCACTGTGATGTCGGGGTTTTCTCCAGATCATAGGGATCCAAAAACGGAAAGACTCTTTCTTACCTTGAGACCACTGCCGGAGTTCTTCCACACAAATAGAACACACTTTATGTGTGGCCCAGGACTTATCCTGGTCACCAAGTTTCACACCAAAATATGCATAATACACTTTCTTAACAAAGTCTGTAATGTTTCTTTGCTGTTTCTTCACTACAGAGTTCCCACAACTGTAACAGAAGTTACCAGGTGCATTAAGACAAACCCCTTGCAGCCATTTAGTACACTTATAAACAGAAGAAAACCACTGAGGAACAAAAGGAGAAAAAAAGTGAACTTCTGCAGAAATGACAGGTCCGGAAAAGTAGACTGGTTATGACAGAACCTTCTCACCCTAAGATCTAATTGCAACTGAGTCCAAGTAGGGAATGTGGAGGGGGGAAGCAAAAAGGAGTGAGTCATCAGCTGATCTCACTGTCTGGAGAGGGGGGAAACAGAAAAGAGTAAAAAAGAGTTTAGAAGCTTAATACAGTGGTTCTGGAGATACTGAAATCGAAAATTTGAGTTTGTGGCAAAATGGTACGTGATGGAATTTTAAAACTATTTTTACTGAAAACAGCACCCAGAGATCTATAAGAACCAGCTGTTGGTTTTCGGACAACTTTTCCATAGCAGGCCTGAGTAATTATTCTAATCTTTTCCCTTGTTTTGTTTCCGGTTATTCTGTGGGCAGGCATGATTACCTAGAGTGAACGAAACACGAAAATGCATTTGTTAAAAAGTAATAAATAAGAGAAGAAAGAACGCAAGCTGTTTAAAAAATAATTATTTAACGTAATTTCAAACGAGTATCGATATTACCAAAACGATTTTAATTGAATTTAAGAACAACAAAAAATATATATAAACACTAGATACACTTTGAAAACTAACAAAAAAGATTCTCTTTCTCTGGAAAGGTTGAAAAGATATAAACACAAGCTTTTCGTGTAATAATTGGTTTAATCCGATTAAAAACGGATAAACCGATCATCTGTCACGTGTCGCAGTCACGCAGCCCACAGACACAGGTCCGTACGCGCACCGGTTCGATTACCCTGTTTTAACTGATTGGAGTGTGCAATAAAATCAATGAAAAGGTAAACAAACAAGCGAAATCGGCTGGAAAGGGTGCCGCGCGGAAACTTCTGCTCCAACCGCTTAGCTAATGCCTACAAACGACAAAACGAATTTTAGAAAGTAAGCTGTTCACCGTTCTGTGCGTCTGTTTGTTTTTCTATTTTTTTGTTTTAATAATTTCTGGACGAAATCGCGAACAATACAGCGGTGACCATACGTTTTGCATAACATTAGAAATAAGAATAGCAAATCTATCTTCAAGTCTCTGCTCTCCCCTGATCAGTTCTGACAGAGTAGTCTACCTTGTCGTCACAGTGTTTGTGGTGTTTTCTAAAACCATCTACTTGCTCGTTAGATTTCAAATCCTCTCATTTTAAAAGTGTCATTATTTTCCAAAAACGACGTGGGGGGAAAACCGTAAAGAAGTATGGACTTTAATGCGCTACCTTAGCGTTATTGTGCAAATTCAGCAGGTTTAATTCGACTTTATGAAGCTCGGTGAGAAAATCCTGGGTTGATTCAAAGCGTTTGGCCTCCATGGCTATACGTAGACGATTAACCTGCCAGCCAGCGTTAGAAAATTAGTTTTAGTTAAATGTCAATTTTAATCGCAGTATGGAAAACTGGAGAGCGAAATTGGTTTGCTATGGCAGTGCACGATCGAAGTATTGATTAGTTAAAGAAGATAAAAATTAAACACATTTTAATTTACTGTTTTTCGCCTAGTTATAGCGACTATCATAAGGGATATTTTCAGCAAATAAATGTTAGTTGCAATATTCTTGTGCAGTTAAACCGAATGTAAAAAAAAATCCATTTAAGTTCGGTTAAATAATAAATAGTAGATAACGAATAAAAGACATTGCTCTGGGCGAAAGTATCTGTAAACACTATCATAAAGCACTGAAGGCCTCTGTTTACAAGACATTTATCATCTTTCATATTTACTGTCATATAAAAACGATCGTTTAGTTCGTATGTTAGTTAATTAAAGATAAAGTAAAGATAAATCTTCGCCAGTGCTGAGCAAGTTATATAAAGGAACTATTTTCCACAAACATCTTAAAAATCTAATAACTTGCGTGTTAATACAAATCTACGTTGTATTTTGCGTTTCAGCTCAGTCCACGATGATTTTATAATCTCTGCCTTTTGACTTCTGGTCGTTCCACCGAATGCATTCTCCCAGCGTACCTCGGCCTACAATAGTCCGCACGGCCCTGATGCTGATCGGCTAAGACACAGATTATAGTCGCTCTTGGAAAGAAAGAAAAAGAGAGCACATCTTATTTGAATACCGATATCTACTCATCCAATGCTTGACGATGTTTTATACTCGAGGCCATGAAGAAACCAGGCATTTATTTGGGTGGACTTCTGAATTGCTCTCAACGAATCACCTTTTATAGCAGCAGCCGAGACTACTTTGGAAAGTTCCGTAATGAAATTGACACTTGAAAATCTAATCTTCCTCTCAGTCTGAGGTAAGTAATGGCGCAGTTACTCTTATCCAGTTACATATAAGAAAAAAAGGAATTTCCGATAGAAAATAAAGTGTTTGATGTTAGAATATTTAAAAAAAAAATAGAAAATGAGATTTCTTTTTCTTTTGCTTGAAGTACTTACATGAACTAAGATCTATTATAAACTTTCTAGAAGTTATAATAATTGCGTATTTTCTTTTTAATTGCCGAGAACTATACAATTGTCCCCCGGTATTCGCGGGGGTTACGTCCCTTGAGCACCCGCGAAGAGTGAGAAACTGCGAATATTGGACGTGGTCCATAAAAATTCCTATAAACGTCAAAATATAACGTAAAATATAAGTAAATATATAATAATAATTTAATAAAAAAACACAACACTCAGAGAAACACTGGAGATAGCTACACGCGGTAAACTGGGATGATGCGGGGCTGCGGGGCTGCATCTGCCCGAGACAGTGCCTCGTGGGCAGCAGCCAATCAGCAGCAAGGAGAAATGAATAACGCTCTCGGATTGGCTACTTTCAAACCTCGAGCCAATAGCGTTTATTTTATGCTGAATTTACGTTAGTATTTATATTACAAAATTAGTAAATTATATTGTTATTAATAATTTAGCGTTAAAAAGCGTGAAAAAATATATATTTCCACGAAAAATGCCATAAAAATCGCGGAAGATATTTGTGATTCCGCGAATATGCGGGGGTTTCCACGAATAATTATTAGTTAGGTTCTAAGGGAAATCCCGCGAATAACCGGGGCCGCGAATGCCGAACCGCGATTACACGGGGGTCGACTGTATTTAAAAAGGAATAAAATATTATATGGACTTTAAAAAGAATAAAAAAGACAAACAACAACAAATAAACACTAAACAAAATTACTGAACTAAAGATACACGGGATACATAAAGAAAAAACAGAATGATAAAAATAAATAGGCTGTTTTGGTAATAGAAAATTTTCTTAAAAATATGACAGTAAACAGAAAATTTACAATCATTAAATAAGGTGTACTTATGTATCATCATAATTGTATGTAATTGTGTATTTATGCGCAAACAGCATCATCATCGATTCCTCTCAAACGCTCGCCTTCAACAAATTCGAATGTCGTTGCGCCTGAGCTGGAACTGTCAGAGATTTTGAGATGCACTTAATTCAAAATGTCGAGGAAGGCGCGAGAGTAAGAAGGAAATTTATCCAGCAGCCTCTATAATCCCACGCTGGTCTTCCCTGTGACATACGCGATCGTAGCTGCTTTTCTGCGATTGGTCTCTTCACGAAGAGAGAACTTACAGAAAGGTTAGTAGTGAGGTCTTGCTGATCACCAGTAACTTTCAAAAAAAGTACTACAAGACATCAGAGAGAAAGGAATTTGGTGTTTAAACGTTAAATAATTCATTTTTAGCTGTGGTTAAGTTAATGCTTTTAATTTTCAAATTCTATACCCTTTTGTTGCCTTTGATGCGTATATTAACGTTAATGCAAATAATATTTATTGTAATTAATAATAACATGACATTTTTGGCATAGGTAGAGGGCACTCCTCCACCTTAATAGTTTGCTCACCTGTTATTATTACAGTTTGTTGCGGAAAACGGCAAATGAAGAAAACAATAGCGGAACTCTTCATGTCATCAGCCCTTGCAGCATGAAAAGTCTTAACTCTGTTTGGCATTGAATCAGCAAGATTTTGCATTATGGTCTGGTTTCTTTTAATACTACACATTGGCGAGACACGAACGGGATGCTCTCAGCTGACAATCTAGGCTCTCCAACAGGTGCTAGAAGTCGAACACCTCGATTTCTCTGCTAGCTTGATCTGTAGCGCCATCTACCTAAAGAATATGTTGTTAGGATCCCCGTGTCTTATTGGTACAATGGTAAAAGTCGCATCTTTAAAATGTCAGCGTAATTACCACAATCGAACCATATTTTGACAAACAACATTCATCCATCGGTCTTTTAGTTTTATAGTTCGTTTAGAACGATATTCACGGGGTAGGCTAGAAAACATTAAAAAAAAAATATTTAAGGAAGGTTTCTGGATATAAGGAAATTTAAGTAAAAGTTAAAGAAACGATAAAAGCTAGAGACAGTTGGTAAATTCTGTTGTTAAAGTTAGAAGCATTTTCGGGAAGCCATGATTAACGTTTGTACTTCTCCACAAACTGGGTATAAAACCAAATTACGTTTCTTTAATTGGCGTTAAACAAATAAGAAAATCTTCTATCTATGCATAATTCCAATTTCCTTCGCATTCTTACTAAATCAACGAGCAGTTGGACAAATAACTGCAGTGTACATCAACCCCAAACCAACTTCCAGGTACCTACCTTTAACTGTGCTTGTCGGGATGAGGCGAACCTGTTGTTATTAACGTTACAGCAAAAGCGAGCCGATTGATCTACCTTCTGGTTTGAGTTTCGTGAACGAACTGATGATCCATTCCCGGAAATGAAGCAGCACGGGAGATCAAGCTTCAAAGACGAGTCCGGTGTCTGCACAGCGCGGTCTGAGTTAAAAGTAAGGAGAGATTATCTGAGAACTCCGACTGTTCGTCTTTGTGGAAAGCGAACGCGTGGTAGATAGAGTGATTTTTTGTTGTTGTTGTTTGTTTTAAGATGTAGCAAGAACGGTGCTGATTGGCCTTTGCCAAGTTAAAACTTTGACTTCTGTCTACTTACTCTGCGGTCTTAGTACATAAAAAGGCGAGAAATTTCAAAATATCATTGTTTTCTGTAAATTTACTTTAAAAGACAAACAATCTTCTAAGTTTTAGACTTTTTCGACCTTGGCAGATGATGATGATAATAATAATAATAATAATAATAATAATAATAATAATATAATAATAATAATAATAATAATATAATAATAATAATAATAATAATAATAATATAATAATAATAATAATAATAATAATAATAATAATAATAATAATAATAATAATAATAATAATAATAATAATAATAATAATAATATAATAATAATAAATAATAATAATAATAATAATAATAATAATAATAATAATAATATAATAATAATATAATAATAATAATATAATAATAATATAATAATAATAATAATAATAATAATAATAATAAATAATAATAATAATATAATAATAATAATAATAATAATAATAATAATAATAATTTGTTTATAGTTTTATTAATGTTATATATTCTAGTAAAACTTTGAGTCTTTTGCCTAAATTTAAATGTACAAAAGAATATGTGCCGAAGAGAAATGCTGTAGTATTCGGATAATACCCGACAATGGTAATGATGAAGATGATGATGGATGTTGCAATTCCATTTGTTTTAAAAATAACGTTGATGATACTTTATATTAATAGGTTTTCTGAAAAATGAAAAGTATTCTAATAAATTTCATCAATTATTCAATCACCTTAATCTCCTATCACGTTTGTGCTGCACGAATGAAGCTGCTGTTCGGGGGAAAACATAATTAATGGTATTCGACTTTTGAGATGAGGAGGAGAATCTCTCAGGAAAATTGGGCGTTGAAGGGACAAAATACATGCATAACTGTTCTTGCATTAAAAGAAAATCTTTGTATTAGCTATTTAACAAAAATGAAGGTCTTCACGATCCGGGTTGAAGGAGATTTTTGGACCTATATGAAAATTGACAAAATGTAAGAATTTAGTATTCTAGCGTCGTTCATTCTCTGCTAGGTAATGGATAATTTTCTTCTAGTCGATAACATTAGGTAATAATGCAAGCGATTACAGTACAATAATGTAAATTAAATTATTCAAATTTAGAGTATTATAAAGACCTTTTTCTTCAGAATTTACATTATGCACAAACTGTAAGTATATCAATGTAGAATATAATACGTTTTGTGGAGGATTGCTCATTTACATATACACACACAAACAAACATAGTATTACAAAAGGTATGGAAACAAAGAAAAAACTGAGTATTAAATGCTAATAACACGCTAGAACAACATTACATGTGAAAAATAATATGTTTCATACTATAATCATGTGATGATGATATAGTATTCTAAGTTTGGTTGTCATGCAAGCAATCAAAAAATTACACACCTGCCAGGTGGTGATATCATTGTAGTGTGGTGAATGCGTGATCTATGGCTTCTGGGGGGGGGGTTGGGTTGTCACATGACAAGCGTAGAGAAATCAAAGTTTTAGCTAGTGAAGGCTACAGCCCGACTTCACGTCTCAAGAGGAGCTGGATGCAAGGATTCGCAAATCTGCTACTGTTTACAGGTGACGCGGTCGAAGACGAAAGCGCAAATTCTCCAACAATGATGTCAAGTACTTCAGGCCAAGTTCTGTACATGATGGATGATGAACCAGTAGACATCTTGGCAGATGAGTTACCCGCACATAGGGTGTTAACGTTTCTTCGAAAACAGTAGGATACACATTAGTGCAACGTGTTCTCAGTAGATGTGCAGCTGACCGAAAATCGTTGCTGAAAAGAAACAGTCAGACGGCCGGGTTGGACAGGTAAGTCCAGATCTTAACCGCTTGGCAATAATCAACGAAAATTTGTCTGGGCGAAGGGCGGCATAAAACTCAGTGTACTGCAAATGATTTGAATCATTACAAGTGCGAAGTTGCATATCGGCCAAGAGTGTCGGAGATTTGCATAAAGCCAAAGGTGTAACTGACTGCCGACAGGTAAGGCGGGTTCTGATACATCATGATATTCCTTCAAGAAGACATGCTCTTTGTCTGGAATTCATCTTCCAACATCACAATAACTCTAAGTATACAACCAATGTAGTGATAAACTATATGAAACGTATAGGTGCTGATGGAACACTCACAGAGACGCCTGTTGCGAACATCATCAGGGTTATATGGGATTATGTGGCTGCTGAGAAAATCAAGCGGCAAGCAACTATCTTGGACAAATCGTGAAAAGTGCCACAGGGTATTAGGAACAACATCCCACAGTCAGGCATTGATAACCCGTATGTGGGCATGAAAACAAGGGGACACGCTCTGTATAAAGAGAAAGGGCTCACAGACCAAACACTAATGCGCTATACAGCATATCCACGTTATTTTTGTGTATGTTTTGTAATAATTAGTTGTGTGTGTATTATGCGCGACTCTTAGTAGCAGTTACTGCGCAGCATATCCTCTGTGCTCTTTTACAATCTCTTCTGACAAATTTCACGCAAATTCTAACCCAACTAATAGCAGAACCGTTTTGTTGCATATTTTTTTAAAATATCTGATATCTAATCGCACTGAAATCGTTGATAATTTGTATTTATCACCCCTAGTAACTGTGGATAGCCAAAAAATTTGGACCCTGTCCAGACAACCAACTCTTAAAGCGTTCAACATTTAAACTTGTGTCGTCTTAATAATTTTAGCCGTTCAGGGAATTTCAAGGGTTAAAGCTTCATGGACACAAGGGTAAACGGCTGGGGTAGCCGTAACAGCAGCAGAAGCAGCAATTCCCAATTAAAATGCCATAGTCTATGATCAGAACCACTAAGTACGACGTCTATTATGGCTCATATATACGTTTAATTAGATCTTATCGAAGGATAAGGTTTTCACAGCCGTCATGTGCGGAGAAGGGCCAAAATTAAAGCCCTGAATGTGTCTTCGCTTAGATCAGATTTGTGTGTAGCCAACCACACACGCAGTTTGCTGCCTCTTACTTACAGAAGTGTCTCTTTAAACACGGAACCGATAACAAGCAAACAGACGGACAAAGGAAACAATTAATTGAATATTTTCACATATAGACCGCCATCTTTAGTTTTTGAGCTCTTTTAATTTAAAAGTAGAAAAACGTTGACGTTAGAACCCTGTGAAGGTCACAAAAGTTTGCACAACTATGACGCTAGAAAAGTTATGACGTCGTTCGCACGTTTCTAGATCTATTCATAAAGATCCCCGTGCTCCCTTTGGTAAAGCTTAAAGTTATTTGCTTTTAGAATTAATATTAAAATTTTAATATTAAAAGCGACTTTAAAAATAAAAAAAAACAAAAATGATATTTATATATTTAATCTATAAATAAACTATTATTAGATTCAAAAGGAATGAATCCTTGGGTATCAGTTAGTGATCTGATAAGCGTGTCAAAGTGACCACTCGATGAACAGATGAGCGGGTGAAAGTGAGCTGTTAAACAGATTCAGAGAATTGTGGGTAAAACGAGACAATTAGAATAAAAATACAAACAAACGGAAAGCAGTCGTAAATGTTTCTTTAAACGTGAAGCCTTAAAAAATAAAGAAAAGAAAAAGGAAGCTACCCACGTCGCTGAAAGAGAACTAAACTCAAACTTATCACTTATCGACATCTGTAATACAGCAAAGTTTATTGTTTAATTGTATTCTGAAAATGAGAAAATTAGATGAATGTAAGAAATGACGACCTGAGCAAATACATTTACTTTGTGTTGTTCTTGAGGCCAAGTTATCAATAAATCTTAAGCGGTGACAAGTTCAAACAAAAGTCGACGTAAATCTCCGTACAACTATTGTTCAAAAATTTTTTATTTCTCCCAAGAAGAACTTCCTGCTAGGAGCTTTCTGGGGAATCAGAAGCGAGTTCAGAGAAGTTTAACGGATACATTAGAGGGTGCTCGCAAATAGAAAGAACCGCTGATTTCTGACATGTAAGTTAGGTTCCTTTATAATTTGTGTCCCTATACGGCACCAGCATAATCTGAACTACTGTTTAGTCCAGGGTAGAGTCAGACATTAACATCTAAGTTATATATTATGGCAAACACAAAACAAAATATGCTTGCCTAGAAATCATTTCTTCGTCCTTAATCTCCACCACCTTGGCTTAAGACAACCGCAAATATATTTTCCCGGAAGTATCCACCACGAAGTTACTTCCATAGTAGTAATAAGATTTCTACAAGATATTCTAAAGGACTGTTTGGCTTTTTCAACTCTCTACTTCCAAAAGTTTCCAAGAAATGACTACTTGTTAATTTCATCAGTAACTTTTATTAAGTCAGTCCCTTCCTATTATAAGTGGCTTGGTAAAGAACGATAAGAATATGCTTAAAGCTATAGTCATTTTTTAAAGGATGAACATATACATCCTTAAATGTACCAGTAGTTAAAGGGTTAAGCCTACCTTCTGTTAAATCAAGATTAATGATAGATAGTTGATCGTCTTCAGCCAGAATGTTCATAAATGAAATCTTTGCTTAAATTTTTTTTTTTTTTAATTTCTCCAAAGGATGGCTGAAGTATTAAAAAAAAATAAACAGTTTATTTTCTCCATAAATAAAGATAATTTTGGTAATAGTTTTTCGATGTTCTTATTTTCAAAGAAATTTCAGTAAAATTTAACTTTATTTTTCAAAATATATTGGTGACGTCATGTTTCCTTTGTCGAGAACGACACAAAGAAGCACCACGTGCATTATAAGTTAAATTAGGAGGACATATCTACTTCTTTTCTTAATCTCACTCGAATAAAAAGCTTAAAAATATAAGACAAAGTTTCCCGAAGTACCGATATGGTTAGAACGTAATTATGAACAATAGAATACTATTCTACAACTGAGGACTTTAGCATTTCTTTAACACCGATAGGAAAATCCTCAGCATTTATAATCAATTAGAAGAATAAAAAAAAAACCAGTAAATTAACCAGAGTTAGAACACAAAATGTCGAATGGCCATAAAGTTACCTCCTGCAGGGGGTTGTTTTAACTCCCAAGCTGTAAGATTTATGTTAACGGAGGTCAGACATACACAAGTGGTTACGGGAAATGTATTCCAGAGTGTGCAGATTTTGTCACTGAGGGGCGCCACTTGTGTCATGGGATATCACGCCGAAGGGAATAGAATAGTTTTAAAAATGAGTTTTCTCTTGAAGTCAGTTATGTAACTGCATCTGACAGCTCTGGAAAAAATACAACAACAACAAAAAAACAACAAAAAAAGGGTCAGATGTGACGTCACACCGTAAGTTGCGCTCCCCGTGACAAAATCTGAAAACTCTGAGAATACATTCCCCCTGAGCTCTTGTGGATGAACACTTAACGCACGTTACGGTTTGGAAGATATAAGCAGCAGACTAAGTTATTTTATGGTTACCCGGTCTTACTCATTTTAAATATCGGGTCTAGAAGTGACGTACAAGGCGGTAAAACCAGAAGCAACGATACAAACAAACTAGTATAATTAAAGGGAAAAAAGTCTATTAACGTAAAGCTTAGTCATCTCGTAAAATCTGAACTCATTTAGGTGTCTGTTGTTTTGTTGTTTTTTACCTAGGTAGCTCTGCTCATTTAACTTAAACACAGGTAAGAGATCAGACCGAGAAGAATCTGGTCTCGCTGTCAGTTTTACCGAGGAAGAATCACGACTTCAATAGGATTTCTTTTTTCAATTCTATTAAGCGCTGCCTTTTTTTAAAATTGATATATCAGTTAAGTAACAGGTCAAATGTGAGAAAAAATCCTTTCGCTGATTTTTTTTTAAAAATCCAAACAATGTCAAAATATTCAGTTCTTTCTTAAAAAGTGGGGGGAAAAAAGAAAATATCTTGAAATAAATATCGATTAAATAAGAATATATGTACAAAATTTGCGAGTAACAAAGGTAAAATATCTAAAAACAAAAATACCTGTATATTTCGAACAATCATCCCTCATCTCTAACGTAACGCAACTCTGCCATAAAATACACGATCCTGATGTATCTCAAAGCGATTACGCCCGGTCCAGAAGAAACATGCGCATCACAAGTGCAAAAAAGTTCATTTGCTCAAAAATGGTAATAGACCAGATGTATTTTGTCTATTAAAATGCAATTTAAAGTCTTGAATAAATAATGATTTAATAACTCGCAGTTCCTAGTCTCATGAAAACCTGGCTGCTTTCTTCTCTTCCAGTTTATTCTCAGAATTCACGGCGGTATTGTTCAGGAGACCGGACGCACTGGACTGATATTTTATGAATGCGACGCGACATGTATAAAAATGAGAACAAATACTTAATTGTGTGTCTATTCGAGCTGAAAGTATAGTGTAAAAATCAATACAAAATGGAACGCAATCTTGCTGAATATTATAAAAATCCAAATAAGGCTTAATAAGTTTTTTTAATGGAGGACTTCTCAGAGCGCAATTTCTATAAAGCCGTACATATACATGGTAAACCAACAGGGTAACCGTTCTAAGTTAGTAATAAGATATATTTTAAATTACTTAATAATAGGTTTGTAGTCAGCACTGGTTAGCAAAAGTTTTGTAATCACAACTATTTGGTAATACGGTTAAAGTCACCATAAATTAGTAAGAAGTTTGTAGTGACTACTTTATAGCAAAACCTTCGTGGTGAATTACTAGTCAGAATAGGTTCCTGGTCACCGAAATTAGGTAATAGGTTTGTGGTTACTACAAGTAACTAATAACTTTGTAATCAGAACAAGTAGGTAATAAGTTTGTGGTTACTACAAGTAACTAATAACTTTGTAATCAGCACAAGTCGGTAATAGGTTTGTGGTTACTACAAGTAACTAATAACTTTGTAATCAGCACAAGTCGGTAATAGGTTTGTGGTTACTACAAGTAACTAATAACTTTGTAATCAGAACAAGTAGGTAATAAGTTTGTGGTTACTACAAGTAACTAATAACTTTGTAATCAGCACAAGTCGGTAATAGGTTTGTGGTTACTACAAGTAACTAATAACTTTGTAATCAGCACAAGTCGGTAATAGGTTTGTGGTTACTACAAGTAACTAATAACTTTGTAATCAGCACAAGTCGGTAATAGTTTGTGGTTACTACAAGTAACTAATAACTTTGTAATCAGCACAAGTCGGTAATAGTTTGTGGTTACTACAAGTAACTAATAACTTTGTAATCAGAACAAGTAGGTAATAGGTTTGTGGTTACTACAAGTAACTAATAACTTTGTAATCAGCACAAGTCGGTAATAGGTTTGTGGTTATTACAAGTAACTAATAACTTTGTAATCAGCACAAGTCGGTAATAGGTTTGTGGTTACTACAAGTAACTAATAACTTTGTAATCAGAACAAGTCGGTAATAAGTTTGTGGTTATTACAAGTAACTAATAAGTTTGTAATCAGCACAAGTCGGTAATAGGTTTGTGGTTACTACAAGTAACTAATAACTTTGTAATCAGCACAAGTCGGTAATAGGTTTGTGGTTACTACAAGTAACTAATAACTTTGTAATCAGAACAAGTCGGTAATAAGTTTGTGGTTATTACAAGTAACTAATAAGTTTGTAATCAGCACAAGTCGGTAATAGGTTTGTGGTTACTACAAGTAACTATAACTTTGTAATCAGCACAAGTCGGTAATAGGTTTGTGGTTACTACAAGTAACTAATAACTTTGTAATCAGAACAAGTAGGTAATAGGTTTGTGGTTACTACAAGTAACTAATAACTTGTAATCAGCACAAGTCGGTAATAGGTTTGTGGTTACTACAAGTAACTAATAAGTTTGTAATCAGCACAAGTCGGTAATAGGTTTGTGGTTACTACAAGTAACTAATAACTTTGTAATCAGCACAAGTCGGTAATAGGTTTGTGGTTACTACAAGTAACTAATAACTTTGTAATCAGCACAAGTCGGTAATAGGTTTGTGGTTACTACAAGTAACTAATAACTTTGTAATCAGCACAAGTCGGTAATAGGTTTGTGGTTACTACAAGTAACTAATAACTTTGTAATCAGCACAAGTCGGTAATAGGTTTGTGGTTACTACAAGTAACTAATAACTTTGTAATCAGCACAAGTCGGTAATAGGTTTGTGGTTACTACAAGTAACTAATAACTTTGTAATCAGCACAAGTCGGTAATAGGTTTGTGGTTACTACAAGTAACTAATAAGTTTGTAATCAGCACAAGTCGGTAATAAATTTGTGGTTACTACAAGTAACTAATAACTTTGTAATCAGAACAAGTCGGTAATAAGTTTGTGGTTATTACAAGTAACTAATAAGTTTGTAATCAGAACAAGTCGGTAATAAGTTTGTGGTTACTACAAGTAACTAATAACTTTGTAATCAGCACAAGTCGGTATAGGTTTTGTGGTTACTACAAGTAACTAATAACTTTGTAATCAGCACAAGTCGGTAATAGGTTTGTGGTTACTACAAGTAACTAATAACTTTGTAATCAGCACAAGTCGGTAATAGGTTTGTGGTTACTACAAGTAACTAATAACTTTGTAATCAGCACAAGTCGGTAATAGGTTTGTGGTTACTACAAGTAACTAATAAGTTTGTAATCAGCACAAGTCGGTAATAAATTTGTGGTTACTACAAGTAACTAATAACTTTGTAATCAGCACAAGTCGGTAATAGGTTTGTGGTTACTACAAGTAACTAATAACTTTGTAATCAGCACAAGTCGGTAATAGGTTTGTGGTTACTACAAGTAACTAATAACTTTGTAATCAGCACAAGTCGGTAATAGGTTTGTGGTTACTACAAGTAACTAATAACTTTGTAATCAGCACAAGTCGGTAATAGGTTTGTGGTTACTACAAGTAACTAATAACTTTGTAATCAGCACAAGTCGGTAATAGGTTTGTGGTTACTACAAGTAACTAATAAGTTTGTAATCAGCACAAGTCGGTAATAGGTTTGTGGTTACTACAAGTAACTAATAACTTTGTAATCAGCACAAGTCGGTAATAGGTTTGTGGTTATTACAAGTAACTAATAAGTTTGTAATCAGCACAAGTCGGTAATAGGTTTGTGGTTACTACAAGTAACTAATAACTTTGTAATCAGCACAAGTCGGTAATAGGTTTGTGGTTACTACAAGTAACTAATAACTTTGTAATCAGCACAAGTCGGTAATAGGTTTGTGGTTACTACAAGTAACTAATAAGTTTGTAATCAGCACAAGTCGGTAATAAATTTGTGGTTACTACAAGTAACTAATAACTTTGTAATCAGCACAAGTCGGTAATAAGTTTGTGGTTATTACAAGTAACTAATAAGTTTGTAATCAGCACAAGTCGGTAATAAGTTTGTGGTTATTACAAGTAACTAATAAGTTTGTAATCAGAACAAGTCGGTAATAAGTTTGTGGTTACTACAAGTAACTAATAAGTTTGTAATCAGAACAAGTCGGTAATAAGTTTGTGGTTACTACAAGTAACTAATAAGTTTGTAATCAGAACAAGTCGGTAATAAGTTTGTGGTTACTACAAGTAACTAATAAGTTTGTAATCAGCACAAGTCGGTAATAGGCTTTTAGTTAAAACTAATTAGTTGCGTTTGTTATCACCACAAGTAAGTATATGGCTGCTATTGGAGTTTGCTTTTTCTCTAATGGTAAATTAAAAGGAGTTAGATACAACGGAAGGAAGAAGTTTAAGCAAAATTCTCTCGTCTTCTTTGAGACAGAAATTAAGTTCCCTCCAAACCCGTCATGTAATTTTTCCGTACACACAAAAGACAACCGTTCACTGTTGTTGAGAGACTCCGCTAAAAATTCGAGGTAACCCCTTCAGAAACAAACAAACAAACAACAAGATTTACCTCGCTTGCTTTCGAACCCACAGGACACGCAGAGAGAACAGCAGGGGGACAGAAGCATCGCACGGAGAAGCTGCTTGCGAATATCGAGTCGGCGTCACAGCGCCTGCCGACCTAGAATGTTGGGAGCAATCAATTTTACCAGCGATGTTCTGGAATTAATTGCTCAATTTATTGTATTTACTGAAACTTATTAACCTTATACTCAACAAAGTGAGAAGCCCATTTTCTGCTAATAGGGTATCCGGCTGGTTATACGGCAGTAGATGTTATTTTACTGTAATTGTATCTTGAAAGTGCAGCGTCATAGAAACATTAGCTTTAATTCCGTGTACAGTCGGACCGGGCTCCGAAAATTGTCCTGCTCGGCATAAAAGAACCGTGGTAGGACAAAGACGCCGTTCGGGTTACGCTAATGCCTAGTGTACCCATTTTCTCATGTATTTGTCAATTTATTAACTGGATTCTTTGGATCAAGAAACAGCATTATTATTATTAGGATATATTTTATATTATATAACACCTGATGTCATCATGGGTGGTGTCGTGAGGCGTTTGGATTTGCGTGCTGAGAAAATTTCCCCACACTAACTGAAACAGAAATGTATATCGCTAAGAGAAGCTCGGTGCTGACTGTGGACGTGGCGGCGAGTAACGGACGTCCGTGTGTCTTCGAGAAATGTCAGGATCTCTGGCAATCTGTCTGTGACTCTGGCCGCGTTCTGAACAGTCTATTGCACGACCTCGGGTAGACGAACAAAAGAAAATCCTGCAAGGTCCGCCCGCCTTCGGCATGATTATCTGCCTACATAGACGTCCAGTCACAGCAAACACGTGAATTTTAGTCAGGTACATTCGTTTGAGAGAACAGCGATACCATCGTGGCGGGGAACGGTGTGTCGCCCAGTCACCAGAACTGTCTCGCTGTGAGGGTAGTAAATTACGGCAGGTGAGTTGACTTGTAACGTCCGCGTAGAGGCGTTTACTTAAGATATCGATGAGAGAGATAAGTCGACCGCGTCGCGTGTCTAATACGGTTTTACTCCACCATCTTGCGAGATTAGCTTACTGTCCAGCCTAGCCAAATTTACCGGTTTCCATCTAAAATGCAGACTCTTGTTTTAAAAAGTCGTCATAACTGAAAAAAAAGACAACTTTTCTTTTCGTTTCTTCCGGCATAATCTTGACTTCTACAGTTACGTTGTTTTTTAAAGATTTTCGACTTCACTTAAGCATAAATCGCGATGAATTAAAGACAACATGGTGGTCCGAGCAGTCTTTTCTAACCTAGAATATAAAACATCCTTTTTTACACGGTTGATAAACAGATAAATAAAGGAGCAGAAATACACGTGTATTGATTTTGGTCTCGTACTTGTCAGGGTATAGTTGTGCAAGTTCCGCTTTAACTGGGCTCGAATACCGAGTCTCCTTCGTGGAAACGGCGGGGTGATCTTACGAGTAAAAAGGCTAGCTGAGCCATTTCCCGGATTTACCAGTCGTCGTCGTCCGTCCGTCTCACGCACCACGTCACCTGTAAATAATTGGTGGAATGGCAGGACCTTCAAATAACCAGAAATTAAAGATCGATGCTCAACAGGTTCGATGACACCTAAATCAATGGCATCATTGGTCAACGTTTCCAATCAACATTCCATGGAATTCCTTTCTTTTTTTATCGCTTTTTTGATCTCGCAATTAACGTTCGCTAGTCAGAACTCGAGTACTTTTTAACGGTCATAAGCTATGATGCTATTTGTTGTAATACCAACGAGCGATCTGGCACAGATCCCGCTCGGAGCTTTATGGCCCCTAGGAGAAAAACCGACAGATTTTATAACTATTCTCATTTTACCGGAAAAAGTCTTTCTGTTCATAATAGCGATTATATTTGCAAAGTAGCGCCTCGTAGCTAAAACAGATGCCTGGTGCAAACGAAACGCATTTCTTCTGAAGGGTATTTTAATTGTGCAAAACAAAGTTTAAAGAAAAAAATATTTGAAAGGCTAAAAGCTCTCGGCTTGGAATAGTCTCGCGAAATGCAAAGAGATGCTTTAGCCGCAGAAGCGCCTCTCCTTGTAATTGCACCATGCGACCTCCAACAAGAAATCTTCAAGTCAGTCATCTCGGTGCACACTTAATGTGGATGTGGATCTCCAAAGTGCTTTCCACTCGTTTATGCTAATTTTTGTAATTTAGAAGTCTAAATAATAATTATTATTATAATAACAACAGACACTCAGATATGAACATTTGTGATAGGGAGGGTATAGCACCAAACCAGAGACACCATTAGCAGGGTGTGAACGGTCTTTGGTAGGTGGCTGCTGAAATAGATTCTTCTGCCTGTTCGAACCTACGCACCGACGTCGGAGGAGAAACCTGGTTAGTAGCACATCTACTGCCGGGGTGCCCTCACTGAAACTCTCCATGTTGTTTTTTTTTATATGTGAGAGGACAAAGCGAGCGGAAATAGACTACTCACTTTTAGTTAGTTGTTAATGGGGGCAGGTTTAAAATTTGTCTAAACAATGAGGGATCTTCGCCTAGTTAGCCTTAATGGTTTCTTGCATTCTCGCATAATTAAAAATCTTTTGCGGAACATAAAAATGTTCATATGGTTATAGAAGAACTGGCCGTAGTCGGGAGTTCAAACAATGAAAAATCCTGGTGACTGCTGGCGGTCAGCATATAAAGAGGTCAATTCTCCGCTCATTGCTCTGTGAGAATGAAGCATTTATTTCGTTACAGTGCTTTTCCATAATAATTTAACAACCTGTTATTATCGCAATGTATTAGTTTATTGCGGTGAATAGCAAACAAAGGCAAAGAATAGAATCACATTCCTTATATTGGTACTTGGTCTAGTTCTCTTTGCAGCACGAAGAGCCTCTATCCACGATTTTTTTTTTATCATGGTCCCGTCCGGTCCAGATTTCCAACTACTCTTGAGAACTTCCTTTAATTATATCATTTTGGCGGTTCTCAGCTAACAGTCCAAATGTTTTAACAGGTGCTCGATCGGATTCATTTCAGGACCCACCAGAGGAAAACACGTGATTTTGTTTCCAAACTGACAGACAATAGGTGTAACCTAAAGCGCCATGCTTCTGAGGAATGTGGGAATAGCATCTCATTTCCATCTTGTTGGTGAAATTGTGGAGATCCAAAGGTTTTTTAAATGGCTTTATATTCGGCACAATGGCAACTTCCTTCGACAAACACCATTTCCGTCTTTCCGCTATGCTAGACCGCAGTCCATGCCACGTTTCCATACTTGACCATGAGTTTAAGACATTTGGGTGGGAGACCTTCATTAGATATTCTTCAAATCTAGGCGCTAAATTCGTACGTGCCGCCAATATCCATGGGTCTTACCTAACCCTGGTGCTGTCTTTCAAAACGTTTTATTCTTATTGGAAAAAGAAAAGGCATTCTTATGCGCCGCCGGACGATTCTTTGGCCGGGTTCTGTTGCTTAGGTGCAGATAACACGAAACGTCGACGGTAAGTGTGGAGGTGGAGAATAAAAGCAGTTCTTGTCGTGGTGCCACTTACAGGTGATTGGTGCCGATGTTTCCGCAGCGGTGACATTCGCCTTGGTGAACTTCGCTTTAACACCAGCCACAGTTGCGCGAGAAATGTCTAAGTCCCTAATAACCCATCGCCGACTCTCGCCACACCCTGAACGGTCCCATACAACGATTTCGTTAAGCAGAGAAACAGCACGAGATCCGCCTGTTTCTTTGTCTGGTAAGGACAGCGCACAACAAAGCATGAAATTGTAAAATATGTCCACATACATTCCTTCAGAGTTGTAGCCAAATTAATATGGCAGCGGGCTGCATCATTAGACCGCCTAATGTCGTGTGTACAAACATTTTTGTGGCTTGCAAGCAAATTAATACATTTGAAAAGAACGCGAATTGTATTAATTTATTGAATTTATGGTTTTCTTTTTTATTCCAGAGCTTTATTATTTTTTTTTTTTGAGTTCTGTGTGTTTACCTGGACGGTTCGCTGTATTTACATGACAGTTCCTGGTTACACGGAGTATGAAAATGCATGCATGCAAAAAAAAATCTTCAGGAATAAAAACTCACTTCGAAAACTAAACAGTTCGTTTTTACTATCGCAGCCGGAATATATCGGCACGACGAGCAAGCGGCTTCCTGTGGACCACCAGTAACGAGTGGGTTTTGGCGGAGGTTTATCGTTTGTCTCTTCAGAGCCTGAAAGTGCATCACAAGAGACCATCGAGGATTGGACGTGGTCTACAGACATGGGCCAGCCGATTCCCCCTTTTTTTCACTTTTTGGCATTTGGATACGCGGTGATTTTTCACGAAAACGCCGCCAGGGCGGTGGTTTTTACTCCACTCACAAAACGAAAAGTCGTATTTTACTTTAACAGAAACTCGCTAGTTATCGCATTATGTTAGATACAAAAGCTACTAACGGCTATTATTGCAGATATACCGTCACTTTCCGTTTGGGCCGCGAGATTTAGAAACTTTCTAGGGATAGGCCAAGCTGTTCTATGATATTCGCACTGCCTGAGAACGACCGGCAAAGAAACATCCCGTCACACATTTTTGCGTGAATGATTTTTACATTGTCTATGATCTTCATTGTAGATAACGCCATTTTTGCCCCATTAAACAGAGTAGCCATCACGTGATGTGCTCTGACCATGCTGTTTCCGATGGCGCTAGTTTTATGTTGAAAAACACCGTACTTTATTTAAATCATTTTTTAAGAAAATAATTAGTTTAAAATATTTATATCGATTTGTTTCCCTATGCTGTAGCGATTTTGCGAATATTCGGTTTTTAGGATAATATCTGCAACTGTAATGTGCTATGGTTTTAATTTCCAGTTTAAATCACAACTCATCGAATTCTAAATCTTGGATATACCATATTTACGGGTGCAAATAAATTTTTTAAAATCCATTCATCAACAGAGCCACCTTCAGCATCTATTTTATTACGGAGGCCAACGGTAACATCGTATCGCTGCAGTTGAACTTGAGTTCATTCACTTCTCCGAGTAAAACAAAGCCCTACATTTTTTATTTTAGCGAAATTTATTAATTAAATCTTGACTTATTTTTTCAAAACTATCGAACACTGATTTTTTTTACAACCCTTAACAACTTCCTCACGCATATACAGAACTTCCAAATTAAAACTCCTCTAAGAGAAATCTGTATACAATGACACTGCGAGTTAATAAGCTGGGTTTTTGGCATTGTCGAATCGGGGTCATTGGTTGAATAGCTGGCAAATGTTGCTAGCTGCAGTACCAATCGATACTTTGCTGTCTAGCGGACGGATTCCGTTCGTCGTATAAAAGCACGGCTCCAAGCCTTTTTGTCTGTGGAACCTTTCCAGGATGTTACAGTCTAGATGGAGGGCTTTATTGAGCGGAACTTTCTCATCAGTCAGCGAAGACTACCAGGAGGAGATCACTCTGATCAGAATTGAAAACTATCCTTAAAATTTAATATTCCCGGAATCATATTTCTCTTATCTTTCTTCTTTTAAAGAACCGCGCTTAGCGTTCTATAAGCGAACTAGCAGCGCTTTCCTGGCGAATTCAGACTACCTGCAGAACGCATTCGAAAACCTTCGGTGTTCACTCTTTTCCCAGATTCTCAAGGTAAACAAGTCGACGTCATGTGACCTTTCTTGAAGATATTGATGAAGGTCTCACCATCATACTTTCAACACCGGCAATCCTTAGTGTAGCTTGGAATGCGGGATTCCTTCATATATAAATTGTCTGCCTTCTAGATTTAAAATCTGTTATTAAACTTATGCTGATGAATGTGTTCTTCAAAGGAAAGGGGAAGAAGCAAAAGAGTTGCAGAATTATAGCTCTAGATGTAACCTAGAAATGATCCATTAAATCATTACTGAATACTACTACTAATAATAATATCAGCAATTTAAGTAGTCGAAAAAATGTCAGTAAAGTTCTCGCATCGATACGTTCAAGGTGTGTGGGCTCGCATCCAGACAGGTAAAATATTTAAATATTACTGCAGAAAAAATTATTAAAATTATAAGATTTGATATTATCTATTATGCTTTATTCCTAGATTTTTGTATATCTGGATATATTGTTGATAAAAGGGAAGTGAATCCTGACAATCGTTTTGACTAAATATATTACGTAATGTTTTATTGGTGTCACTCGTTCGAGTGCTTTTTGATATACTTTTTTATGTCAGTGATTCATGTGATCTGTCTCTCTCCAATTATTCCTTTAAATGGTTCCATATTGTCACAGAGCTCCGAATAGTTCAGTATGGCTTAAAGGCTTTTTCTCATCTCTCATCGTGTAGGCGAGTTTCTTATCTAAGAAGTTTGAAATACACGCCTGTAGGCATAGAACTCTAATAAAGAAAGACAAACAGAAACACAATTTCGGTTACCTTTAAAATTTAGCTCTTAATGTATTACCTTTCCCCCCCAAACAAAGCCATTGTGCACATTTCCAATCACTTGGCTGCCATTTCGTGGCGGGATGAGATCTGATCAGACCAACAGGTTGGTAACACTGCGTACCAAGGCCAAGTGAGACTGGCAATTCACTTATTGATAGTATAACTATCGAAAAGATGCGGTATATATAAAATAAGCTGATGCTATTCCGGAATCTCCGAGAATTTATCCAATGCATTTAAAGAGAAAAATCTAATTAGGTGCGACTGTTTACATATAAAAACTGGAATCCAGTTAGGTCGTAGATCAGCGATTCAGATAAACAAGGTTTCAAAGATAAAAAGGACGATAAAATGACCGATAACAAGTTCTTGAAACAAACGACAAATTATTCCTAATTTTAAATCCCATTATACTTACATTAGTAAACTACAGGAAACAAATAAAGTAACAAGAGTAATTTTCACTAAGGCATAGATAATGAGCAAGTAAATAACCCAGATGGTTAGGTAGCGACTTTCCCACCAACTCGTCAGTAAAACTAATTGCGTTCGACAGTAGTCATAGGCGATGGAATAAACTGTAGCCTTAATAAGTAACGGCTCTTGCTTTGTACCTTTGTGAATACCTTTGATGTTGAATTTGGTGTTGCGAAGTTAGTCAAACGTTTGGAGAATTCTCCCTTAATGCGCAAATCAGCGCCTTTTGTTGTTGTTTTTTGTAGCTACTGATTTGTTTCAGGATAGACAGTCTTCACCAAGCTGAATATCAAATGTTGCTTTCTCAGTTCTAGATCTGTACCAAGACTTCATTTTTTTCTGCTTCTCTTGAAAGACAATTAACTATTCCTTTCTTGTTCCTGACGGAAGTCAAAGTGCAGGTAGTGTCCAGTATCAGTCTTAAACCGGAACATCACGGAAAGGCGGTTGGCTATTGATTTCCCTCTCCACGGTAAATTTAATGGCTTCCTGAACGTTGTTTAGATGTTTTAAGAGCTTTTTTAAAGATCTCTCCACCAACCTATCACAGGAATTTCTTATGTTTCTTACTGGAAGCTGCTACAGAAATATTCCGTACTGGTGTTTGAGAGATCATTTTTTTCACAAAAGACATCTTGAAATTGAAAGCATAGTTACATGATGGTCTCAGTATTTAGGCTGGTTATAATCTTCGAGTTAGTGCCTTGTCCAACTTCATTCTTTATTATTATCATTAACGCTTTATTTGTGAAAAGACTTTATACATCAAAGGGAACTTCCATGCATTCAGATTGAACAATGAGGGTTCCTGATGAGGTCTATAGAATGAGAAGACTTTTTAATGTGAAGGGTACTACGTCCAGATAGAAGTGACATTATCTTTTGAAGACATTTTGCCAGGTGGCAAGGTGATTCGATGCAACTTACAATGGGTTTCAGTGGATTGTTACCTTTGTGGACCTTTGGAAGACCATATATGTAAGATAGCTGGCTACAAGACTGAGGTAAGATGTGCCTCTAGCTATTTTAGCTGTCATATTTCTGCAGAGTTTCATCTTATTCTTTAATTTTTCCAGAGATTAATGTTGGACCCTTGCATAGTTTATTATACCCTATTTTGTAAGATTTATTTAATCTAGCTCTGATATTAATTTTGTTTCACTATAATTGTGGCATTTCCTTTATCATACGGGAGGGGACTATGATGTCCTTATATTTTTGAAACTAGAAATTTCTCCTTTTTCTTTAAGTGAAATGTTAGGGAAAAAGTGATTTCGGTGGAATGAGTTTTATTCGTACGTTTAACTGGCAGCTAGTATGTTTGGGAGATAAAGGCAGGTGTTTCTTTAGCTGCAGCAAAATCTAATATAGGCAGTTTGTTTTCTTTATTCAAGCTCTTAAATATATATATATTTAGACTGCATCAAAGGATGGTCGCTGAGATCTATTATATTGTTACTAGAGTTACGCATTGATTTCCGGGAATGTGATAGCTTACTGAATGTCTGAAACTCTACTTTCTTTAGTTTTATTTGCCTAATTTTTTTTTTTTATTTCTAGGGGACAGCCGGCTTGTACGATTTATGTACAGTCATTGTGTCTGGTTAGGTGGTTAATTTGTTGTCGTGCGAATGCTATTCTAGGAGAACAGTACTAGCCTATATCAGTATCTTTTCGCTCTCACCTTGATGATGGATACGAGCTCGAAGTCAATCGATTATTCCATCACCTCAAAAAGATAAGCAAATTAACAAGAGAAGATAACAATTTCATTTTCTCAACGAGTTGTAAATGTAACGACATCGTGCCAAATGGTTTGAAGAATAAGACACCAATAAGAAGCAGTCAACCACCTGAGATCATGAACATCATTAGTAAGTTGCCATTCAGACGTCATTTGCCATGATGTCATATATGCCATCAGTATTTTCTTGGGCCTGGTCCTGTTGCTTTTCAGAACATACGATACAAAAACATGTCACTTATGACATTGTTGCGGATAACAATAGCAACTATATGACGTTTTCCCGCCATTTATAATGATTTCGTTGCTAAAAGTAATAACAAGGTTACGTCTTCCAGTCTCCCATGACGTTAACCCTGATAGCATCAGCAGTGACGCCGGATATTTTAGCTGATTGTGACCGTTTTTCTTTCGCTTTAATTTTGGAAAGAAGAAAATTACTTTTCCAAAAGCTCACCTTTCTACCCTGTACCGTTTAGCAGCATAGTTAAACAACACAAGAATCCGATATATTTAATTCTTTTGTTTTGGCTTTAATCTGCCCTTTAATACTGAAACAAACTATGTTTGTCTTTAATTCTTTGTTCAGTTCTATATAATCACATGTCAAAATGACGTCATCTACTCCGTCATAACCGGGATTCATTAAGGATGGAAAGTAAATCGCATATTTCGGTGCAAACGTATCTTTGATTTATTTTATATTATATATATATGCACATCCTATCATTTTAATTTCGAATAGAGGACTTTTTCTTACATCCTAGTGGCTACAGACCGATTAAAACCCGATATTCACCGCGCAACTTAACGGTGGCTGCCTCTTTGCTCTGCTCAATAATCACCGTCCATTAACAGGTCAACGACCCGATTTAGCACGAGTCTGTGGGCATTGCGAGGGGATTTTCACGTCCGAGCTGAGTCATAAACATAAAACTTCCAAATGCTATGCTAATTAATTATAGAGCTGATTACACGATGATTCATGACATCATTACGTCTTTTGAGGCGCGGGTGGACCAGCCGAATTCGGAGCAGGCTAATGGAGTAGAGTGGAGGAACGACTTTACCTGACACAGCTTCGGTAATATTGATCTAACAGCTGACAGCTCATTCCAAAAGTGACAGGGCCACAAGGTAAAAAAAAAAAAAAAAGAGAGAAAGATTTAAAGCTGAGGTATCCACCTCCTCCAGAGTTCAGAACCACGAGTTTTTCGATTTTAACGAAACGATACTAAAAACAATGAATGCTTCAAACACCAAGAGAGGCAAACAGAAATTCTCACAGCTTGTAGACTGATCCAACTTCGGAGAAAACGCAATTTAAAAACAAATTAGCGACTGAAAAAAAAAACAAAAAAAAATAACATCAAAAAGGGCTTCGTAGAGATTTTGCTTCAACTATATGAAATGCAATGGCATTTTAACCTACCTTCAGGTTGAAAACAAGTGCGTAAATAGGCTGGGGGAAAGCTTGGCTCACAAATATAGTCATATTATTATATTTGTTATTGTTAATCTTAAACAGTATGTATAATGCGCTTTTTATTTTGGTTTAAAATTTTGACTGTCAGAACTATTACTACTTAAGCATTTCTGCTACTTTAAGCTGAAATTCTCATTTTCCGCAAAAAAAGAATTCACTTTCATGGACTCAGACTGTTGTCTAACAATGCCTACCTAACTGGTACACGAATCAGAAGATATGGCTGTCTCATTTCGTTACAGTTCTGTAACTCAAACACGTTAAAAACGCAACATTGGTTTCATGAAAAAGACTCATGATATGACGCCGGTAAAATTGTATATTTGCTGCCACACATGCCAACATAATTTTACACGAGTCATGGGATATACAGGAAACAGCAAATGCTCAACATCTGAGCACTGGTCGGTAATAAATTATCATGGATTAGAAAATGTGAATGGCAGCTTGCGATCATTCATGCTGTTATAAAGTTCTGGGAATGGAACAAAGGACGCTCTTTGAAAATGGTGGCTGGACGCCTTCTCGAAGACAAGTTACAGCTCGGTTAAGCTACTGACAGCAGCAACGATTAACCTAGAAGTGTCCACCCACGGTTACATCGTGGACGGAATCAGTCTTCAGCAGTCACAGCACTACATACACCAGTGCATCAGCATCGTTAGAATGATGGGCTTGAAGAAGGTAAAAGGGAATGAGAACGCGTAATATTATTTTCACTAAGCGGATTTGCACACATCAGCAGCCTGTTAACGTTTTTGCTCACCATCGCAAAATTGACACTGATGTTTTCCTTTAAGACGACTCTTCATTTCAGCAACTGATTTGTGGATGGCAGTGTTCGGATTTACCATTGTTAACTATTTGGAGTACGTCAGACTTGGCAGCGGCGGCATCTTTATGGCACGGACTGCTGTAGACTGCGGTTGAGACTTTTCAGCAAGACGATGCTTGTTTTCCATACAGCAAGGCCGACAACGCCATCATACTTGACTTGCGGTCTCTGTCATTTGAGGATGTTTGTGTTTTGGTATGTATAGACCGCAACGTCCTGCCACCGCCGATCCTTCCTCCTCAGCTTACAACGGAAGCAGTGGAACAATATTCTTTACAGAAGGAATACCACAGACTCCATAAAGTCAAGAGATGATTTTCTTTTTTATCACTGACATTCCGGCACTCTGCCATCATGTGACATTATGTTATTCATAGATACGGACTTCATTGTGCTTTTATGGATAGTCAATAATATTCAGTCTATTTCTGCTAATTTTCACGCGCGTCCGCCTGCATATTTCACACCAGTCACTGTCTGTGGGAGATAACTTTCTTTTTCTAAGTACTAGTCTTTGCAAACTCAACGATAAATAATAACTAAATGGCAGGTACCGGGTAATGTTAACGCATACTGTAGGAAAAGAAATATTTTATTTACTGAGCCTATACTAGCACACCGAATAAGTTGCTTGTTCAGACAGAATAGCCACCGGGGAAATGCAGAGCTGTCTTTTTTTTTAACATTTGGGATATAAAAATACGTAGCAAAAACATCCAACATGGTTAGAAATGTGATCGATCACTTCGGCTGTTGTCTATAGCAACGTCACGAGAATTCATAAATGTGTCAGTGTGTGCTCTTTAATCGTCTCGTTCATCTAAAGACGTAAAAGAAAATCGCATTATGCTGAAACAGCTGATGTCCTAAGAAACTTACGATTCTAGAAAAAAAAAATAGGGTTGTTATAAAAGTAATCAAGAAAAAGGCAAACTGAGAGAAAGATGAGATTAAAATAATTTTGGCAAACGAATGACTATTTTCTTCCCTTTTTTTCGCTTTTACTTCTACGGTGAAAATAGGAAAAACGGTAAAGCACTACATACACGTTGGTTTTGGTGATGCAGTCAATTAGCGGAGAAACAGGTGTCCCCGGCTTGCTGCCCCATTTGCAGAAGTGGATGAGAAGGCTTCCGTCCTGCCGACTGCGGAAGACCGTCAGCCAACACCGATGTCAACCGCACGGCTGGTCTCGTCCGTAATCTCGCACAAGCTGTGAGTCTGACGTGTACGGTAGGCAGCACGGGAAGCGAAGCAGGTGCTTTGTCGTAACGATTGCATTGATGTCTACGGAGACGTAAAGGAAGAAAAACAGACATGCAGCAGTATCAGGTTGCGACCCTTGACGTACCCAACAAAACAAAACAAAACAGGACCAAGAGTTTATGAATTTACCTTTTCTACAAAATAAATAAATAAATAAGGGAAACTTCAAAATTTTCTACATCTGCTTCGTTGTTGTTGTCGTTGGGGCAGGGTCTACGGTTAGGTAACGTTCCCCTTGACAATAAACGAATGCCAAGACCGCGTAAAATAAAAACAGTTTTGTAAGTATACACGCAAGAAAGGTAAGTGCTGGATGTCGACGATCTGCTTAAATCACGCCATGCCTATGAAATGACTAGACACATATTTACAAGTAACCAGCATCTACTGGTCGTATTAAAGCGCCAGTCCGCTGTAGTCGATTCTATATATCGAATTGTTACGTACAGAAGTGGTAACGCATAAAGTAAACCTTGTATTGAAGAATTTACCATGACGAAGGGGTAGCAACAAAAGTAAATTTTTGGTCTCCATTTCTGAGTATTGTTCTTAGAAAGACAAAATGATGATTAAAAGCTGAACACTAATTGTTGCGAGGCTTTAAGTCAGATACACTTAACCCACTCGTTGTTTATAAGTAACCTTCATGATGCCGATCTCTACCACTCAAGGGCCTCCGTCCCGAAAAACCCTTTTAGTAAAAACGTGCTGGTCACCCTAACCCCTACGAAAATTGACTATCTAGGGAAATGATCAGCTTTCTTCCGTTTTACGCATAAAGGACCATATACATTTGCACACTAAGGTTTTAACTAGAACCCTAACAGAAGTTTTCAAAATGATTAGGGGATTTGAGCGAATAGATAGGGGCAGATTTGTGTACTAGAGGTCTAAGTTAAAAATTAACAAGATTCTGGCATGACTATGTATGAAAACAGATGTTTGTTAGTAACACTACGTACGAGTGGAGTTAACTGTGATAGCATTAATCGTTGTGATATTTGTAGCCATTTATTTTACCCGGTGACCGTTGAATAAACTAATAAGGCTTTATGGGAACTGCTAACATAAATTTTTAATACAGTAAAAGCTCTTTTAATCGGCATCTAATTATCTGGCAGATTCATTCAATCGGCATTTGATAACACTCATCAGTTTTCCATTGTTTTCGGAAACTACTGGTAGGTGGCGCCAGCCTATGCCTTATCGATTGCAAACAAAGTGCGTGCGATCTTGCATCTGACTGAACTTTCTCTATCTTTTAGCAGTGATTATCAGCCCTTACCTAAGACATCCTGAAATTATGGATAGCGATGTGCAACAAACAAGAATTGGACAGAAGAGGGAGCGTGCTGTGTTGATGATAACTCAAAAATTAGACATTTTTCGGCAATTGGACGTAGGTGAGAAACTTAACCAAATAATGAAGGACTTCAACATTGGCTCATCAAAGACCTACGATATCAAGTCTCAGAAGTCAGAGTTGCTGAAGTTCATGGTCAGTTCTGAGACTAGCATAGTTGTTGATAAACGCTGTACTTTACGTACACCTAAGATGGTGCAGTTGGACATTGTACTGTACGAGTGGTTTTCCTTGAAGTGATCGGAGGGAGCTGCAATTCCTGCCCCGATGTTGATTGAAAAAGAAAAAGAGTTTCATGGGAAAATGGAAATGACTGGAGTTCAGTTTTTTCTGATGGCTGGCCAGCTCGCTTTCGGTTACGTCACGGAATAAGAAGGCTAGATGTGTCGGGAGAAAAGCAATCTGTCGACCAATATTTTGGATTCTTCCGGAAACTGATTGAGGACCTTGGCTTAATCGCAGCGAACATCTACAACGCAGATGAAACTGGAGTCTTTTGGCGCTGTTTGCCAACATCAACTTTTGCTGGTGGTGATGAAACTGTTGCTTCGGGGTTTAAGAAGAACAAGGATCATTTAATTGTGCTAACTTGTGCTCTGGGACACAGAGTGAAGTTGCTTGCGGTTGGAAAGTTTAAGAGTCCAAGAGCTTTTAAAGGTGTTGTTCCCCCGCCAGTTGAGTACAAGGCACAAGCTAACGCATGGACGGATAAGGAAATTTTTCTTTACTGGTTCCATCATGTTTTTGTTCCATCTGTGAATAATAATCTGAGGGAATGTGGACTGCCTGAAGATACAAAGATTGCCTTATTGTTTGATAACTGCCGAGTTCATCCTTCAGAAGCACAGTTGTTTTCTGGAAACATCTTTATTATCTACCTGCCTGCAAATGAAACCTCCCCTATCCAAACGATGCAGGGAATCATCCAGAATCTCAAAGCCATCTGCAGAAGGGATTTTATGAGGAAGCTTGTAAACTTTGATGGCACACTTCGATTTCCAGTCTGCTTTCAACATCAAGGATGCAATTTTTACGGTGGGCTGTTCATGCTCTGCTGCCAAGATCACAACCACGGAGAGAGCCTGGAGGAAGTTGTGGGCAGAAGTGATATGTTAACCGAAGGGTCTTTTGATGAAGACGACTTTCAAAGCCTTAATTTAAGGCAGAAGAAGATATCAGTAAAGGAAGTAATGGATGTCCTTCGTAATGGGAACCCCTAAAACTCAGTCACTCAACTTCAGGATGAAGAGGTGTAGGAGTGGGTGAACATCGGCCAAGAAGTTGAAGTGACACAAACCATGACTCACAGCCAGATAATTGACATGGATGTAAACCCTTAGATCATTCCTACACAAGCTGACATTGATTCTGAGGAAGAGGATCATGGTAAAAAACAAAGTTTCTTAGGCAACTGCTGCGCAATGATTGGAAACTTTCTTAAAGTTTGTTGAGCAGTAGTAGTCTTATTTTGCTCAGGAAATTATGGAGTTGCACATTCAGCATAATAACTTCCTCCAGAGAAGGCAACTAACTTGGAAGCAGCAGACATCCGAAAAATGTTTAGGAAAGCTTCAGAAGTTTGTATGGCTCCTACAACATCAGCAGCAATTCCAACTCCAGCAAAAACACTGGCTGATCCAGTCACATCAACATCAAAGCCTACAACTGATGATTTTAAGTTTAAAATATTGTAGTCAAATTGTTAAATATTGTACTGTAATTTAACATATGTCACAGTGGCAGTACTGTTGAACGAGGTTTGCTGCTCACAGTACTGCTCAACCAACAATTCTCAGAGTCAATTAACTACCATTAACTCACTGGTGAGAAGAGTATATAAAATATTTTTGCATAAACATTTTTATGGATTAAACATTGCTTGTATGTGGTTGTTTGCTTCATTTCATAATTTACGCATAATCCCTTTCACCTTTGGTAACGTTCATATAACCGGGATATTCGATTAACCAGCAACACCAATAACCGGAGGGTGCCGGATAAAAGAGTTTATACTGATACGGTTTATAATGGTATAAATGACCACGTAATACGGCAAATTGCTGCAAATTATTCGCGCACATGGCGAAATTACTGAATGTTAATGTAAATTCCTTTTTATAAGAATTAATTTTCATCTGCAGAGGACATTTAGTGTTACTATAACGAATGATATCAGCGTGTAGTAGAAGTAGGCATCGGAGTTTGCATAACCCCAAAGCTGGACCAGTAACTTCCATTTCAACTTATAACGGTTTTTATTTGTTAGGCCGTAAAAACGTCTCACGAGGTCATTAGAGAGCTTCCCTTACTGATCACCGCGGTACGCCCACCTAACTCGACATCCCCGCTAATTCTTTCTAGTTTAATTTTTCCCCACAGACCCACTGAAGGTTATTTAAATAAGTGCTCACCGTAAATCCATGGACAACTTGGAAAAAAGAGGCTAATCAATATGCTGCTTGCGCAATTGCATGATTACGATTAGATTTTTTTAATGATATAAATGTGGGAATATATCGTATTTCTTGGCGCTTCATTTATAAATTTCCTGAACTGGCGAGAAGCAGAAATATACGCCAGTGACGCATCAAATAACAATGTAAAAAACAACAAAAGAACACAACATTCCATATTACAGAGATTTGGAGGTGTTGTTTTTTGATAAAATGCGCTATTTGCGGAAATCGGGAAGGCGGGCTAAGAGTTCCTGGTTTCAGCTGGTTGTTATTGATTCTTTTATGATTTTATTTTTTGATTGTTTTGAGCAGAGAAATGTTCGTGTCGATGGCGACTGTGATGCTGATTATCTCCCTTAACGACGCTCTCTAGAGGTGGAAAAAAATAAAAGGCGCCGGCTTGCTAAGTAACGAAATCAGTTTAGGAAAGAAATACGCTCGCTGTTCTACTTCGCTGTGGAACATGAGCGGCGGCAGCGCCAGCACAATGATTTCACGTGTTTGTTAAGGTGCCACTGTCGTTTATTCGCTGACTTGCTTTTCTTTTACTATGTGCAGATTGTACTTTCGATATGTCACGAGATTCCGACGTGTTCTTTTGTTGTCGTGGTTCACAGAAGATCAGTCAATAAACGAACGGTTACCAGGTCTGGAATATCGGTTTGTGCCATTTGTTCCATTTCCTAGCAAGGAGCAAGAGAGCATCTTATCAACTAGTCTCGTGTATACGCTTGATTCAGAATGTTCTTAGAATCTCACTTGAAAATCTTTTACTAATATGAACGGAAACATATTTCAGAGTTATCGTTCGTTGCATACACAGATGAGATACAATCAAAATTTGCGTATTTTCTAGGCTATCTTGCCGATAGAATGGCCGTTAATGCTTGCTATGCCACTTGTCGACTACTTTTTGCTTGTTTGCTTGTGATAAAGTTTAAATCGATTTTTGTTTTGTTTCTAAAAACACACAAAAATCCCAAAATTGTGTGGATATTACCGCCGGTTTTAATTCATAATTCTGAATGTTTTCAACAGCGACACTACGGCTAGAATGCGTCGCCATCACTCGTCAGGTACGCTTTTACCGTTTGTTATAAGTTCTCGTCCGATCGACTGCCTACAAATTCATCCATCTTTCAAACATGGTGGCACTAGTTCAGAAACGGGACGCTACTTAAATTTTGACACCCTGTACTGGCACCCGTCATAAAATAATCAGTACATAAATGAATAACATTATCTTTCACCTAGCGGTGTAGAGACGGTGCTCTTCGCCACCGTCAAACAAATAGCACTCGTGCTGGACACATTCTACCTGACACCGGCTGCCGCGAACAGACTCTTGGTTATTCCATATCAACGGTTTCCCTACAAGTAATAAATAAACAAATAATCCAGTGTTCAGACTATTTAACGAAAAACCCGAGCGTCAGTAGGTAAACATTCGCACAATTTGATAACAGGGAGGAAAACACCAACTCACACGAATTCTTTTTGTTTACAGTCTAGCTAGTTTTATTTTATCCACTGTGTGTGCAGCTATAATTGTGTTGGGCGGAACACTGGCGACTGCTGAAGGAAGGAAATCCTTCCCTTCTTATATGTCGAGCTGCGCGCTATCTTCGGCAGTGATGACGTCCTTCGTCATTGTCAACAAATTCTCTGCGATTTTCGCACTTCTGAACGAAGGACGATTTTCAATATTTGTCCCGCAGACAGCGCTGCGTTAGAATAATCTGGTCGAGTTCATTTTCCTGTTGTTCTCTTAGTGTCTACGAAGCCTATTTCGCAAAGAAAAATGATCCCTGCATTCTTGAAACCATAGAACATAGGCAAATTTTATTCGTGTGCAATTTTCCGTGGCATTTTAGAATAAATTATAAATTTTTTTTAAGCACTCATGCATTAATACAATGGTATTAAACCTAGTGCATCCTGATCAGTTCGTGATGCATAATAGAGTTTATACTATATATTTTATTGAGGTATTATGATAATGAACTTTGACAGATTGCCTATTACTTGAAGAAAATTAATTAGCAGGTCTTTTTTTATCTGCATCGTAGAAGATTACACGGAAGCGCAGCGGCTGAGATGGGAAAATCGCGTTAATATTGTAACTCTAAATTTTTGCTCACAATGATGTAAAAAAAACGTGCAAATGTGAATTCGTTCTCATCCACTGACAATATCAACAAGAGTTGAGAGACAGCGAGAATTCTAACAGTCAACAGCAGACGAAACCCAGGAAGGTACACTTATAGTTGTCTACAGAGACGGAAACTGAGAAAGCGTGTCAACTTATATGAATGCACAGTCTATTCACACTAGCAAATGTTTTAATCTATCGATTAGGTTAGGGGAAAACAACCACCTTGGGAAGAATTTGAACCATTTCCCGTTACCAGTCTATTACGAAAAAAAACAAAAAAACAGTCTAGTTTAGTAGTTACAAGAACGCAGGAAGTTATCATAAGTTATGAAAGACCTCCTGGAGAAGAGTAATGGCCGTCAGTACGATTCTGAAAATTAATTAACTCTATCAATTCCGTTTCACATTAATTTATTCCATTAGTTAACAGTTATCCTAGTAAAATTCCAACGTATGTCCAGCCTACTATAACGCTTGTAAAGTTTCAATTTACGACTTATTTCAAACTGAGAGCCTGAATTAATGAAACACAACGCCATTCCTTCCTCTTTCTTACTTTTCACAATTTTAAATATTCCAGATCTGATCCCCACATTGCTCTTGATGTGCTACACTAGAAAGCTTAATTGTTGCTAATCGATTAAAACAACTTATCTAGTATCCAAATTATTTAGTCTCCCTGGCATTATGGGGATGGCAAAGCCAGTACTCCACACTGAATGATGCCTTTGTGATAAAATTTCAAGTAATCTTTATCTTTCCATAAAGACTTAATTAGGAATGTTTACAACGCTAGCATCGTTTGAAGCTATACAATAGGTAAATAGGAAAAAAAAATAATTTAGAACCAAAAGGTCATATATTACTTCGGTCTTTGATGACAGTACAACCTTCTGACCGTTTTTTTTTCCTGTCAACATGGAGCGAACTTAAAGACCGTATTTTGCATTCCTGACCTTCACTGTCGTCTTATTGGAGCACTGAAGTAAAAAAGCAACGGAATCAGCTAACCTAGCTAGGTAATTCTGAGAACTTCCTGTCTAACGAAAGTAACCGACAACGTATTTAGGCTGGATCGCGAAGAACTCTGCCGTGGTTTACCAACGAACCACGACAGACTCGGTTTCTGAGTGGAGATATTTGATCGATAGGTTCGCCATGTTTCTTAGTCAAGCGAGCCTCGTTCGGCTTTCTCTCAGACATTTTTTTAGTAAACGGCTTATAATTCAATGTACTTATTACTTTTTCTTTAAAATTTATTGTGATGTAAGATGTAATTAAAATGATTTGAAAAGATTTTTTCAATTGAAAGTGTGATTTTTGGCCTTCTGAATAATCGAAATAGGTTGCATAAACAAGCCGATCTTTTACAGAATGAGTAAACACCCATTATAAGATTTACCGTGCATCAGGAATATTCGTACATAGCACAAACAAATAGAATCCAGCGCAGTTTTATCAGGACGTAGATCAATCCACAAGGCTTCCTATGAGAACCTTATCACAGAAGTTTATTAAAAGAGTGAAATTTAGCGCAAAAAACAAATAACCTCACAAGACGAAACAAACTCCCATTTATTGATTTATTTACTTATTGATTGATTTAGTTATTACACAGCACACTATGCACAGTTATGACGCACAAGAGAACGTTATAAAACCCTATGCACAGTTATGACGCACAAGAGAACGTTATAAAACCCTATGCACAGTTATGACGCACAAGAGAACGTTATAAAACCCTATGCACAGTTATGACGCACAAGAGAACGTTATAAAACCCTATGCACAGTTATGACGCACAAGAGAACGCCATACAACCCTATAGAAACATTGCGTGACCTTTTGGGAAGATATTTTGCTTTAAAATTTTTGTTTAAGTGGAAAATAATGTTATAAGTCTTGTTACTTTGTTACATGGTTAAATAATCTCCAATACGGGGGTAAATTAGGATTTTTTTTTTCATGAAGATGTACGCAGTTAGGTAAATATTTCAGATAGTCTACGAATGGTATACCACCGTTTCCGTGGAATTATCATCTGCGTGACAATATACAGGTTGTTTGTGATGTCATTTTGGTTTTCATCAGTGGTTTTTAATAAGCGTCACTTTTAATACGAAATCTTTAAACAGGGCGGGAGCAGGGGACCCTTTTGTCCATTATCGAGATACGGCGTAACAAATCTAAGGCAACATATTCAAGATTTGTTACACAAGAGGTGATGGAGTGTTCAGTGAGGCGGCGCGCGTTTTTTAATCTTCTGAAGTCTATCGGTGAATGGACTCAACTCTTTTAGTACTGTAACTTTATTCAAAACATCGCTAAAGTTAAGAGGTCTTTTTCTCTGTCGGGCAGCAGATGTACCCGCTAGAAATATAAAATGAAAATAAAATCAACAACTTTTTATTCAGGGACATGCGGGGAAAGCTCTAACGAATAATCTTGGACAGCAAGTCGGTCAGCGATAAGAATAAAGAGCTATAAAGTTCTCAAGGGCTGCTTCCAATGCTTAATAACTGTTTAACTACAGAAAGCAGAGATAAATGATATTTGACTGCGTCTGCTTCGCTGTTCAGATTGTTGGGGAAGCTGAAGGCTGAATCTGAAATCGGTTTCTCCGTGCCTCCACAAGAGCTAAACATTTCTTTTTCAGCTTTTCATAAAAGTTTAAAAATAAGGTTGCATAATCTAAAACAGTTATCAGTCTTCGACTAACCAAACAACTGAAGAATGCGTTCAAGTGTTGACGGCTCTGTCACTGAGGATGGTGTCGAAGTTTATAAAATTCATCCCTTAATTAGTAAAGAAATAATAAGTATATTCATTTTTATTCTATCTTATGTAACGATCAAGTAATTAAACGTTTAAACACGTGGAAAACTTTATAAATGACACGTTTAAACAATCCAGGAGTTTCTAAAATCGCATCATTAAGGAACTAAAATTAATAATATATATTTCTGCAAAATTCTTGTACAATAAAAAATCAGCTTAGATCAAGATGGAGAAATCAGATCAGAGAAAATCAAAATGCCTTTATTTTTCTTCCAACGTATTTTTCATGATTTAATGAGTTATAATTAATTTATATATTACAGAATAACCGCTTATTATATTTGGGTTGCCTAATGAAATAAAACAACGTTACGGTTGAATTAAACATACAATGTAGGATATACCCTTATACCCCTTGCCAGTAATTATTCTTTTCTGACACAATATAGACGATATCGGCCAAAATTATCGAGTAACACAGTAGTTCAAAATAATTAAGTTTAATTATACCTCGACTATTGTAATCATTAAGCAATTTATTTAACAGAGATTGATTATTTATGTTAAAATAATATTCTTTTAGTCGAAACAGTAGAGAAAAGTGAGCAGTTATCGAAGTTCCCCCACTTTATTACTCTATAATTGTATCTCCACGAGAAATTATTGCAATGAGAATTTCTGTTAGTACAGAGGCCGTATGAATATTAAAACAAGGCTTAATTTGCTTTAAAAGTGCATTTTTACATATTAACACGCACACGCAAGACTCAATATTTTGTTTAAAAATATAAGACGATGTAATATTAGCTCTCATATATAATCACGCCTCTGTTACATAATTCATCGAAAACTTATCTATTTTACGACCTCTTTAAAAATCACTCAAATATACCTGTGGTGGAATCCAAATGATGCATTTCTTACAAGAAAAAATCATAACACGGTATATAATTATTTCTTGAGACATAACATTATTTTTCGCTACAAACTGTTTTTCACTATACTTTCGTGGTCAAATCATCTTCACCTAAATCAATTTATTCATCAAGTGGTACGCTTAGAATCCAGAAATCTCAAGGCGATCGGCGAATTTCGCGTTAAGGTTTTGAACGTTCCAGAGTCATTTCGTCATCTCAAGCGCCCTGTCGCAGACAGAAGGCGAAAATGAAGGCATGAAAGCGTAGTCTGCTGGAGCTCTCTATTGCTCTGCGTCCATAGGCGCTGTGCATAGAGCTCTCTTTCTTCATCTCTCTATCTCTCGGGTCATAGCTCTCTCTCTCTCTCTATCGCTCTCTCTCTCTCTCTGTCTCTCTCTCTCTCTCTGCTATCTCTCTCTCTCTCTCTCTCTCTCTTCTCTCCGTCTCTCTCTCTCTCTCTCTCTCTCTCTCTCTCTCTCTTTCTCTCTCTCTCCCTCTCCCTCCTGTCTAACAGATTTTTTTTTTCTATAGGAACTTTGTGTGACCCTTTTAGGGCAGAATTTTTGTTTAAGTGAAAAGTAATGTAAAAAGTCTTGTTAGTTTGTTACATGGTTAAATAATCGCTAATACGGCGTAAAACGTGTAATTTATGTATTAAAAATCAAACTTATTTTTTTCTAGTTTTGTTTTTTCATTGAATGTGTGTGCATCTTTGGTAGTCGACGAAACCGCAGAATGACTAATTAGATTTACAGCCAAGTTTTTCACTAATTAGGTTTCCTCCCATGTTCCACTAAATAAAGCCTACAGCTAGTATACACGAACACTTATTTACCTAAAGTAACGTTGCAACAACTCGCATGTACCATCATCTATTTACTTTAATAAAATCGATATTCCTAATTAAGACAACGTAATTCAGACTTCATTTATTTTCTTCTTTAGGTTTCCTTTTTAAAAGAATATCACAGAGACTTTCGTAATTAGGTTTCAAACATCTAAAGGCGATCGAAATGACTGAAAACGAAAAATTCCTAAATGTATTCGTTAATGCCTGCATTACGTTTTGTCTTGTATGGGCTTCAGTGCCAAAAGTAATGTGACGGAGAAAGCTATTGTTACTCACGAAAAAGATGTCGTTTTCAATTAAAGGTCGACAACTCGCACTACCTAATTGTATATATTTGACGTCTTTCATTAAAACAACTGCAAACAATAGCTAATTCTGAAAAAAAAAACCTGATAATAAAAATCTAAACTATTGCAAGTTTGTGTTTTTTATCGTACTTATTTGCTTAAATTATGCATTAAATATTGTCACATTTTCTCAGGTTATTTAATTTGAAGCACAAAAGATTTCGACTAAAAATAAAACTGATGGTTCAGGGTGACTGACGTTTTCTTTGTAACCCTGACAACGTTAAGTTTTCGTTTTCAACATTATATTATTTATGTTCAAACGGTGGGTTTTTTTGCATAAAAATAAACCAGAGTTAATCCAAATAATTCTATCGTGAAGGTGTGAAATCCACAATCTCTAAGAATCTTTGGAAAAAAACAATAGCGAAATGACGTCAGATACTATAAGTGACGTCACCGTGAAGATGATCTCCACGAGGGGATATCCTCTATTCCTGAGAAGCAACCTAGACTGAGGAAGATGCAATTTTAGTTTGTGTTTTCCTTTTTTTAAAATAATATTACGACGAGACTAATTTTTTTAAATATACTAGCAAGGATGCGTCAAAAGGTCGGCTAGTTTGCATACAAAGAGAACGGGGTTAATCAACTCCGTTTGGGGGGGATGAACAGTTCGTGTTATTGATACATTACTTTTAAATAGAAAAAAAATAGATAAGGTTGCAGAGGTGAGGGTTGATGTACGGAGGCTGTCTTCTGCTCTAACGAATTTTGTGAAACTACAAAGAATGAGAAATTATTCCGAAGGATATAGAAAAAGTAGCTCCCCAACCCCCTTTTTAAAAAAAAAACATGACTGTTCTTTAAGGAGACAATTATTGCCTTTACATATTCTGTTCAGGACAAAATTTAAAAAATTGGCGGCAGAAATCCAATTTACCACAAAATAAGCTCGAGTGCGTTAGGGTTTGATCCGTATAGAGGACTGTTTACTTTATTAACTTTTCTTTTTTTAAAATTACTCTACTTGTGTTGTCACATGGCAGTTCTACCACTCGGACAGCGGCGAGAAAGAGGCTGTAGTAGCAAATATGGAGAAGGCTGGAGCGCTCACCCCACCGACTAGAAACTGGATCGACCTTCCACTGAGCATCCGGCAGACCAGCTGAGCCGGTACTGTCATTGAATCCGAGTCTACTCAGACTCCGTCCGTACGTTACAAGTAATCCGCCATTTTTTAAAACATCAACCCTCTTTAAAAGGCAAGGGTTATTTAGCAGATGGTAGAATCTCTAAATCCATTTTTCCTCTACAGCAGCCGGTCGCAAGCAGACGTGCAGCTAGCCGATGTTGGTTGTCTGAAATCAAACAAAGTCGAACGATGTGAGCTCCTGACTTCGGCTCAAATGAGAAGTCATCTCGGACGGAGATGGTGCTTTCAGTATATCACTAAAGCCACTCAAAGCCCGCATACTGCTTTGTTTTCAGCTTAGAAAGACGCCAAACAAAGCCAGAAACAACTTAAAAAGAACAGTAAATGCTTGGATGTAATGAAACCTGTATTTGGCGCTTTCCCTGTTTACAAAATAACAACGACAAAAAAACGCCGTCAAAAAAAAAATTTATTGATTTCTTTTGACATTTTGGTCGAGAAAACCCAATACTTCGGAGAGGAGAAAAAATTCTTTACAATCCCTTATTAGTAATCGTTGTAATCAAGTTATTTTGGCGAGAGAAAACAACGATCTTGTCAAAATATGACGACTTCATCAGTAATACGGCGAATCTCTTGAAAAGAACAAGTGTAGCAACGCAAACGCAAAAAGGTTTACAGGGTTATTCATTAATTAATTGGTAACAGCAGAAAGCTTCAAAATTGACAATAACTTCAACAAACTTATTCATAGAAGGGGAAAAAAATTCTGTTTATGTAAAAACATTAAAATGCAACTTTTAAATTCATTTATTTACTTATTGATTAATTTAGTTTTTACACCGCGCTATGCACAGCTATGACGCACAAGAGAGCACCATAAAACCCTATGCACAGCTATGACGCACAAGAGAGCATCATAAAACCCTATGCACAGCTATGACGCACAAGAGAGCACCATAAAACCTATGCACAGCTATGACACACAAGAGAGCACCATAAAACCCTATGCACAGCTATGACGCACAAGAGAGCATCATAAAACCTATGCACAGCTATGACGCACAAGAGAGCACCATAAAACCCTATGCACAGCTATGACGCCCATGAGTGCGTCATAAAACTCTATGCACAGCTATGACGCACAAGAGAGCATCATAAAACCCTATGCACAGCTATGACGCACAAGAGAGCATCATAAAACCCTATGCACAGCTATGACGCACAAGAGAGCACCATAAAACCCTATGCACAGCTATGACGCCCATGAGTGCGTCATAAAACCCTATGCACAGCGATGACGCCCATGAGAACGTCATAAAACTCTATGCACAGCTATGACGCACAAGAGAGCGTCAAAAAACCCTATGCACAGCTATAACGCACAAGAGAGCGTCATAAAACTCTATGCACAGCTATGACGCACAAGAGAGCGTCATAAAACCCTATGCACAGCTATGACGCCCATGAGAACGTCATAAAACTCTATGCACAGCTATGACGCACAAGAGAGCGTCAAAAAACCCTATGCACAGCTATAACGCACAAGAGAGCGTCACAAAACCCTATGCACAGCTATGACGCACAAGAGAGCGTCAAAAAACCCTATGCACAGCTATGACGCACAAGAGAGCGTCATAAAACTCTATGCAGCGTCATAAAACCCTATGTACAGCCATGACGCACAAGAGAGCACCATCACAGCTATGACGCCCATGAGTGCGTCATAAAACCCTATGCACAGCTATGACGCACAAGATAACGTCATACAACCCTATGCACAACTAGGATGCACAAAAAATCGTTTGTGATTTTTTTCTGGCGAGAGGTCTCACATTCGCAATCTTAAAAACACAATAACAATAAACCACGCACTGGCCGAGTGGATACTGGTCACAAAGAGCGATCGGGCGCCAGAAACGAGGAGAAAGGGAAGTTCGCACGTCTTCTTCCGTCCTTAAAATCGTTTTACAAAATTCCACCTTTTAAAATGAAACAAACAAAAATAATAATAATAAAAAGGTGAAGCTATCAGAATAATGTCCAGTTTACTTTTATTTTTGGAAAAACAGCCAGGTGGAAAAGTATCTCTCGTAGAATATGTAACTTCTGTCGAGATTTCGGACGCGATTTGTCAACGAAATGTAGTTATATTCCCAGGTAACGAACTAACGAATTTCACCTGTGTTTCTCTCCTGTCTGCGCCGGATACACGTGTGTACGCTTATACAACGTTTAGAGATTCACAACAGCGTTACCCCCCATGACACTCCCAAATAGCTACCGAGGAAATTAGACTTAATTAATGTACAGTTTAAATACATTTTCTGCTAAACTGCTTCAATCTGTGATATGTGGAAAAAATAAATCGTTTCTAAAAATCCCTTACATAATCATTATTTAAAAAAAAATATCATTTAAATTAATTTCTTGTTGTTTTAAATAATTAATTTTTTTTTTAGTATTTAAGAGATTTATTTACCTATACTGACAAACCCCGACTGCATAGGTGCTTTGATCAGAGAAGGGTTAAAGTGGAAGAACATAAGTGGACTCGTGTTCTACGTCGTGAAGAACCAGGATAAATTACCCCGTCCCCTCCCGGCGACCATCCGTCTTAGAGATTGGGATCATTAATTAGAAATTCCTTTATTGTACGTTGAGGTGGACCAGGTCTTAGTCCCCGAGCTTCTCGCGAACAAGCTCCGGTTGATGATGTTGCTATCGTATCGCCTATCTAACCCGGCCGTTCGGCGCGTGGCGCTGAAGACAATGGTCGGCAAGCAAGTACCCGTTGCACTCCGACTTCGATTAACCCAGCAAGTTTACCGCGGGCCCCATATCACGAGGAAACCCCTGAAAAACCCCTTTTAGAAATGTAACTACTCTCTTCACGCGCCGATAGCCAATCTCTCGTCGGCGCTGTTTATATTTCTCTCAAGTAGCATTTCTCATAATTCGGTCGCCCCAGAGACTGCCTTCGGAGAGTTCTCCTCCTCTTTACCCACTACTTTCGATAAAGTTTCAACAGTCCCCCCCCTTATATACTGTATTTTTGCCCCCCCCCTCCCTGCGTACGTCCTTTCGAAGTCTCGTTGCCATATAAAAAAAAAGTAATATGTTTTATTTCTAGAAGCTCACGATACCCAAATCGATGTCTATTTCGTTCTTCTCTCTCTCTCTCTCCCCCTCCCTCTCCATCTCTCTCTCTCTCTCTCCTCTCTCTCTCTCTCTCTCTCTCTCTCTCTCTCTCTCTCATATTTAGCAAAAGTGACTAATTATTGCTCCTTCTTCCTAATATAAAATGACTGGTCACCTTAGCTATTTTATTCGACTTCTGAAAACTAACTTGTCGGAATATAGGCGAATTGTTTTCGATTAATTTTGAATGTAATATTAAGAATAAAAATATGTGGACGAAAGGAGGTAGACATTTTCCCGTTCTGCAAAAGGACTTCTCTCTCTCGAGCTGTTTGTGTTTTTCGCCTGATGGAGACGCGGAGAAAAGCGAAAAGTTAAATACTACAATAATGCAATTTCTGAACAAATTACTCGGGTATGTAACAAAGAACAGTCTACTGCTGTCGGATGACTTTCTGACGTTGATCTATCCCTGGAGGGGTGGGAATTATACGTCCCTGCTCGTAATTACTGAACCACACGAGATCCACGTTCTCTGAAAGTAGTAACTTATGTACAAGTGTCTGCTCATGCAAGTTAACCCTTATTAGATTGCATTACCGCTTACAAGATTAAAAAAAAAGTTTTTTTTCACTTCGCAGACACGGCGGTTATACTTTTCTACCTGTTGGTATGTTAAAAAAATTTTTTAATGCCAGTAATATATATATATATATGAACCAATTCACTAAGATATTACTTCCCCGCAGAAAGTAAATACTTAGCAATCGCTGCTTATTTATGCCGCCTTTGGAAAACCACTTAACGGCGAAGCCCAAACTATATTTTACACCCAATATCACAACTCGATTCAACGTGACGTCGTTTGTTTGGTGCCACCGCCGCATTCTATCATCTCGGCGCCCGGACCGGCTGGAAATGACTCGAAATTCGAGGCCGGCCGTTTTTTCTTCGCCAAAGGAAAATATGGGTTTTAAAATATCGGTTTATCTACTAAAATGTCTTAGATAAATGCATAGAAGCGGGTGTCGCTGTGTAGTTCGCCCGACCGTTAGCATGCGTTGGGAGCCGGAACATTAACCGGGCGAGGTTTGAATGCGCTCGGTGCCTTTGTGTGGGAAGAAATCGACGTACCCGGAAAAAGCCCACGACGACGCACCGGTACAACAAACAAACAAGAAGAAAGCGGGCTGTAGAGGGAGGAGTTCACCAAACTAAGTGGACCTGGACGAAGAGTGAACTCGGGCCTTCCTCATCCACGGCAGGGTGGTACGCTACGGACTGGGCCATCCGCAAGTTCTGCGCCGATAACCCTGGACAACAGCCAATTGGCTACTGAGGTAAAAATATGTCTTAGGCTAATTCGAATATCTTGTTTTGAAATCAGAATGAACCCAATACGTAAGGATTTTTAGTTACAGAAATAAATGGAAATCTATATTTTGAGCACACAGCAGGCTACGCGGGAGAACCACGTCGTTGCCTGCTTACTTCTTGTGCTTGTGGAATAGCCGAGACGATGCAAGAACGGCCATCAAGAACAGACCATACTCCAGGAAAATTCAATGTGCAACACGTGCCACTGTAGGTCCGTAAAGGATATTTCTTCCACCACTGCGTATGGAACCGGGCCTAATGAAGAGCTTTGTAAAGACGGCGAGTGTTGAAAGTGCGCGATGGAGCGATTTTAGCTGATGCCAAGTTTAAGACTGGAATATTTGCCAGACCATGAATTCCTGATTTATTTTCCGATCCACTCGTCCAGGCGAGACTTAATCCACTGGGGCTGGCTGCTGCATGGCAGACCTCCAAACTGGTAGTCCACAATTTCCTGGGGAACCACAAAGCAGACAACTATGCCGAGTTGGTTCAAGACATGATGAAAGCCTTTGAAAAAATGGGTCGCCGTATGTCGCTGAAGTTGCATTTTCTCCATTCGCACTTGGGTTTCCCAGCCAACCTCGGTGCTGTGAGCGATGAGCGCGGTGAGAGGCTCCACCAACACATAGAGGCAATCAGGGGAGATTCGACTCCAACACGATGGGGGACTGTTGTTGGCTTCTTCAGAGACAAACCACTGCTATTTACAAGCGTAAAATCAAGTACTCAAAGCATTTCTAAACAGTTAATATGTACTCTATGCAATGTGCTTGAGCTTATGGATGGGATAACAGTTACTGTGAATATACAACGTGTTTATATTGTGAAATGAATTAATTTTTTGCAGTTTTGCGATGTGTTTGATTTATTAATAAACAACGACTGAAAATGACATATTTCTGTAACTACGAATCCTGAGTGCTTGGTCAATTCTGACTTCAGGTTTGGAATCAGCTGCTTGGTTTGACAAAGGACACCACCTACATATACCTCAGTAGCAGACGAAAAGTTGTCCAGTGTCATTTAAGCGAAGACGAAGACGTTTCGGGCAGAGTGTGCCTAAGCTTGAGTCGGAATATCACTCACCAGGAAACTAAAAATCCCCGCTGTTAGATGTAAAGTTTCTGTCGCCTTACTGTAATTGACCGAAATGTTTCTGTAGCTGAAATACTTATACAAGGCGGACAGTTATGAATAACATTAAATTCAGGCGAAATAAGTTATTATTTTTAACGATTTTCAAGCAGAGTTAAGTTTAAGGCGTTTTGTGAAGTCTTAGTTATTGTAAAACTGCAGCGCATTTCACTGTCCTCTTCTCAACCAGTTACTAATAAAACTGTATCGCTTGCTAACTCGCATTGGCTCTTATGGATGTTCTGTGATTGGTTTGGCAGTATCTTCCGTTGTGATTGCTATTTAATCAACGAGCTGCCTACAACTTGTTTTTATTTTATTATTTGTGAGTATCTTTGAGCCCTTTTATACTTTGAAGCAAATTGGGATTTGATCATTTTAGATGGTGACTCATAGTACTGCAGTCAAAAAAACTAGTTTGCAATAGATGAAAGACTGAGTTCGAATCCCGGTCGGAACCGGCTTGTTAAGGTGTACTTCTCTGGCACGGGTTTTTCTTATTCTTGCTCACCAGCCGGTCGCGCGTTGGTTTCCTCTCACATCTAGAAATGAAAAATCTCTAATAGGGCTTTTTTTTCTGGGGGAAGGAGTTCACGTGGTGGAGATTCCGGGTAACTCGCTCGGTCACTAAGACTGATACCCAACACCTCCTCCTTCCTCGATATGTTCTCAGACCTCGAAAGTTGGGACAGGAGGTTTGCCGACAAAAAAAAGAAATATATTTAAATATTTTAAAATTATTATTAAATTCGACCTCGTGAAAATGAAGTCATAATATTACTTTTAATAAACATAAATAAAAGAAGCGCGAGATGCACTCAGAACCCCATTAATTATCTGACAATTTGTGAATGACCCAGGCCACAATCCCTCTGTGGGGCATATACTAAAAACGGCCAGTTCCCCGGATTATCGATGGCTTATTGCCAATACGAAAACACCTGAAAGATAAGCTGAGCGTTCTTTGACTTTCTCTCTGAAGTTTTATTGCTTGCTGGTTCTACAATATCCTCAAGAAAACTTATTTTCCATCTATATCGTCTATGATCCATCAGGCTGCACGCTCTTTCAAGTACCGACGATTTTACCGGGAGGAGCTGCACATCTTAGATGAGTAAGCGATAGATGACCAGCGGATGGACGGCTATAATCCGCTTGAACAGCACAAAGCGGTCAGGGATTACTGAGTATTACAAGACCATTCATGACAGATAAAACTCCTCCCTATATCCCCTCTTTGTTGTTGTTATCGACATAATAATGGCTGAGAAAATTTAGTTGCATGCATGAAAAAAGCAGCATGATAGAGAATCTTTATTATTTTATTTCGGTTCAGCCTGACAGACTTTTATTTCTGGTGGACAGATATAAAATGACGGCAAAGAATTTAATTTGAAAAATTTATTTATTGTCTATCCTTTGACTGGTCGTCCGGAAAATCGTAACACGATTTATTAAAAACAGAACTCTGTTTACAGAGTACGGATGGCACTTAGTGTTTTGTAATCTTGTCTGACAATTATTAAAGTTTATGATCAGTTTTAAAATTTTTAAAAAGAAGAAAAATATACGTGAGGTTAGAAAAACAAAAGCAATAAGTTTAATCAGATTTTGAGAGAGAGAGAGAGAGATGACGTCAGTACAGACATAGATATGATGTCAGTAGAGAGAGAGAGATGACGTCAGTACAGACATAGTTATGATGTCAATAGAGAGAGAGAGAGATGACGTCAGTACAGACATAGATATGATGTCAGTAGAGAGAGAGATGACGTCAGTACAGACATAGATATGATGTCAGTAGAGAGAGAGAGAGAGAGATGACGTCAGTACAGACATAGATATGATGTCAGTAGAGAGAGAGATGACGTCAGTACAGACATAGATATGATGTCAGTAGAGAGAGAGATGACGTCAGTACAGACATAGATATGATGTCAGTAGAGAGAGAGAGAGAGAGAGAGATAGAGACCAATTAACCAATGATATAGTCGCTCGTGCAGGGGTCCCGTGAAAAAAATGCTTTTTAAAGGGCCACCGATATTAATTAATGAAAATCGATTCATTTTGTTTATATGAAATAAGTATGTACTTTAGAAAAAGTTTAGTATGTAAATTTTTGTTCCGCCCACAGGTGATTAATTCAAGTTCAAGTTACAATTTCCCAATGCTACATATTATTGTATTATCATATCAGGACACTACAACCGATGACTGTTTTACAATCAAGGAAAAGAAAGAAAGCTCTGCGTGTAGAGTCAGATATAGCTGTCGAAACACGCACACACACACACACATAAATAATCGGGTATGATTAAAGAAGAAAATGCATTAATTGTGAAAGTATAATGTAAATATATGGCACAAAGAGTCAGAAAGATTGAGGCATGTAATTGGTCAGTGTGTGTGACATTACTTGATGTGTTGCACACATACCTATTACTCAAGCTAATTTACCCACGAGTAATTAATTACACCGGATAATAAATGAATAATTTATTTGAACACACCTGGGAAAATAAAAATGGTTGATTTTTAAAAGTTTTATCAAATCGGATTTTATACTTTTTTTTATTTGGAATTTATTTTGATACATTTGAAGATATCTAAGATCAGAACTTTTCTATATTTTGGACACATAACAAGTGTAATTTCTAGCTATATGAAAAATAATAATTCTGTAAATGACGTGACTAATCGTGTCAGCTCTCACCTGAGGTCTGCAATCGACGATATGAAGGAAGATATTAAAGATTTGAGAAAAACGACCAAAAAACTTAGTAAGTTCATTAATCTTGTAATAGAAGATAATAATATAAGTTTGATTTTAGCAGCTCCCTGAAAGAACGCGGTGGGCTGCTTCAGGTATAGGCACTGTCCAGTTTGAGAAATTAAATGCTATCAAGTTGAACACCTGGTAGTGGAGCAGCCGCCAGAGGAAGACGAGCAAGTCAACCTGCCAGCGGATATCCTAAAAAGTGAGTTACAGTTATAGGTTCTCAGCTTTTTAAATCCGGGTTTTCAACACTCAAATGATCGTGAGCATTTCCCAGAAACATTAACAGATTCAGTTCTGAAACAGCCATACCTAACAATGAATCAAATCATCCGAGCGGTTATCCCAACCGAAAGAAAATCTATTACTTATATTCACGAGAGGAAATATGAAGATTTCACGTGATTGGCTATGCTGTTCGCGTGTGCTCTAAAATGCTGATTGGCGCACCAGCTGGATGCATGCTGACAGAAATATAAACAATTTTCAATGAACGTGGATTAATGGTCTAAAACTTACCAATGACATGAACCAATGTTTTTTCCGCAACATCAAAAAGCACGCGAAGAATGCCATTCAGATAGATGCGAAAAGGGCATGCCATCAGTGGAAGTTTTCAAGACGAGGGATTTGTGAAAGCTGTTTCATAAAAAGCTAATTTCTGGCGAAAAGTTTTATTCTGAAGCATCGGAATTATTTCGACGATGGCACCTAGTATTAGGCATTTTGAAGATATCAGGAATATGTTGGCAGTGACATGTTTTGGCGCTAGTAGCTCTGCAGGCAAAATTCGTGCTGGTGCCAATGGAACTGATTAGACCAACGGTTCAGCAACGAAGTATCTCATCACTAAGATACAAGATGACGTTATATCTTTATTGAGTACTGTCATAAAGAATATCTTGATTAAAAGACTAATCTCTGCTCCAATCTTTTCGATAATTGCTGACGCTATTAACGACATCCACGAACGGTCCCAATTGTCAAGCGTGACACGATGACTGCTTTTGGCCACTGAAAAAGACAAGGCCTCCGTAACAGAAACCTTTCTCAGTGTTGTAAAAGTGGTCGACACATGCATTGTTCACGGAGACGTCAGACCAGCTGGGGGAATGAGAGGCCAAAGTTATGATGGTAGAAGGATTATAGGTGGAAACTCAGGCGGAGTACAAAAAAATATTTAGAGATCGTCTTAATAAATGACCCTGTCCGTTATGTTCACCAGTCGTCACACTACCTGAACCTCGGTGTTAGCGATGTAGTGGAGATGAACGTGCAACAATTGTTTTTCCTTGGCGCGCTACGTCAAATATGTATCCTTTGGCTCGAGTTTAAAGAGATGAGCAGGACAGACGTTCACCTCCGAGTTCGAACAAAATTTAAAATTCAAAAGAAATTTGTGTGAATCAAGATGGGAGTCCAGAATTGAGTCATTTCGAACAGGAAAATACAGATACAGTATAAAGTAAATAAACCTTGAAAGTACAAATCATAAGAAAAGAAAATAGTGCTAATCAACTGAAAATAGCAGAGGAAAAATTACTGTTTATAGTATTTTTAATCATGTGGAAACGATTGCTGTTCGCGATAAAGAAAGCTTCAGCCGAACAACAGTCAGCTCTTGGGGCTTTATCTGGTGCACTAATAAACAAAGCTTCAGCCGAACAGCAGTCAGCTCTTGCTAGTTTGTCTGGTGCATTAATAAACAAAGCTTCAGCCGAACAACAGTCAGCTCTTGGGGCTTTATCTGGTGCACTAATAAACAAAGCTTCAGCCGAACAACAGTCAGCTCTTGCTAGTTTGTCTGGTGCATTAATAAACAAAGCTTCAGCCGAACAACAGTCAGCTCTTGGGGCTTTATCTGGTGCATTAATAAACAAGGCTTCAGCCGAACAGCAGTCAGCTCTTGCGGCTTTGTCTGGTGCACTAATAAACAAAGCTTCAGCCGAACTACACTCAGTTCTTGCTAGTTTGTCTGGTGCACTAATAAACAAAGCTTCAGCCGAACTACACTCAGCTCTTGCGGCTTTGTCTGGTGCACTAATAAACAAAGCTTCAGCCGAACTACACTCAGCTCTTGCTAGTTTGTCTGGTGCATTAATAAACAAAGCTTCAGCCGAACTACACTCAGCTCTTGCGGATTTGTCTGGTGCATTAATAAACAAGGCTTCAGCCGAACAACAGTCAGCTCTTGCGGCTTTATCTGGTGCATTAATAAACAAGGCTTCAGCCGAACAACAGTCAGCTCTTGCGGCTTTATCTGGTGCACTAATAAACAAAGCTTCAGCCGAACTACACTCAGCTCTTGCCAATTTGTCTGGTGCACCAAGACTATTCTCGATAGGCGCACGGTGAATTTCTATATATTCAGTATTTTTGGGAGGGCATAAATCGAACAGTACAGGCGATAGGGGCCAGTTGGAATGTCTGTCCAGTATTTATTTAACAACAAGCCCGGTGGTCAACGCGATTTTGCGAATGACTTTCAAATCTAGAAGAAGCATTTAAAATGGGTACATTTTATCGTATTATAAAAACCGGGACAGGTAAAAGTCAGAAAGTCGTGTGGCACACATTTTCTTTCTATACCCAATAAAGCTGTGTAGCATGACTATCGACAAATTGGTCGAGGCATCAGTGTATTGGAAATCTACTGTGGCCACATTAATTCCGATCTTGACCGCGGTCATTCAGGCGAAAGATTTTGGAAGATTTAAAAGAGGCACACGGTTGGTTCTCGACGTATTCAAATTGCTGTTAGAAGCAAAGTTATCATCATCCGTGGTTGAACTTACTGTTCTGCATGCTTTCAGTGACACTGCCCGTAACAGATGAACGGTCATTCTTTATGCTGAAGATAATGAAAAACCTACCTCTCTGTCTCCATCTACGGGGCAAGTTCGTCCACGATTTGGCTGTAGTGGCAGTCGAGAACAGCGGAGCGAAGCATCGAGGAAATGGAAACATGATAAACAAGCAAAACCATCAAGATTTGCGTCAAGCTGCATTTCTCATGTTTGATATATTAGTAACTTTGTTGTATTTACGCATTTACATTAATAAATATTAATTGATACAAAATCCATTTTCTTAAACTTTTAAAAATTCATAGATGAAAATTCGATTACAAACCGTTCAATGCAAAAAAATCGGATTTCCATGGGTCATGCTGTGCAGAGATTCTGGGCCGGACAACGCTATTCCTTGGGGCCCCGGGAAGGGGGGGGCAGAGGTTCATCATCCTGTAGGAGATACAGATGCTTCAGATTAAGGCTCTATCACCGTGGAAGATGGTAAATTACATTCATCATTTAAAAAACAACGGAGCTATAATATGGAGGAAAAGAACCAGTAAGTTTAGGGTATTCGGGAGATAGACAAAGCTTCTAGATGAGAATTCTATGTAGAAAGTACTACAAAAAAGACAGATGAGAGGCTGGGAATAATCGGCTGATATAAAAGCGCGTTAAAGGGATCGAACACAGCTAACTTAACTTGGAACACATTATTAATCGAACGGTACACAAACCAATAAGAATGGTTTACAGGTGCTAGCCACAATAGTTCGATACTTTACAGCACAAGATGGTGACGTCCAGCCAGGCGCCGATGGACGATGGACGCAGACATTTTGGAAAGGTCAGCAAACGAAAAGAGAAGTTGGAAGCAAGAATCTTCAGTTCCGACATCGGTGATGCTAAAATGCATGGACAGCCTCGCTTTCGGAAGGTGGATCGTTTTCGGGCTTTAACTGGTCGTTCGAGACTACACCGAAGCTCGCTCTCTCTCTCTCTCTCTCTCTCTCTCTCTTCTCTCTCTCTCTCTCTCTCTCTACTGACATCATATCTATGTCTGTACTGACGTCATCTCTCTCTCTCTACTGACATCATATCTATGTCTGTACTGACGTCATCTCTCTCTCTCTCTCACCATTGCCAGAGGAATTAGAATCAACCACAGTAGACAACTACCAGGTAGTCAACTGAAATCAATAAAGCAAATCTAAGTCTTGAAGGTGTAACTTGCGATAACAAAGCCTTTAAATTTGTATTACTTTTACGCAAATTTACTTTAATTATGAAGTTTATTCGAGAAAAAAAGAAAAAGAAATATAAATAACAAAAGAATTATTTATGTTAATTGGTCTGAATGCCTGAAAAATGTCTGAAAAAATGAAAGCTATCGTGGCTAAATTTTTGGTTAATTAAATTATTGGTGACAGAGAGTCGGTCAGCTTAATCAATGTTACTCTCACTAATCAAGCGTACATTGCTATTTTGTTAACGCTAAAAATGAAAATGAGAACAATAGAAATGTAATAAGCAAATTATGCATCTATAGAAAAATGCTGGGTGGAAATTTTGCGACCAGCATCGATTTGAAGGTTCTCAGCAAATTTTCACGTAAGTTGTTTTATAAACAGTTTTATGCTTTTATCAATGAAAGATTTTCTGTAATTTTTGCACTGATTTAGCGTTTATTCAATTAGACTTTTCGGCTTTATAACTGCTGCGATTGTTGAAAGCAGTACATGAAGCGTTATCTTTAGTTAATCTTTAATGATTGAAATAAAGAAACAAAAAACAACATTTACCTGTCATTTTTCTTCGAAACCGAGAGCGAGCCAAACCCGGTGTCCCTTGTGCCATATTGGACGCGAAGGTTAGTGACGTGGCATTTATTTAGCATGAAATAGGACATTTACTAGATGACGTGAAAGTATTTTGTAAAGATGCTTTTTTTGTTTCTTTGTGATAGTCATTAAAGATGAAGTAAAGAAATTTTATCTAACCAGATTTAATACCCAAGAACCACAATAATTTTACCTATATCTATCTTTTTTTTCCAAAGAATTTCAGTAACCTTAAAAAAGAAAAATTTTAAAATATGTGTGAGCAACATCGTGGATCTTTTGTCAAAAAGACCACAAAGCTCTTTGTGCGCGTCATAGCAATGGAAATATGTTGCTGTAAATTGAGGGGATCTGCTTTAAACAATAAAAAAGCTATAAAAATACAACAAACTTCAAAGATCAAGTTTATGAATATTTCTAATTATTTAATACTTGATAACTTCTCAAATAAATCAAATTAAAAATAGTATTAATATGTGTTAAAACAGCGTAAAAGTCAGTTTTCCTTTAAACTAATAACAAGAAATGCTGCGTTTAGCACCACATTGCAATTTAGTTCGAGGCCTTAAGCGCATTTCAGCGTAAAAGAGCACAACTCACCAATAGCTAGTCTAACCTTGAGCGCAACTCACGTATAAAGTCCTGCAGAAGGATGACAAATCTGCAAGAAAACAAACTGCGCCTCACAGCAGATGAAAATAACTTTAAATTGGATACGTAAACAAATAGAAATTTCATTTAGAAACAAAACAAAAACTATAGTAGCTTCATATCCATTTCAGTGGATTTCTAAAACCCACGAGTGAATTTGCTTATGGACGGTTTTATTAATAATTTTTGTTAGGTATTTTTCAGCCGTTTAGTAAATGAACCACGTAGTTAAATACTGATTGATTGGTTTTCTTTAAGTATTCAAATTAAGGCTCGTTAGAATGACTTTAGTGCACAAAGTACAGAATTTCAGGCAGTTACAATTAGCTGTGTGCGATCACATACATCTTAAAATAACCGATATACCAGTTAACCCTTTGCGCCTTGTGATTTTTATGTTAAGGCCATTTATGCGCGGTGCGCCTATGTACAACAGGATTTCCATACGCAATGAATTCTGGTTTTTAAATTTAAAATTTATCAGAAGTAACATTTTTTTTTCGTAAATTCAAATATTAAAGCATAAAACTCACGATACCTGCAGTCCATGGCAAAGTTATTATCCAATTGTGCTGTGATCTTTCCACAAAAGCTATCGAAAACAATAATTAACTTTAACGAATATACGCCATTCGAAATTATCTTTTGTTGCCCCAAAATAATATTACTTGTACAGGACTAAAGAATTTCTTACAAAAATCTGAGTTGACAAATAATTGTGTATAAATTGGTGGCGCCAAAGAGCAGCAGAGAGTATCCCTACAAAAACCGCTAGAAACTTGATATTTAAATTTATAAAAGCTGACAGCTAATTCATTACAATTTCAACAAAACTGTCACGGTTGGGACAGCTTTAATATTGTTTTGAAAATCGTTCAATTTGATTACGCAGCTTTAAACTGCCATAAACTAATGAAAGTAGTATTTAGTTTCAGTATGCCAAGCTTAAATTTGTATTAAAAAAGAACAAGTAACGTGTAAAAATCTTATAAGTCATCATTAAAAAAATGGTTATCTGCAGTTTCTTTTCTGATTTTTTTAAAGGATTTCCAATGGCTGAAACCAGATAGCGAGTCGGAAATAATTCTGCTACTCTCTGGCCATCCTGGTCTGTTGTCTAGCTGAGACTCTGCTATATTCTCAAGTGAACGGCCTTGAAAATTTGTATGTTTGGCGTTATGTTTCACTGGCGTACATTCAACAAAATCAAAGCCAGAGAAAGAATTTTTCAAAAACCAATTACAAAGCCGATACGTTTATGTAAATCTAAATAATTCTTGGTACTCAGTACCAATCTAGTCCTCCTTCCGAAATTACAATTTACATACGTACTGACTAAACCTGTTAAAATTGATTGTAATATAGGGGCAATTGTTTAAATGTATAACAGCTCGAATGAAGCAGTTTACCACAAGCATTTACTTAAGTACTACAGTCGATTTTGCTTCACTGCAACTTGATAAACTAAAACTTTACAGAGAAACTCCCAGCCCAATGATCAGTTTCCAAAAGTTTCATCTGCGCACGTGCGGCTTACCACCATTGCACTCTATGACAGTCCTTTCCTGGGCTAAATTCTGAGGGCGGTGACGGGTAAAAAAATCATGAGCTACTTCGTTTATTGTAAAGAATTTTTGTTCATATTATCATCTCAATTTTAGTTGGAAAAATTGCCGTAGCACAAAAGTGAATGACATCAGATGTGTGGTAAATTACACACACAGGCCAACAGTTTTTCACTTGTTTTTAGCTAATTTTGGGGCAATGATTTCAAAAATGAAATCGGTTTTTGCCTGTCACGTCAAGTTTTTGTTCTACGGAATTTTGCATTAGTTCAAGTTTTTGTTCTACAAGATCTTAAAATGATTAACTGTTTACTTGGTCAACAAGGAGGATTCACGAAATATCCATGTTCCTTGTGCCTGTGGGATAGTAGAGCTAAGGACAAGCATTGGACTCAGAAGAACTGGCCGGTGAGAACATGCTTAAATGTCGGAGAACCAAATATCAAAAACCAACCACCAGTAGATCGGGTAAAAATCATCTTTCCTCCTCTCCACATCAAACTGGGTCTAATGAAGCAGTATGCTAAAGCTCTGAGCATAGAAGGTGACTGTTTTAAGTACATATGTACAACATTTCCTAGCCTCAGTTATGAAAAAGTAAAAGCTGGTGTGTTTGACAGGCCACAAATCAGAAAAATGATGAGAGATCAACATTTCACAAGCTCCATAAATGATATGGAGAAAAGGGCATGGAATTCTTTCGTGGCTGTTGTGAAAAATTTCCTGGGAAACAAAAAAGCTGAAAATTACAAAGATCTTATTCAAACATTGCTTAAGAATTTCCATCGTCTTGGTTGCAACATGAGCACAAAGGTTCATTTCCTCAACAGTCATCTTGATAAATTTCCTGAAAATCTACGTGACGTAGGTGATGAACAAGATGAAAGGTTGCATCAAGATATACAAGCTATGGAGGAGCGATACCATGGAAGATGGGATACTCACATGATGGTCGACTACTGTTGGAGTATTAAAAGAGACTGTCTGGAAATGAAGCACTCCAGAAAAGCCTACAAACGAAAATTTAATCCATGAAGGAGGAATGTGTCATTTACTGATATCATTTAACGTAAATAAACCCATGTCTGTCATTGTTTTGTTTGTATGGTGTTCTAAATGAAATGATAAGAATAATCTGGATTAATTTGTGCTCATTTTTGACTAAAATTCATTCAATTCTAGCATCGATTTATATTTTTATATTTCAATATTTGTATGTCATAGTTAAACAATATATTTGTTAGTCTTAAAATTGATTCATGGTATTGTTTGTTGGAATGGTATTCTAAATAAAATGATAAGAATAGGATTGAGGTGATTGTAGAAATCATTGTAATCGGGTACTTTTTATGGCGATTGGTCGAAAATAGGGTATGCTGTAGAGCAAAATCTTTACATGATAGGCAAAAACCAATGTGATATTTGAGTTCAGCGCCCCCAAATTAGTCAGAAACAAGTCTCAGGTTTCAGTCAGCAAAAATTGTGTTGACTAATGTTATCTTCAATACTGCTGGCTGGTTCTCGTGTTGCCGTCCATGGGAAATAACTCAAATCATCATCTTACGATCTTTTTTCACATATGGAAAACTGGATAGGTTTGACGTATTAAGTAATAATAATAATGTTCCCTGAATATATTATTCATTTACTGTATGCAGGAATAATTATTGACACAAAACAGTTCCTACAATGCTTGTATTTACAAAGGTTTACTTTTTATTCTTTTTCTTTGTGTTATTTGAAAGGGCTTTCTTATTTATCCATTTCGTTTTTTCTTTGTATAGTGCGTCGGGTTTTGCCTTAATACGTATTGGAAATATTTATATTATAGGTCCACTGTGTAAATTCCCAGACCTCATTCACTGGCAGTAAAGATTTTACTCTCTATAAAGGCAGACATTTAACTTAATGTGCTTTTGTAAGAAGAGCAGTGATACATCTGAAATGTCAGAGGAGATTATCACATGCGGTCGCATTTTTCCTAAAGTTTTTAGCATTTTTAAGTAATAAATTATAACCTTACATTGTAAAAATCTGCCAGCTACTTTACCTTTCCTTTTTAAAGGAAAATTACAATATTGCAATCTGCTCGGTTTGTATGCAAATGTTTAATCCATTTCAGGGTAACACTGCATCTTGTCATAGTTGATACCAAAGGCAAAGCGATTATGAACGACGGATTAAAATTCAGACGAAATCCGACATTATTCCAACATTTTCCAAGTCAAACGATTTATCGGGGTCTTCGTTAAAGGAAATTACAGTAAAATAGTAAAGTTGGAGCGCCTCTTACGTCAATACACTGAAATAACCAGATACAACGAAACAATGCAATTAACGGTTCGCGCGATAACGAAAGATGGCGATCATGCGGCATTTTTTAAAAATTCCGTACACCGCTGCCTCGAAGAGGGGCAACTCTAGCCCGGAAGTGTAGTGCCGTGATTGTCCGCAAGGAAGTGCTGTCAGTCGTGAGCCGCCTGCGAAAGGCCCAAAACTTCCGACTTCTGCTGAAAATTTTCTATCAGTAGTCTTTATTTTTCAGATGTGGGAGGAAATCGAAGTGGTAAAGAAGAGCGAGAATAATTCATGCCAGTAAGATGCGTCAAATCGAGTCGGTCCTGACCGGAATTCGAACCCACGATCTCGACCGTAGCAATCCCTTAAACTAACCACCAACTACCGCGCCGCCTAAATCTAGTATTTGCTAATGTGCCAGACACGGATATTTATTTCATCTCAACAACCCTGCAGCCAAACAATATATGGATAATCGAATGCATGCAAATGGTATTAGATTATTATTATTCTTTTATTCTATGAACACGAAGAAAGGAACAATCTCGTAATAGTTCATGGGTAAAATAAAAATAAAACAAAGTTAACCGTGTCATCTGATGCTTAAATGTCCTGCCAATACACTGCGTGCTGCTTCCTCCAAATCTGTGGTGACCAACAAGAATCATTTGCATTTATTGGCAGCATCGGAATTATCTCGGCAGCGCCCCCTCTCGGACGGCTCTGCACAGAACTGGCTATAAAGGTCGGGTTTCCGTCAGTAAAAAGAAAAGTAGATGGCATTGATGGCTGCCACTTTGCTTGGTAGAACATTCAATTTATTCACGGATGATCAGTTTCTTTAAAGCTGGGTGGCTCTTTACTTTCACTATTCTATTCTACCCGACCGCCACTTAGAACAGGGGTCACGGACGGGTGTTTGATTGGCAGTAAAACATTCTAGGTTCAATGGCGGATGACGTTAAATTCCACAGGTTACAATATTCTGCCGTACAGGAAGATTGGGCAGTATCCCGTACATCCATCTTCAATACGGCTTGAAAATCTCCAAACCGACAGCATAAATATAAACCTCAAGGAAAAAAAAAGCCCGCTGTCGGTAGAGACCGACCAAAAGAAATCTCACGGCAGAAAGTGAAAGTATGGCTTCCCGTCATTTTTGGATTTTTCTCCAGATACTCAATTTACCTTTTACTAAAAAGATTTTACTTTCGATTGGTTATGCTCGCGCAAACAAAGATCTAATAGTTTCCTAATGAATCATATTAATTTGCTTTAAGATTTAGTTTTTCTCTCTGCTCCGTACTGCTCAGTCCAAGACATTATAACCAATTAAAAGCAGGACTGTTCGTTCTGGTATAAAGACAATGGTTTAAAAGTTAGAGATCCCAGTATTCTCGTATCTTGAATAACTTATCGATTGAGGAAAATAAACAGGTGTAGCGCGTTATTATAACGAGTAGACCTTAATATGTAGCAACAGATTCCCTAGAAACTATTCCAGCATATTACTGACAATTAACGAACCGTCGGTTTCAGCTTTGCTTGTTCGATTAGCCGTCGGTGTGGCTCGAGGTCTGATGTGAAAATGACATTTTTCATTCGTTCTCCGCCATGTATCTTTTTTTGTATTTAGCTGTTGTTCGTATAATCACCAACACTCGCGTTTGCTAAACCAAAGGTGAAATGTTTTTTGTTACTATTTAATTTATATCGCATCCACGTTCTCATTTTGCCTGTAGCGGTCATTAGCGTCAAACACCAACCACCGATGCCCTCCGAAAACGTTTCACTTCACCAAGGAACCATGACATCATTTCCCTAGCTTTACAGCCGGTGTTATTCGGTTTGCACTGTAAACAAACCAAATTGCACATCCAGGGGAAGACGGAAAAGACGAAAGGTTAGATTGCTCCAGATCTTCTCCAAACTGAAGTTAATATCATAGGGTATAACTAATCTGCTTAGATTAAAGATTTTACGAAATCGATAATGCCAAGAGCTATTAGTGCGAGCTTTGCAAAATTTCTACGACACTGCATTCAAACGTGCTACCAGGAGAAAACTTGGCCAAGGGGATCCTTCATTATCTGAATCTGTAAGTTTACCATGACAGCCATACAAATAAACAATGGTCAAACTCAACGCCAACGTTTCAGCGTCAAGCGAAACATTTTTGGGGTATTTTGGACGACGCTATTCCGTGTGCACGGCCGGTCCGACAAGGTAAAGTCTGTGCCAGGTCCGGTCCGTTCAGGCATAAGTAAATAGTGCTTTAGAATAATCACAGTTCTGGAGGAATCAGCTGTTTCTCGAGGCTTGACGACGAGCCCACGCGCGATTTCAGATTACGAACAGATTATCTCGCATTTTCGTACTTGCAGAGATCCTATAGCGGCTATTAGGCTTTCAAAGCCGGTGTAGATTCGTACCAAACAGGTCTGAGAAAAGTCATAGGCATAGAAGTTATACTGGGGACACGATGGTAGCTGATGGGTTAACAAGCAGTGACGGGTGCAGGCGGAAAACGAAGCGATGGCCGGTGGGTGGCAGCTGTCTGACAGCATCACCGACGGTAAAATGTTATCGCTACAGGTTTTTTTTTTTTGTTTGTTATCACTTCTGACGACGCGGAGACTTCGTCTACGGCAACCGTACAGAATTACATTTGTCCGCCAATGAGGCGAGCCAGCCAATCCGAAGACAGCAGTGACGAAATATAAACGTTTGTCAAATTTCCCCATCAGCAAGACAGAGAAAGCGAATCGGATCTGCAGTGGGCATTTTTATGTCTGTAATGAACGTTGTAGGAAAGAAATTCTTTTCGAAACCTGCACAAACATGTAAAATACGGTTGTATACTACACACAATGAACTTGCGGTAGGCTGGGTAGTAGAAAGCGACTTTGATTGTTTTACAATACAGTGGATGAACCATTATATTACTTTCCAGTCTATAGGACGCCTAGCAACACGGAGTGATCACACTATTGTCCATAACAATACACATATTATACTCGAACACTGTGATACTAATACCTGTAATTGGTATAAATTTACAGTAATCCGCTAAAATTGCCCCTGTTCTGCAATAATGACTGCATGCAGTTCCTTGATGGGTGTTTTAAACCATTATTAGTTTAGACCGTGGATTCCCTTTAGACAAAAGATTTCACTTAGTAAAAGATTAAATTTCTCGATGCAAAAGCGAGAAGGATAAAATTAATGTTTTTTCTAAATTAAAAAAGATTTTTAGCGGAATTAGAATTTTTCATTAATAATTGTAATCACCACCTATGCCAATTAATTAGATTTTCCATTTACTAATGGAATTTATAAAGCTAAATAACCAATAATTCTAATATGCACACCTTTCGGTTTGGTGGCGTAATTTTTGGTTTAAGAGAAACATTCCAAAGGGAAATGTTAACAAATGTGAACTTTACACAGAAGAAATGGCAGACTGTAAATCAAACACTAAGTAAAATTGATTAGGCACACCTTCTCCCACGTATTCGTTGCATTATTCGTAAAACAGTAATGTGCAAATTTAAAAGGAAAAAAACCTAATCATCTACGTGTCGGCGTGGGTGAGAGCCGAATGGCGGGACCCGCCGACATTTATTAGATGTAGGTGAAAAGAATCGATTCAAATAGATTCCATACAATATTAACGTAAAGAAAGTAAGCTGACCGCTCCAACTCTGGGAATTCGCAAATGACTGCAGAAGTAATTTACGAATATGAATGCGTCCTTTGATACTAGTGGCACATCGGCTTGGGGTCGTGAATATAACATGTGCGTGACGTTTTCGGTCACGCGTGAGGGAAAACGAGTCACTTTAGTAATCACCTGGCCGAACCAGGCAACAGCATAAAAACCTTCTTGCGTTCTACGGTTAAATATTTTACAATGTTGATGCTTTAAATACTAAAATGCTCTCTGCTGTTGCTTTACCCGAGTCTTCAATCTCGCTATTTTAAAACTTTTAATTCAGAAAAAAAAAATATATATATATATATCATTTGCCTATCTTCTCTTTAAAATATATCAGCTCATTTTAACTTTTTATCTATTCTGTCGTAAGTTTTCTTTTTGTCAGCTCCGTTACTGCGGCGATCGCAGTTCCCGGATTCTTCGATTTCTTTCCAGCAAAAGAGTCAAGAATATTCACCATTGGTCTTTGTTTGAGATAATGTCTTCCGGCCACTTCTCCTTTTCACATATGGTGCACTTTCAGGAGGTAGGTAACCAGACTAAGTCACTAGAGTTTCCGCTAAATCGGTAAGCGCTTACTTGTTATCAGTGCATTCTTTTCTACCTGCTAAATAGCTAATGTCCGATAGCGTTTGGATGCTTCTGGAACTTTAGATGATGGCTGTTCCAGATATTCTGATGATAGAAGACCATTGTTTGGATATCCTCCTGACAATGGTGTTGACAACTGACGTCCGAAGCTAATATTCTGGGTAAAACAGATCCAAGGAGACTGGCATCTGTCTGGCTGCTTAATCTTTTCGTTCTCTGCTATGTACGTCGTCACGGCTTGATATCCACTGCAGGTGACCATAGCTTCCGCACTGCGAAGTTCATGGATAACGTTATTAAGATTTAAGTATTCTGCAAGGTGTAGCTTTCCATAGAAATATATAAATACAAAAATATAATTTTTCTTTTGTTTTCATGTAGTTTGGAGCGAGGGGCTGATCAGGCGATCTAGACACACGACAGACGATGAGGCTAGGCGAGTATAGCAATCTGGTCAACATTTGGACAATTTGAAAATAAATTAATCTTTATAAATTCATCCAAAGCGTAGATCTCAGTTTATTAGGTTCATAAGCGCCATGAAACATAAAAGTAAACCGATACCTGTAGAAAAGCATTTCACGGAAAGAAACAGAACAATGTTGAACAGCAACAGATGAATACAAAACGGCTTTTCTGGTAACAATTGGGAGATTTTAGGTTAAGGGAGACAACTCAAGTAAAATTCAAATAAATAATGCGGTTAGAAAATAAAATGTTGGATTCTGTTTTCGCATGTTATTAATTTAAGCATTAGAGGACAAATGGATTTGCTTTACTCAAAGTGTTTTGTTCTAATTGCCGAATGTGTGTTGTGTCTGATACAGAAATCAGCCAGCCATCAGTTTAGCTTTAAGCAGAGAATTTACAGAAAATGTGCAATTAGTAGCTAATGAAGATTACGGGAAGCGCGAGTTGCGTTTGATCAGGAGATACAGGCTGATTTTGGTCAATTACAAGTGTAGCGTTCAGAAACTTTAAACATGGCTTTTGATCAATTACAATTGTGGCAGTAAGCAGAAATTTTACGTGCGGTATTTAATGAGGTGTAACTTTAAGAAGGAATTTTACTGACTAGTTTAATTAATCACAAAGCCTTAAACACAGTTTCTGGAAAGTGTTCAATGAGGTTTTAATTGGCTTAACCCTGACCAAGACAACGAGTACTTTAAAACGATCTGATAGACACAAATTTTTCCGAATGTGATGGCAAATGAAACAATAAAAGCTGCTCTGGTTTTCTCTCTTTTAGCGTCATGGTTCCTATGGCTGATCTCCCTTCAAGTGAAACGTGTGTTGTCTTCAAACAACTACCACTGAAATCAACAGCACCTGTTTTTCCCCCCCAATTAAACAGATGTACTCAATCATAAGAAAAGACTTACCTCCAGGATGTTCCAAGCCTGCTACCTTTACTTCATAGGCACACCAAGAACAACCTAAGTATCGATTGTTTGCTGATCGATAAACGAAAATTAGCAAATGAAATCCTATTGAAGAAAATACATTCCGGCTTAAGCATGCGCTGGACGTAATGGTTTTGAAAATAAATGATAGCGTGTCGTCAGTACCAAGTGAACATGTGTTTGGGAGTCCTGAATCGTTGATGGCATTATGTCGTCGCCGATCTCTTTGTCTGTCCATTAGACGATTTATTTAGCCAGTTTAGGTAGCCATACAGCGAGATACATGCATATTAATAATTCAAAGCGTCTGGATTTTTTTTTTTTACATTTATGCCAAAGTAATTAATTATTTTTTATTTCCTAAGAAAGTGAAATGTTTATATATTTTGTTGCTCATATCTACTCTGTAGCCTCTAATTGTTGAATTTCCGTCTTGGCATTTATCGGAACGTTTTCACATTTAAAATTTAGAAGTAATCGATTACTGAAGCTAAAATGCCAAAAGCTGCTGAAAAACAAAATGAAATGCAAACCTTTCTACAATCGGCAGCAGTGGATACATTGCTATGTGTCAGTGAGACGCGGGAGGGAGAAGATCACAGAAGACGCGCGACCCAAGGGGCAAACAGGTCTGGAAACATTCGCCCTTTCTCTCCGACAAGAGAGTAAGGATAAAGGAAACTAAGATTAAGATAAAACACGGACAAGCATAAATCGGCGGCACTTTATTTCATAGTTTTGTTGCTGGATCTTTAAATATCACTGTTGTTCCAGCCTTTCATCCTTGGCGTCATCTCTATAGCCGCTTTCGCGAGATGCTTACTATGAGAATTCCAAACGAATAAGTAAAACGCCGCCTCAGATGAGACGATTATGTGACAGTAGCCATCGCACTCGCGTAATTTATGTGAGAATGTCACGTGATCAGTAATGCAGCAACCACAAGCCCACGAACGTTCCGAGGACACGACATAAGTACGCGGGTAGCGAAGTGTGTCAAGAAACAATAAATATCAAGAATAGGCGATCTACATTCATAGCTGGCGCGGTACTTTAATGGGGAAAATGACTTTGAAGTAGGCTGCAGTCGATTCGGATTGAGATGGCTGATTTTCATTAAGTATCTATAATGCAATGATCAATGGTCAGTCATCTTGTCTTAAATTCTTCGATAAGCAATATTTATGTGGCAAAGTAACCCCAACCGGGAATGGATGCTTTGTCTTTTACGAACACTCATCACCGAGTGAAAGTTTTGGAGCTTTACAAAAAAAAAGCGTGACAACATTTAAATTGACGTTACCAAGGTAACATTCCCGCTGCTCTGCAACCGCACGCCAAGCATTGGCAGTGGGCAAAGATTCTACGAGAAACCATAAGTAGTAGTATCGAAAACTAAACAAACAAGGCAACATAAAAGCTTGTGAGCTGGCTGGTTCTGAAGATTCAAAGAACTCACGCCACTGGCCAGACACGTGACAAAGTATGGTGGGCCTCGAGGAGAGCTAGCAGCCCTAGCCATCATCTACCTGCCGCTGTGATACCCCCATCTATTGTATTTCTTGCTTTACTCAATTGATACTTACTCTTTTTATGTTGGAATTAACAAATACGGTAATATTTAATTTTGGTCATTTTTGTAAAACCTGGCTGTCTTTCTTTTTTTCTGTGTTAATGTCAAAGTTACAAGACTAAATAAATAACTGCTATGGAAAGATATCAGCACAGCTAAGATAGATAAAAATTATATACACAGTCATACGTCGTTTTACGTCGTTTAGACTTACGTCATTTTCGACTTTACGTCCGGTTTTTTGTTAATAATATTGGGAAAAAATAAGTCGACTAACGTCAGTTTATGCAACTTTACGTTACGTCAGTCAGCGAACATGTTAAAAACCCATAAAAATCTTTAAAATGACCTAAAAACAAATAAAAAAGTGCAAAATTACATTAAAATAAATGTTAAAATATGTAGAATAATTTATAAAATTATTTAAAAACGTAAATTTTTTTTAAATATTGTGCAGAGTAACTTATTAATTTACATGACGTTCGGTACCTAATGGCTCCGAAGAAAGTTCCTACTGATAGTCCTAATGCTGGTGCTACTAAACGCCGTGCTATATCGTTGGAAGATAAGCTGGCTATGATAGAACGCCATGAAAATGGTGAAAAGGTTTCCGCCATAGCTCGTGCTTTTAATTTGAATTGGACGACGGTTTCGACGATCGTTCATGATAAGGCACGGATTTTAGCCCACGTCAAAGATGATGTTCCAGCGATGAAGAACACCGTCATCAACAAGAAAAGAAGCAAGATCTACGAGGAAATGGAACATCATCTTTCTCTTTGGATTGAACGGCAGACTCGTCAGCCTATTCCCAAAAGCCAACTGTTGATTCGTGAGAAAGCGTTGTCTTTGTTTAAAGACCTCAAGATGAAATTTCCCAACGAGAAAGATGTAGAATTCAAGGAAAGTTCAGGGTGGTTTATGCGGTTTAAGCAGTGATCGGAATTCCCAGCGTCTTTGGCGAAGATTATTGAGGAGAACGGATTTCTTCCAGAACAGATATTCAACATGGATAAGACCGGTCTCTTCTGGAAGAGAATGCCAGATCGTTCATTCATAGCCAAGGAGGAGAAGGCTATGCCAGGTTTCAAGGTCGCAAAAGACCGTTTGACCCTTCTGTTGGGAGGCAATTGCTCGGGCGACTTTAAGTTAAAGTCGCTGCTGGTGTATCATGCCCAGAATCCTCGAGCGCTGAAGAACATCCCCAAGGCCCCTCTCCCAGTTGCATGGATGGCAAACCCATAGGCTTGGGTGACTGTTGCCATTTTTGAGGATTGGTTCTTCAACCACTTTGTACCAGCAGTGGAGAAATATTGTAAGGAGACGGGCATCCCGTTAAAGATCCTTTTTATTTTAGGCAACGCTCCTGGCCACCCACAAAACCTCGTTGATTTTCATCTGAACATCACCGTCGTTTACCTCCCCCCAACACCACCTCTTATTTGCAGCCGATGGACCAGGAGATCATTGCCATCTTCAAAAGCTACTACCTTAGGCGTACGCCTAGGCAGGTTGTAGCTGCAATGGAACTGGATGACGACGTCACATTCCTTGACTTTTGGAAGGGACACGAAATCTACAAGGCCGTGCTGAATATAAACGCCGCTTGGAATGAAGTTTCGGACTCGGCTATGAATGGTGTTTGGAAAAATCTGTGCCTTCAATTTATTCACGATTTCAAGGGCTTTGACGAGGTGGTCGTGAACAAAGCCTTGGTAACGTTGAGTAATGAGCTGCAAATGGAGTTGGAGGAGGAGGATTTCATCTCGTTATTTGAGGCAGACAAGCAGCCCCTGACGAACGAAGAGTTGATGGAACTTCATGATCAACAGTGCCAAGAAAAAGAGCAGGAACCAGAACCAGAACCGCGACACTTCAGTATCAGCAGAGTGCAGCAGGGCTTTGCGCAGATCGAGAAAGCGCTTGCAATTTTCGAGGAAATGGATCCCAATGCTCAACGCTTGACAAAAATTATGGGCGCAGTTCACGACGCTACTGTTCCTTATAGGATCATCCTACATGAAAAGAAGAGCAAGACTATTCAGGGCACTCTTGACCGGTTCTTGCAGCGCATCGAAAATCAACAGGAAGAACTTTAATCGTCTGCTGGAGAACCTCAGCAGTCAACGTCAACGTAGTTTCATCCTTTTCCTCTAACCTCCACCTCCGGCTTATCAAGCACATCGATGTCACCCATCAGGTAAATTTTTTGTTTTTTCTTTACATTAGCATCAACTAAAATGTATAAATTTATTAAAAAGAATGTAAAAATGTTGAACTATCGAACAACTTATTGTATTCCTACGCGCCGATGTTATTAGCGACGTTATGAGGTTATTTATGGGGATATAGGTCGTTTTTAAAGAGTTTATTCGATTTAAGTCGCGAGTCTTGGAACGAATTAACGACGTAAGGCGAGGTACGACTGTATATTTATAAGTTAAGCGATAAGAACGATAATAAATTAAATACAGCAAATAAATGATTTAAAATTAAATTAAATAAACTTTAATAAACTAATTCGGCGAATTAAATACAACGTTTCAAAAGTAATTGCGATTTTAAGAGATTATTTCTATTATTATAAATAACTCGAGACAGTTTTCACCATTCGGGCAGAAACCGAATGGTGCGAGTTATTTTCTGTAAGTCTCTCTCGGCCTTGCAGCTGAAGTACAGGTTGGAGCCTCTTAAAAGTATCCCTCCACGCCCACCCAATGGCAGTTGGTCGCACGTGTGCATAACGGTTGATGAAATGGCGTCAGAACTGTGTGGAGTTAAAATCTTGTAGCCAATACCCAGAAACGGACTGTGAACAGTTCCTTATAAATCAGCGGTTTGGGGTTTTCAGGAAGAGATGCAGAAGGATCTTACATAAGTTACGCATGACGTCTTACAGATCCAGTAAATACTACGTCACGTGTGCGGTACTGAGTTGAAAAATAACGGTGCAGGTGGATATGTGGACACGAATAGAAAACAGGAAGTAAAGACCGCCGCCACATTCCTTAGACTCTTTAGTGTGTCGATTTCAGTTTTGGGGAAACAAAGTCAAACGTGTATAGCAACAACTCCTCCCTGTCTGGTCAACCTTCGCACTTAAGAATAACCTTTCTGCCAACACAGCTGCGATTACACCTAGGAAATATGAAGGCGTCTAAAATTATAACGAAGAGATGTTTGGATGTGAACGGATTTTACCGCCAGCATCTGCTGTGAATGAGATCAGTATATATTTGGAGATTGGCATACTTGTGGATAGGGGTGTATACCGAGGAAATAGAGCTAATATTTTCATGGTCTACAATAGTTGTGAACCTGCCTTAGCCGTCTCTCCAGCTGATTAGATACCTTATGGTTGCAGCTCATTTAATGAAACCTCTGACCCGCCGCTTTATCATCTGGTCTGGCTAACTCCGTTGATACATGGGAGCCACGTGGTGAGCGTCAAGTTGGTATATAATCGATAGATAGCTGAGCTAGTTCTATTTTGGACTGAACATGTAAACCAGTCGTCTCGAAAAAATTTAATCGATTCTACGCCGCGTTTCGGAGAAATAAATGCAGAAAAAGTCTAAGAGGGGGTGGAGATATTAAAAACCGTATTTAAAGTGCGTTAATAATAATTTTGTAAAAATAGATTTTTTAAAAAAATTATCATTCGTTTCGCGTTGGAATAATTTTTAAAAAAATATTATATAAAATTAAGTGGAAATGCGTTTGTATGGACCTGGGAACAGCGCAGTAGGTTTAAATTTCCCACAGGACTCCTCTATAGATTTCTGTCCTTGTCCGCTAGTCTCGCTCCAGGTAATCAGGGAGGTTCCCAGCAAGCTAATTAATCATTTACAGCACGTCAAGAGATATCTTGGAAAAAATACAAGCTGCTTCTGGTTGTGGTAATTAATGATCGGTTGCAAAATGGTAATAGAAACGTACACTGTAAACAGTAGTAGTCAACGAGAGAAAGAGACAGAGAGAGGAGGGGAGAAGGGGGTGGACAAACGATGTGGTATTATTTCACATTCATAACTTTTCTTGATATATGCCATCAGTCCGTGATATGATAGCGAGGCGCTCCGCCCTGGACGCTGAACCTCGTTCTGAGCTATTTTGATCGCTGTAATATTACACGTGTTACACGTTCCTAGAACGCTAAGTAGTCAGGCGCGAAAATCGGGCTCGACAGAACTTACTACCGTAATTTTACAGTAAAAAGATGCATATTGGCCTTCAGTCAAAATTTGTTAACCTTACTTATGGTTTCTCTGACTGGGGAACTCAGGCCGTGCTTGTGGCCTGGTCTGGTCAGCCAATCTTGCATGGACACGTCACTGACTTTTTCAGTGAGCAATTCGCTGCAGGTCAGCTGAGTGCCTGGTTAAATCTACTGCTTACATACTAAGTGAACAGCAGGGGTAACTAGGCAAACTTGTTAAATCTAAACCAACTACAGCGTAACCTGAAGTTGGGAAATGTTAAAATGGTAATGCATTTCTTGCTCTGTAAATATTTCACCGACTGCATGGCGCGGTGTCACCCTGGGTACCGTCGAGGGATCGGTAAAGAGACAGTACACCAGGACAGCTAGACTTTTAATATGACTAACGTTAACGATCTAGTTTTGATGATTCAGTTTTTAAACCAAAATAATATTAAAAAACAACAAAATAATGCATTTTTAAAAATAATTTTAATGCAGGATTGAAATAAAATTTTCTTTAATTTACTAATTGCATATTTCTTGTTGCTGAGAACAAATTTTGGAAAAAATTTCATAATTTGTCTTGTCCAGATTTCCATTAACTGCAACAAATTTGGTTTTTAAGAATTACTACAGAAGTTTACGAGATTAGCTCTAAGTTCTGCGCAGCGCGGGACATCAGAAGTTTTTCTTCATTTGACGCAACGAATCTAAAATAAAAAAGATAATGAAAATTATTTTTGTGGAATTTTAATCATCTTTAAATGTAAATTACACGACACGAGGTTCGTAAGTAAGCTGAAGCTGTTTAGAATTATTGAACGTGTTTAACCTACGCTAATTTATAGACGTGGAAGAGTTTTTTTTATTTTTTGAATACTTAATTTTTATTGATTGGAATTTTTGTTTCAAAGTTCCGTTAGAATCTGTTGGCATCAATTTGCCAAAATGTTTTGTTTTTGTTTTTCTTTTTTCAGTAATTACTAAAAGAAACGGGAACGGATTTCCCGACTGAAGACGTCGCCTGCTGGGTTCCTTCCCTTTTCAAAGAATGCATTTTCCGAATAAAATGTTTAACTTTGTGCTTACTAAGGGTCAAACCAGCTATTAATGTCACTGTCTAGTGACCTACCACTAGACACTCTGGTTCCCTCTTAAATTTAGAAATGGAGAGGTCCTTTCATAGCTTTTCACGCCGCAGTCGGAAGGGCCCGACCCCTTGCAGCCCCAGAATTTGCAACGTTTTATATCAAACCGCTGCGTTGCGCTCCTCAACAGGATTGTCTCCCTTGCGAACTTCTAACACAGACTAGTTTTGGTCAGACGCCAAGTCACTTTGAGCCACGATATAAATCGTCTTTTAGACCATTTTAATTCCGGAATGACTGGACTGCGCTGCTTTGATTTCGTTCTGAGCAGTTTCGTCGGCTGGGTAATTCATTTCTGTAGTCTTTCCTGAAAGAGTATGCGGCTGAAAAGAGTAGATTTGATAGAGAGCTGAACCATGAGGTCTGGGCTCTGCTTTATCCACAAGGTTGTGGTGGATGCGTTCAAATACCACATTTCTATAATTCCCGGTTTCCTTATTGTATTCGCTTCTTTTGATTTACTGTAAGCAGTAGGTTATTTTCTTTATTTTTCCCAATAAAATAAATACGCACATTCAAGCCACCAGTGCGTAATTCACGTTAATTAACTAAAATTTGTGACCTACATTCTCCAAACGTCACACTTCATTAGCCTCGTTACCATTTCTGTCAGGGTTAGGAAATGCACGATCTGCTAAAACTGATTTTAAAAAAGCACCAATTTTCGAATTGTGTGAAATTTGAATAACCGATTTAAACTATTTTAATTATCAGATTAAATGTTGTCCATTTCTGCATGCAATCAAATGCATTTTGTCATCATTAAAACAGAATTATATTGATTGAATTTCTTTCTGAGGCCGAGTGCGCCAACCGCAGCTTTCCACGAGAGTCGCAAAGCGTCTGTCGGTCTTCTTAAGAAAGCCCGTGATATCAGCCTGCACCACTGGCGGAAGGCGCTTCGAGACGCTGAAGAGTGAACAAAAATTGGCTTCGAACACGATTCGCTCTTCTTGAAAGACGATCCTCGCGATGTGAGCGCTAGGATTTTTTTCTGCTGCAAGAAGTTCCGGTTAGAAGTGCTGACAAAAAATGGCGCAACTCAATTTCTAAGAATATCATTAACCAAATTGACAGGGCCGCGAAAAGCATGTCGTACGATCATCCCAGCATATTCCCGCCAATATCATCACGGTTCCGCCGCCTCAAGTTCTTGTTTATATGCAGTGTGTTTGATGTTTATTCTTCGGTGCCAAACCTTCACGTGATTTCGTCGAGACAGTCGCATATACTGCTGCGCTCACAGAGTGCCCTTGTTACAGAATACGCAAGATATATGGTCGTCTTTCTGATAACTGTATGCCACGTAGGCAGTTAGCTAAGCCGGGTGTGTGTTGAGTTACTGAAGCTGTAACTGTTTCAGGCGGGAACCCTTTCTTTAGTTGTGTTGTGCAGGTGTAGTGGTTCTGTTCGGCAGTTATCCATGACTGTCCAGCATGTTCGAGGTTGTGAGTCGAAACCGTTTCAATATGCCGGCCTCAGAGGCCGAACAATTGTGGTTGTCGGTATTTTGCAAGTGGTGGATTTAAAAAATATTTTCAATAATTCGCGTAGCCAAATTTTACAGGGATTGTCATGAGAGACTTCAGTTTAAAGATAGAAATTCCGCAACTAAATTCTGGAGAAGCCAATGTCCGAGCTGCCAGAAACTTCCAGTTTATCACGGTCGCAGGTCCACTTGTGACGTCACATCAGATCCTTTTTTCACGATTGGGATACTAATCGCACCTCGTCTACTACTGTCGGGTGTCCTTTTTGCGAATAAACTTAGTTGTGTATACAAGGCAAGCAATATTTTTCTTTTCCCATTTTATCCCAACAACTTTAATGCAGAATAATCGATGTATCCATAAAAGCAAACTTCATACTTATTTTTTTAAAGGTCACTTCGTTCAGAAGTAAAGAAACAAAACAAAAAAAAAAACGAATAGTATCATCTTTAGAAAGAAAATCGCAGCAGCCAGATGATGTCACTACTGGAGACATTTTGTATAGTCGGACTTTAAATACTTCAATGATAGTGATACCTTTGACAGGATAAAGTCATTATCAACCATGCGACTGCAAGGAAGAAAATTCTGTAAGGCGAATTCCCTTCCTTCCTGTTTACCTAGTTAATATATTAGTCCATCAAACCATTATCTAACCTCGGAAGCTTTCAGCCCTAGTGAACAGATTCTCAACTAATCTTATATCTCTCTAGACAAGGCGACGCAAAAAATAGCAGAAATCTTAAAATCCATAAAGCCAAGTTTTCTTTTATTTCATACAATAATACTATTAAAAACAGCAAAAAGCAGGTGGTAGTAGTTATAACAATAGAACCAAATAACAGAACTTTTTCCAGTCATCACAGCAGTTCCGGATGTCGCTTGGTTTAATACTGAGGGCGTTCAAATGAAAACTGGTTGATTTATCCGTAGTATATTTCATACCTTGATCTCTCTTTAGAATGGCTTTACCAAACTAGCAGCGAAGCATAAAAGTAAATGTACTTCTGTGCGTATAAACTGCTCTAAAGAAAACTTGACACCATGCAATGATAATTTCTGGTCTTTTCCGGGATACAGCACTTTGGTTAACAAACAACACTTTAATCTAAAAGCACTCAGGGCTAGTGGAACAATAGTCTGCAAGCATTTCATCTAATTTGAAATTATTTTAAACACAATGACTGACTAGTGAAGACTACCTTCGTGGAATAGCCCATCATAATCTTGGATATTAAATTATGCCTTTATTTGCTTCCAGTTCTAATCGCTTTTATTCTATAAAAATAAATACAATCATATAATTTATGAAATAAATACAACACATGATTGCTGTTTACATCTTTTTGTGAACAGCATTTAGAGTGGTTTTAGACGATTCTACCTACACCCGGTCTTTTCCAAATTTCTCGCTTAACTTAATTATTTCATCTTAAAGAAATATCCAAAAGTCTGGAGTTTAGAGACAACACTGTTCTTTACGTGGTGTATGCTTACAAATTATCCCACTTAATAATAAATCGTCAGTCTAATAATTTTATAGCTGGGTTCAGGCCGTACATAGTTAAACGAATCTGTTATTTGATCGCGTGCCTTTATAATTGTTGAGATTCCGAGATGATTAAAGACACTTTTTAAATTAGTTTTATCGTTGATTATATTTTTCGCCTCTGAAAATCATAAATTTATAACTAACATCGGACACCAAATTTGTGGTTGCAGTAATTCGTTTTTACAGAACCTTTTTACGGTAGACAATTTATAAAACGACAAAGACAGATGACGATTAGTTGCATGGTTCATATATGTATGGCGACAGCCGGTTTTTACGGCGATAACGTTTAGATTAATAATGCAGTACTCTATCGAAATAAATTACGAGTCACAATTGGTAACACTCCAAGAGGAAAAAAATTTATTACATGAATCAAATTGTTTCTTTAACGAAATCTCGTGTAACCACAAGACTAAGCTTGACTCGATCACGTGACTTCGACACACGTCAAGAGAATTCGTGTTTACACAAAGAAAGAAATTTTTGAAGCAATTTTTATTCTTAAGTCAAAATAAAGTTTGACTTCCTTAATCAAAATAATAATGAAAGAACACATTTACTCATTTGTTAAGATAAAAGAGAAAATATATTATTTGGTGTTTACTGGAAGCATTCCTAGAATATGACATCCTCTGGTTTTTAAAGCACATTTCAAAGGTTAAATCTTAAAGTTTCTATGGTAGGTTTATAGTTATCTTCCATGTAACTGGCTGTCACAATTAAAAATCTACTGTCTAAAATACGGCATCATACTCTTCTACGTATTTGTCAAAGCAAACCTTTTATAAGATGTATGCAAAACAAAGGAACACACCCAATTTTTTTTAAAATACACCTGTGACAGGAAATTTTTACTTAATGGTGATTATTTTTTTCAAAAAGCAAATTTATTCAGGATCGTCTCTGTGCTAATCGTTACAAAAGAACGGCTCAAGAAGAGTGGACTCACATATTGTAAGTTATGTTTTTTACTAAAGAAACAAGAGAAGGGAAGTAATTCATACGTATTACGACATTACGTCGTGTTTTGGAATATAAACCAATCCCAAAGGCCTTATGATGTATTAACTCAAAATTATAGAGCCCACCACCAATTGCAGCCATCATAACCTCTTGGCTAATCTCCGAAGCCATTTCATCCACCCCGTGAAGGAGTTTGAGTGTCCGGGTACTCTTACATAGTCTCTCACTAATAAACAGGTACTAGGACGGCCGAACGAGGAACCGATCAAACTACATCACGCACAATAGCAATTTTACATCACTGTTAGAACTTTCTAGTTTGAATAGACCGGTAGGCCGCGGTTCCGTTCTCGGACCGTGGCGGCTGACACTAGTCAAATACACCGTAAGAGCGGTTGGCCGTGTTTCAGGATCCTGCAGGGCAGCGCCCTGTGGTGGGACGGTGAGAAGCCCTAACAACCTGAGTTTGTTGCCATTGCTCGGTGAAATTGATATTTGAGTTCTCTTGTTTTTACATTTGCATACAGACAGCCATCCTATTGTCCATAAGTTGTCTAAAACGTGCCTTTACAAAGTGTAAAAACAACGAATATCATGTGTATCTATTGTCTGAAAAAACATTTGAATTAGCATAGTCAAATTTGTACCGCAACAAAAGAGTTGGGACAGTGAACAAAATCTGTGCATACATTTATTCCCCTCAATATATTATTTTTTAAAGGATCAAATGATAGAATCACATCATCTAAGACCATTCAAGATCATTTATGCACCATGCCTGGCAAGATGTCGTCGTCTGAAATCAGAGACTTGATAGTTGAGCACCACCAAGAAAATCTGTCTTGTTGGGATATAGCTGATCGAGTCAATTGCCCGAAAAGCACCGTAAACCGCATTCTGAAGCAGTACAAGGAGACCGGAAACATGAAACCAAAAATGTGAATCGGAAGACTGCGAAAATGTGACAACAAAATGGATTGACTCATTTGTCGAAAATCCAGGGCCAATCGTTTCCTGACATCGACGGCCATTCGAGCCTCCCTGAGTGGAGTGAATGTCTCCAGTCGCACTATTCAACGTCGTCTATGCGAGGGTAATTTCTTTGGGTGAATCGCCCAGAAAAAGCCATTGATCAGCAACAAGAACAGGCGCATCCGCATAGCATGGGCTAAAGTGCACAAAAACTGGACCAAAGTTCAATGGGCTAGAGTTCTCTTTTCCGACGAAACGATGATCATGCGCATTCGCAGTGCTGACCGAGTATATGTTCGACGTTACCATGGCTAAAAATACAATATAAAGTGCACCCGACATACGGTACGGGCCGGAGGAGGATCGTTGATGGTCTTTGGGCGTTTGAGCGCGGCGGGACCAGGCGCTTTCAAGTTGATCAGGGGCAGAGCGACCGCCCAGACCTACTGCAATTTACTGAGGGATGTCGTCGTCGACTACATCGACAAGAACATGCCAGTTACCGCCATCTTCCAGCACGACAATGCCCCCGATCCACACCGCTAGAGTCGTTCACTTCGTTCACCACCTGACTAGGAAGGGATATCATGCGCTGGCCGCCCAAAAGTCCGGATCTCAACCCAATCGAAAATGCCTGGAAGCAGCTGAAGGCCAAGGTGGCCAAATACAAGAATCTCAAGCAAGACCAATTCTGGCAGGCCGTCGAGAAAAGCTAGCAGGAAATGACCAATTCTGACTGCCTTCGTTTGGTCAAATCCATGCCCTGTCATTATCGAGAAGTGATCGAAAATCACAGATACGCCACCCACTACTAGTCATTTGATCATTTCCATGCATTTGTTCGCTTGTAATTTGGAATGTTGAAAAATATTTATGGCTTTGCTCACTGTCCAAACTCTTTTGTCGCGGTACAAATTGGACATTGTGGATTCAAATATTTTTTCCAGAGAATAGGTAAACATATATATATAGCATGTGTTGCTTTTATACATTGTGAAGGAATATTTTGTGCATATAATAAACAATGTGATGGGTATTTAAATGCGTTTGTTAAAACGAGGGAGCTCAAATATCAATTTCACAGCAAGTGTCCCAACTCTTTTGTCCGGCACTGTAATTCTGCATTGTAACCATTTTAAATACTCATATGAACACAGGAAATCAAAATGTTTGGAATATTAACGTACTCAATATTTAAAACAGGTATCAGTTCCATGCTGCATACAGAGAATACGACATGACGATCGTGCACTATCTCAGGCGGGGAAAAGTGTCGGGACAGCTTGAAATTTTAAATTACTTTTCGAATATCTAAAAGCTTCCAGTTAATAACCTACCAAATGGTTATTTTAAACTGAAACATCGACTTATTCTAATGCTAACTTAAAACTTGAAAAAAAGCAACACAGACAAGTGCTATTTTTAGGTCATTTTTAAAAGTCTGTTATCGCAATTAAATCCCGCAGTTCCAATGTTCTGCCATAAACTGCAACATTAGAAGCGCACGTAAATTAATTTCTTTCTTTTCGCATTATTCAGACGCCGAGTTCTGCCCTTGAAAATAGTTCGGTCAACCACAGCTTCAGAGAGCTGGAATTCGAGAGCTTTAGGACGGCTTATTTAACGGGAATCACTCTTAAGAGAGTCTTTGAGCCACTGTAGGTAATTACTAAAAAGTGAAGGTTTCCGACTACGTTTGAAGTTCTTATAAAATGAAATTGCTAAGAGCAGATATAATAATAATAATAATAATAATAATAATAATAATAATAATAATAATAATAATAATAATAATAAAAGACTTGTTCTGCATGATTATTGATGACCAACGTAGAGCGAAGATTTTTTCCTACCTTTTTTAAAGCATTCTTTTATTTAAGATTTAAACGCCAATTCCAGATGGCGCTCTTGCCTTTTCAGTTTTCTTTTTTTAAAAAGTCGTTAAAGGTGTACGAAGGCTAGAATATCTTGGTGTTCACGAAGTTAATTAAAAAAATCACTTCAGATATATATTTCCTTAAAATTCAGTTTCCTATATTAAATAGAATTTAGCTTGAAATATTAGTTTTTACGAATATTTGAATGTAGAAATGAAAAGATTTATTATTGTTTCCATGACTGACTAAAATATAATATTCTATTTCATAAGAATAGAAACAAAATAAAGTCTCCATGTATACACTGTAATTAAAATTATGAATCCACTTTACGAACACAGAGCGCCAAAGAGTTTTGATACAATGTGACAAATTCTTTTTCAGAAAAATATTCAGTATCTTATCTGATGAGTCGTTTTGAATGTTGACTTACGCCAGATTATCGTACAATTCCTTCGCGAAGTTCCTGCAAGGTTCCTGGTAGCACAGGATGTCTCGTAATGGCAGCCTGAAGCACATTCTGAACGTGACCGATCGGATTAAGGTCTGGAGAATTAGCTGGCCACGCCACTGCTCCAGGGGCACTTGTCAACTGTCCAGGCACGATGTGGACGGGCGTCATCATCCGTAAGACTGAAGTTATCCTCAATCGCACCAGGGCACTGCCCCCACCACGTAAACAACAAGGATCTTAAATCAGTCGTGGCGTTGTTCTGAAGAGCGTGGACGTCAGTCTTTCCATCCCAGCCAAGTCTCCAGCGTAATATTTCCTCTCTGTCAAGTTCTGTAGTCAGCGAGCGCCGTCTTTGTCGCCGTCGTGCTATTTTGTATCAAAATCAGTAAGAAATGACCAGCTTGGCACTGAAGCAGATTTTATGTACCTAAATGACAGCACTAACGTATTGACATTTAAGTAAAAATCAGGAGGCCACATGCACCGCAAACCGTGATGCACTAAGATAAATAGGCGATACTCTAGGTGAGAATTCCAAGGAATAGGTTACAGCTAGGAATGCAAATTGTGCTAGTATTTATTCATGATTCCTTGATAATCATTTGATCATTAGAAAAATTTAAAGGAATATTACGTTGGATATCAAACAAGTTGGAATTTTAAAAGATAAGGAACAACTAGAGAAGTTTGAACATTTTTTTTAATTTTGGCTTCACAGGTTGCAACGAGTCATAGCTTAAATTTTGTGTTACAGCAGGTGAACAGTCTCCTTTTCTTGACAATAAAATGCGATTGCAAAAAAAGTTTAACTGGTGAATTATTTAATTTTAACACAATAAAAACGGAGTTACCAAATAGTTTTTTTTTAAGTGGGAAACTCTATACCATGAGACTTCTATCCTTCTGCAAATAACTATCACAGTTTACATAGGTAATCTTAGATAAGTAATTTCTTGATAATATTTTGCGTCTGTTAATGCATGTTATTTTATCTCTCACTGTTTGCGAACTCACTGCCTTTAGTCAGCCAGCCAGACATAATCTTCGTGTCTCTACACTCAGATATTCAAGAACTATTTGTAACGATTGCGATAATTCTTGAAATAAACTCTACCCTTTTGATAATCAAATATCCATCCAAACCTGACTCTTAGTTTACCTCCAAGGCCACTTTTTTCATTACTGTGTTTATATCGCCAATAGACCACTTGCATCGTAAATGTATACGAAGGCTTGTCAGAAACAAAGACACCTCAAAGCGTGAACCAACCCGCCAAGTCAGTTAACGGAAGTAGCGTTAACACTTCTAACGAATCTCGGCATCACTCGCATGCTCTACTTTCCGGTCTATAATCATCTATAATTTTATGAACCGAATCAAGCCAAAAAGTAGCACCCTTCAACACCTGTGAACAAGCTTGACGATTACTGCTACCACGAATAGAATATTCGGTTTTACCCTTTAAAGGGTCTGATATTCGAATGTGAAAAATTAAAATCAGTATCCAACCCCTGCCCCTGTTTTAAATTTGTTAAAATTACACATTTATATCGATTGCCACGTCTGCCTCTTCCCTAATTTATCCCTGGACATCTCAAAAGTAAACAACTTTAACGAGACTTCGTCGTAGGAAGTTCTTGCACGGATGTCGGCCATTTTCTTGAAGGCGCTCTGCTTGTACTACCGCTCCGACCGACATGTAGTGGATCGCTAGGCAGCCACTGTTCGTCTAGACACCTAACCCGACCAGATCAGCCGGGCTGTCGATATCCAGGTGAACGATCAGCTTAAGCATTCGTCGCCCCGTGAAAGAGCTCGCGACGATTAACCTGGTCGCTTTTATTTTACTACTCTTGCATGTTGCGCCGAGGAAATCTCAAACGTGAAATACTCTATAAAGGAGCAATAAAATCAATTAATTAATTAAAGGTATAATTATTTTTTTTTTTTTGAAAAATACCGGAAGTTAAGCGCACGAGGCCAGCATGCTGACGCCCACGAGATTAAAAAGCGTTTATTGAGAAAGTGAAAATAGGAAATACATTTAAATGAGTCCGATATGGGAATAACAACGGCGAAAATGTGAAGTCCGACGTTGCAGTATCATGAAGCTATATGCTGAACGACAGGAAAACCATCAAAACCACAGGCCATAGATAGTGTAAAGAAATAATGTAAATAAATACACGATAAAAGAAAAACAACGTGGGTAAATATTTGAAAAATACTGTTATATTTTTTTGGTTTTCTTGATGTGACGTCTATCCCGAGTGTTGACAAATCGAATCGTTAGAATACATCACACTGCAGTGTCGATGTTCTTTTATTCGTTTATTCAAATACTTTGAAACCGATCTATTTAAGAGATTAAAACCAGAGAGCAACAGCTGAATCATTAAGGGCGAATATTGGTGCAAGAGGAATCGTGTAACACGTATTATCACTAAAGTTTGTGGGCATCAGATAATCAAAATATTACACCTTGCTGTCCACCCTCTGCATCATTGCAGATAAAATTGTTTATCATTACCAGCATCTTAAAAGCAAGCACAATTTCGTTTTATGGTGATTCTATGGTTTCCACTGCTTTGGTAGACAGACTGCTCTTACTTTTGCAATGAGTGTTTCTTTTTTTTTTGGAGTATTCGTTTGATTTGAGTTGAGAACTATATAATGACTTCTAAATCGTCAGGGCTCGATCACTTACACTAGTTCGCCATTTCCGCTATAACTCACCCAAAAACCCGTGATGTCGTAAACGGCCTAAAACCATTCGGGTTGACAAAGTGTAGATCGTTTTACGCAACTTATAACCCCCCAAATTAAATTGTTTTATTAATCTCCATTCTTTCGATATAATTCCGTTATAAAAGTTATGTTTTCGTGAATCGATTCGTAAGCTAACAGCGAACTGATGTTTATTGAAGATCGTCTCAGTTATGCCGGATGCATGGCTACTTTAACGAAACATCTCTTACCATTGTACCAACAAGGCTTACTTAGAACCGACGCCCACATTCTCCAGGAGGAAAGATTTACATGGCACAACTCCTGTATCACTGTAGTCTGGAAAGGAAATGCAGGCACTTTTGTGGGTTCCTCCATATCCTGATCTTGGTTCCGCTGAATTAAGGGATACTCTAACGCGGATGTGAGCAAACGTGGTAGACCGTAGCAATCTCATCGATTCAGTGTTCAACAAAGTTGAACGTCGTTATATTGAAAAACATGGTTCCACATAAAGAATTTTACTCTGTCACCTGTCTTTACTTTCCGTCATCTGCAACAAACTTAGGTACTCTAGTAACAGCAGGCTTACCAAAAATTAGTGCACGGCGCTGTCGATTCATGTGATTAATCAAGAACTCATTTACTATTTGTTGTTTTGTAAATATTTTAGCAGGAACAGCACGCGATACTACTCTGAATCACCACTGGATTTGCCTGCGCGTCATGGTTGTTATGAATGTAAATAATAGGTAAATCTGTTGTTACTGTAAGCAGAATATAGCATCGAACTACAGACTGGAAATTTAGATTTAAAATCAAGGCTTTTCTTGCTGGGATATTTTAGTGTTAAGAGATCAAAGTGACCTTATCATAAAGGTATTGTGAAAGAAGGTCTGCGCTGCAAAATCTAGTGGTTTCACAAAATACCGGTTGCTCATAAACCTAATTCCTGCGGTCTTAGAACTCCCGGATCGATAAGGAGAGTAAGCGTGGGATCGTGGGGCAAGCATTCTCAGTGTTTGCAGATTCTGCCAATCGGAGGCGCCACTTACGTTATGTGACATGTTGCCGAAACAAAAGTTGGGTTTCATGGGTGTTTTTTTTAAATTATTATTATTTTAAATCAATTCCAAAGCGTAATAGAAAAAAAGTGAAATAATTAGTTACCGATACCAGTTTATTAGCACAGAGTTGTATTAGTATTTTGCTGAACTGTCGAACACGAATCCGCCATTCCAGCTAGCAGTCTCTAATCGTTGTAACACCAGGCACAACCGAAGACCGTGGACGGCGAGAACGTGAGGCTGGTCTAAGCGCCAGGTCACGGCACCACCGACATCTCCAGGTACCCTTTTGATAAAAAAAACTCCGCGCATGCCTTTGCGATTTTGCCGTGGAACGTTTGTTCTTAGACACATCTGACTGCTCTGGAAATTACCACAGATGACGTCACGTAGAATAAGTGGCGCCCCTCCAAGGGAAAAATACGCGTACTCTGTGAATGCATTTCTCATGAAACCCTGCCCAACTTTTTATCTTCCATACCAATTCCATTATTTCTGTGGACCAATGCATCATTTTTCTACGCGAAATAACACATTCTTATCCAAACTCCATGCGCCTGACTTTTTGTTTGCTTTCTTTTTTGCACAAAATTTGATTGCAAAAAATAAGATAATTTAATGAATTACGTGATAATGCCGTTATTATATCCATTAATGCAAGCCATAGACACGTGACTACCCAGACTAACTGTTGCACGTGCTGGCTGGCTCACCTCACCGGATGCAGGTGCGTGTTCTTCGCTTATCAAAAACGTGGAGAATGGTAAACCATCACCGACCGACTCTGATACTGTCATCGATTCTTTTGCTTCATAGAGACAAAACTTCTCGGGATGAAGCTAGGGAAATCAGCCGTGGATAGAATGATGAAATTGTATTGAACTTTGATCGATAAACTTCAAACTAACAACGGTGTGTGTGAAGTTAGAACAACAACTCAGTACTTACATGTGTCGGTATTTTTTATCCCCAGGCTAGCCTCGGTACAACCCCGCAGTCACTGGCCGGCCAGCTCAGGTTCCGTTCGTACCGTCATGCATCTAGAAAATCTAATTTCATCACACAGACTATGTTACACAACTCGGCGCAATCTTCCAGGTCCACGGGAGCGCCATTTATCGCCAATCATAGAGTCACTGTTCTCAGTAGATGCTCTGTATTGCTCCAGCTTCGAATTGGAATAGGTTTTCTTGGAATTCTAATTAGAAATACTTTTACCTGCTGGCTGGAGATAATCGATACGAAGTATTGCAGTAGCGGAATATTGTGCACAGGCCAGGCAACGTCGTCAAGTGGCCGAGTACCGGCATAAGATAGAACGACATGCAAACGCACGAAGAGATGCCATAAGCCGGACGAGGGGACGGACGAATAAATCGTTCGTTAGAGAGAGAGAGAGAGAGTTGTGTGTGTGTGGTGTGTGCTTGTGGTGCGTGTCTGTTTATCGATCTGCTTTGTTGATTTTATACAAGTCATTCTGTTCACTTGTTGGGTATTAAAAAATGTTTATTTCCTGCCATCTGATGTAGATACATAGCGTAACAAGTAAACTGTCAATTTATTATTATTAATATAATAATAATAATAATAATAATAATAATAATAATAATATAATAATAATAATATAATAATAATAATAATAATAATAATAATAAAAAAGATAAAATGAGAAGTAAATAAATTACATTGTAAACAAGCAAAAATAGGTAACAACTCTATTCAACGTAACAAAATAGTTTACTTTTATTTTACTGTTGAAAGATAATCTTAGTTTTAAGAAATGATTAATAACTGTTTTTTTAAATATCTGAACTACATACTAAAAATATTAAGCTAAAATACAGTGAGACTTTACAGTGTGCGGCAGGGTAATCCTACTTCAGACAGCACAGTAAGCACCCGAGTGTCAGCTGTTTTCCTTTATATCAAACAACAATTTCCAGTTTTTTTTTGAAAAGTAAATAAGAATCCAGGCCACTCAGAACAGCAAGAGAGAGCTGAGTGACGGTTATTAGCGGGCTGTTAGAAGTATGCTTGATTTAAAAAAAAAAAATAGATAATAACAGTTTGATGCTTTGATATTTAAAAAAAAACAAAATAAAAGTAACAATTATTATAAGTTTTTTTAAGCAGGAGAAAAAAAGTTGGAAGCTGCAAAAGTATGGTCATGTATGAGAGAAGTCCATAAAGATAGTTGTGCACAAGAAAAAAAATTATACTGAAGGAACAACAAGTTATCTCCCTTAAAATCCGCTTTTAGTTCTCGCCCACAGATTTATTAGATTTTCTCTCTATCTCCTAGGCTATCTCTTCTCTCCTCTCTCTCTCTCTCCTTCCCCTCTCTCTCATCTCTCTCTCTCTTCTCTCTCCTTCTTTTTCTCCTCTCTCTCGCTCTCCTCTCGATCTCTCTCTCCTCCCTCTCTACTCCTCCTCATCTCTATACCTCTCTCTCTCTCTCTCATCTCTTTCTCTCTCTCCTCTCTCCTCTTTTCTCTCTCTCTCTCTCCTCTCTCTCTTCTCTCTCTCTCTCTCTCTCTCTTCTCTCTCTCTCTCTCTCACCACACACACACACAAATCGTCAATGATAACAACAGTATTTCTTAGCATAAAAAAAAGCAATTTTAATGGAATACTAGAATATCCCACCCAGGTATAAGTAACGTCAGTCTGAATAGGGTGATAGAGAAATATCATTGGAATGTTATTTAGTTTTAATTACTACCAATAAAGTGATAGGAAACGACAGACTGCTCTCTCTGCTGCCGTCGGCGCCGTCACATTCAGGTAATGTCGGTGAATTACCCGGAAATGGTGGGTCTCCAACGCTGGATAACTCCTGCCTGCTTATTTTTCCGTCTGGTTTTACGATGAGAGTTAACAGCAAGCTAAACTGATCTAACAGATCCGGTCGTATTATACTAACTAATACGCAAAGCATAAGATAAAATGGAGCAAGCCAATCGCTAGCACATAATATAATACCAAAAGTAAACGCCAAACAAGAGGGTGTAAGTACATATAATATTATAATAGCATTGAAATTGTTTTCTGAGTAATGGATTCTCATGTAACAAATGTATATCTTATGTCCCAAGTATTTTTCACTTGAAGTGAAAAACTTCTTTATTTTCAAGAATTAATTGTAAATGACTCAGTCAAACGCAGGAATAATTATTCATAAATATAAAAGGAAAGGTGAATGACTAAAACATAAATACCAACTTTGGAACAGTTTTAAAGGGCGTGATCGATGTTATTCCAGGTTTTTAAGAGTTATACGCCCACTGATAACCTGAAGATTTATAATAAATAGACGTTCAGACACGAATGCACTTTAAACTGGCGAACTTAACATCTCTGCGCAGCTTCTTAAAATTCAACATAAAAATCTTTCCCGTGTTGTTAATTACGTGCCATGTCAAACTTTTGTCAAACATTTTCTTTCTTTTGAGAGAGAAAAAAAGAAGACAGCGAACGGAGCCAGTGGTAATTGCGGGGATGAGTGGAGAAGCGCAATCTCAGGCCCTCGGGAGTTGGAATGAATTAAATGAACCATTTAGTGTTGATGTTTAAGCATCCAAAACTAAAAAAGAAAACGTTGCGTTGCTGTTCTTGAAACTTTGTTCTACAATTAAATTCTTGGGAACACACACACACCACACACACACACAAGCACCACCATATTTTATTGTCCGATTAACAAAGGAGAAATCTTCAAAAAATATATCTTTATTTTTTTAAACCTTTTGTATTTTTATTTCTTTATGTTTGTGATAAAAATTTAAAATATATATCTGAATCTTGTGTCTAGCCATGTCGCAGTTGTTTCACAAATTAAATTTATAAAGTTATATTCTTTTAAATTCAACCTTTTCAAAGTAAATTGTCGGAATTATCAAGTTTAGTTTTCCAGCAAAAGAAACTTTGTACTTTAAATGAAAATCTTTACAAAATGCATTTCTCTCATACATAGGGTGTCTCAGCTAATCCTCACATGTATTTAGTTATAGCATTTCTAAGTATATGCAGTTGCGTACTTATTCTTTTAAAAGTTTGGATAAATTAGAAATTCCGTTAACAGGAACAAAAGCATTAAGTCACCGTTACGACCATAATGAGCCACAAAAGATAAAATTAAATAGATTAAAATTACTACAGAATGTTAAAGGAAATAATTCAGAACCACAACAAATTTATAGAACAATTGAAGTCCACAAACATTTGGCATATATTAGTATTATATATAAATTAGTTTTGATTCTAAATATTATTTTAATCAAAAAATTAGCAAATGGAAAAAAAAAATGAATCATTGCAATATTCTCATAGCTATATATCAGAGGCCATAATTTTGTGTTTTTAAGTTTTTCTGGAGTAAGAAGAGTAATGTCAAAACGCCAAATGCGCAACATCTTTCAAAACCAGGACACACGAAAGACGGTCGAATGGAATTCTGACGAGGAGGAAAATGCCTTTTTACATTCTTAACAAGAAATGTTTTTATTCCGAATTAGTGAGCTTAAATATCAGAACTTCATTGTTCATTTAAGAAGGATTTTAAATGAAACGAGTCCATTAAAATTACGTGATATAAACAGGAACATTATGGTGATTAATTTGAAATTTTGTTTTTGTATGCTAGCCAAATGGCTTTTCTATGTTTTATAGAAATTTGCATATTAATATATATTTTAATATGTTACAGTTTCTTCTCTTGATGGATATTTTAAAATAAGACTAGTGTCAAGGTACTGTTCGTCTTTCAGCGTATTTTATTCAATAAAAAGAAAAAAAATTCATTATATAGAGAGATCACTTCTAGGTTGGCACAACTTTCGTATTCATCTCAAAAACAGTGACTATTCATCACTGACAAATGGCCACTGGTGAAAATATGTAAGAGCTTCACAAAAGCCGTCTTCCGAGTCGGCTCGGCCAAGCGCAGTAACTAAGCAGTTGTCTCCGAGTTCCTTCCCTTTGTCACGTTCCACAAGCCAGCCAATTAATTTAAACAAACTACGGCGCGGAAATCTTCCCCGAAAGACATTCGGCTGGTAATTAAATGCCATCTGAAGCTAACACGTGTTCACGTCAAGCTTTTAATGCTTGAAAACGGTTTTCCGTCACAGAGTAGATGATATATATTTTTAAAATGCTAGCAATAGAATTTCAGGATGAATGGCGTCGAATTGAGATTGATTACAAAAGATGCACGAATTTTTTTTTTCAAGAGAGAAACCATCTTCATGATTAAGCTGATTGAAACGTTTCCACGGAAACCGTCACTTTGCTGATGGCGTACAACGGTTCCACAAAATCTTTTACTTTACAGATGACTCGCCATTTTCCCCCGAATTTTTGTGAGTTTTTAACCCACGATTTAGATTCTTTGTGCTCTCGCTCTATTATTCATCCCCATCCAGATCACTTTAGACAAGACGAAGGATTACTAAAAGCATTTAGTTCATTTTTTGCTGTTATTTTCCCTCATACCCCAACCTCAAGTTACTAACTAAACCACTTTAGCACAAATTCAAAGATTCAAGCAATATTTACTTGTAAATTATCTCCCCTTTTATCACATAAAACATTTGCCATCTGCAGTCTGAGAAATGACTCATAAAACTAAGTATTATACGCGACGTTTAAAAAAAGAGATTGCCGATATGAGCAGTTTTATTGGGTGTGTAGCTGCTGAGGGGAGGTAATTAAACGGCAAGACTGAAATAAGCAGCAGAATGAAAGAGTGGAATGACCAAACTTGGAAGAAGGTGCTCTTTACAGATATGTCCAAGTCTGAGTCGTTTTGGTAATAATAAGCTGCAGTTTGTTTGAAGGCGGCCCCGGGAGTGTACAGCAGATACAGTGAGGGGTGGAAGTGGATCAATACAAACAAGGGTGTGAGAGATTTGCATAAAATCGCAAGTATACAGACTGTTGGAAAGTGCAGGCAGGTTCTCACCTATCGTACATTCTCACAGAAAGATATCTCATTGCCAGGAATTTATCTTTAAACATGGCAATGGCTGCAAGCATACAGCTAATCTTGAACGTAGAGAGCCAGATGAAAGCACCAACAAAGATGTCTTGTCCTGCACAAAATCATGATAGGAACATCATTGAGGCTTAAATTAGTTATGTGGATACTGAGGGAAAAGTTAAGCAGAAAGCAAACACCGAGGATAAATTACGGAGAATGCCTACATGATATTAGGAACAACATTCCAAGGTCATACAGTGGTAATCTGCATGGGATCTAAAAACAAGGTGTCATACGCTATATAAAGCAAAAGGCCCACAGACCAAATACTAATGCACTGTACAAAGTACTAATTCTGTTATATACGAGTATATTGTAATAATTCATTCTGTATATGTGTAATACATACGTTTCTTAGTTACAATTAATCATTATTTGAACATATCTGGCTTGTATCTCCCTAATTACACTGGTCAAAGAAATTAAATGTATTATACTCATTATGGATGCAAACCAACTTTTTTAGACTAATTTTTCATGCTGATTTCAAAATTTCACTACATTTGTATGCAGCACGTATCAGTTTTTCAGTAGATACATGCAAATATTTACATATTTGTATATATGAAATCATTAACGTAATAAATAAGGACATATTATTTTTAGAAAGTAAATGAGTTTATTGAGTTAAAAATCATCACTATCATTCTACAAAGAGTGAATACACAAAAAATGGGTCAGACAAAACAGACAAAGTTAAAACAACAGAGTTAGAAACATTGTGATTTGGATTTCCTGCGGTGTTCCTGATCTGGTTGATCACGGTAAAGTGTCCAGCAGTAGTCAGCCAGCATATTATCATTCCAGAAGCCTTGATACCGTTTCTCCATAGCACTAATGTCCTGGTGAAATCTTTCACCATGTTCATCAGACACTTCTCCAAGGTTATCTGCGAAGAAATCCAGATGGGAGTCCAAGAAGTGAACTTTCAGTGACATGCGACAACCCATTGATGAGTAACATTTCAGAAGATTCTTGATGCCATCCTTGTAGTCCATTGCCTTCTTGTTGCCCAAGAAATTCTCACAGATCCAATTGAAAGCATTCCAGGCAGGCAGTTCCAGTTCATCCAGTGTTGTCTTGAAGTTGACATCTTTGAGTACTTCTCTAATTTGGGGTCCGACAAAGATACCTCTTTCAACTTCGCCTGTGTGATTTTGGGAAACTTTTTTACAATATACTCAAACCCTCTGGCATTTCTCTTCCCTAGTGTCTTTACAAACTGTTTCATCAGTCCAAGCTTTATGTGCAAAGAAGGCAATAGGACATTACATGGATCTACAAGAGGTGTATTCTTGACGCTAGACAGTCCTGGCTGGTATGATACGAACACCGTGCTCTAGCAGATACTTCTCCTTCAGTCTTGATCTCAACAGTTCTGCTTTATCTTTTGAGAGGGATAGGTCTCTGACAAGGTCATTCAGTTCAGCTTGGGAAAATTTCTGAGGTTCAAAGATATCGTCATCAGCCACGTAATCTTCCTCAGCAGCACTATCGTGACAGTCAGCATTATCATCTGATGTTTCAATACCATCATCTGGTGGAACTGGAATTGGCAGACTTCCATTGTGAGGCACAGATCTCATTGCAGAATCCAAATTGGGATACCCAATTTTGTGTTTATTCTTCATAGAAAATCCTGTGACATCTATTTTGCAAAAATAACAGTCATTAAAATGGTCTTTCAGCTCCCTGCATATCATTGGAATGGCAAAAGACATGGACTTCTTCCTCTTATTGAACCAGTCACGTAAGCCATTTGAGCAAGCTGATCAGATAAAATGTGGTGCCCATAACTTGTCCTGATCTCCAAGAGGACAGTCAAAAAATAGCTTATAAATCTTCTTGATCTCTGGTGTTATTGTACGTTTTTGAGCTTTCACAAGAAATTGTCCACAGATATAACAAAACACATCAGGAGGATTTCTACACTGTCTTGACATTGTTAACACTGTAAAACAAGTAAGGAAATAGATACAAACGGTTATACTTATATTGAATTTGAGATGATGAAATATTTCATCAGACCGATTATGACTGGACAATTTGAGATGTTGAAATACCTATTTCATCAGACAAAACTCGATTGGTTAATTTAAGATGATGAAATATTGCATCTGAACTATGCAGCAATGAATAATGTAGTTTATTTGTAAGGTATGCTTCCATCATGTAAATGAAATACATGCATACACGTCATTAATTGGAATTTCTATATAATGCATGAGCTAAAACCAAAAACTTTCTCATCTTGAAAACTGTACGTGATGTCAAAAACTAATTGTATATTTGAAGTGAGCATTAAAAACTACACTAAGTACACCTTGACATATGCTTGAGGAAAAATACTTGTTGACCAGTGTTATTTTTAATACGGTATACGTATTTTTTCAAAAGAAATATTAAAATGAAAATATTAATACTTAATTAAATTTAAAGCGGTACATTCACAGAATTAATATTAAATAAATTCTGTAGTTTAGATAATAAGTGTATGTAATACGATTTACGTCAACGGAGATCTTCCATTAAATAATTAATATTGTAAGAGATGCTTTATGGGATACCACTTGAGAGACACTAAATATTACCGAAAGAATCACGTCCTCACTATGCAATTTATCAAAATTGAAATTTGAGGCTAAAACAGACAGATCTATTCTTTATTTATCTGGTGGTACAGCTAGATTACGGGAATACTTGAAAACAATAATGTTTTCTAATCTTAAGGATTACAGACCAGATTACATCAAAAGAGTGTTTAATTGATGCAAAGTTGCACTTTATTTATTTATTTGTAATGGTTCGTTTCTTCAGGATCTACTGGCTGGGTATCTATAGCAGCATGGTTAGGGTTAGCAAGTGTTTGCTGCCTTTGATTAATACTTTACAAAACATCCGCTTTCCTTCCCTTGCTAAGTGCTGTATTTACTTATATAATGTACTTATTTAAATATACTAAATTCCACGTATTTCATTGAAAATCTATTACATTCCATCATTGGAAAGAGCGCTGTAACAGGGTGAACTTCGTCCTTAGTAAAGTCTTCATTCGGCATTTTAAAGAAAACCGTAAAACAACACTCGGGGCCCGTAGATCAGTGCTACTCAAAGTGTGGTACGTGTCCGGTGTTTCCAGAAAAGAAGGAAACAATAGTATAAACAATACCGAGTACTGTCCAGTTGGCAAAATAACAGGAAGCCATTGGGGTCGATTACACCAGGGGAGTTAACCCGGAGGGACTGTGACACAATCGGGAGCGTCCCACTGCGGGAGACAAAAGAGAGGGCTACAAAGGCATACGAGTATTTATTTAGGCATCAAAACTGGATGGGACGTAGAATATCGAGCCTCTTTGCGTTCGTGGGACGAGGAGCGCGGACATTGACTACCTGGTGCAGGAGATAAGCGGACGGCGGCGTCGTCGTACACACGCATGCGCATAACGAATTCTATAAATGTACACGGTTCACCGATCGGCGCGTGAAGAGCGATTCAGTAAAGTTCGATAAACCACGAGAGCTATTCGGTAAAACCTGATCAGCCTCGTGTGTGGGCGCGAGTTGGAGCGATCGCTTGCACCAAACGAAAAGGCCTGTAAAATAATTTTAAAAAAATGGTTTAACTTTTATTATATTCATTATGTTTTTCCGCTATAAATTAATATCAATACGAATTTTCAAATATTTCCTCGGATCGTAAACAAATAATAATATGGCAGAAATATGGTACCGGTCCGCCACATCACGTGGTTTGAGAAGCACTGCTGTAGAGGACAGTACCTCGGGCACGCCTTACCCTGCTGCGGTCTATACGGGTGCTTATGCGGTCATTCTTCGGAAGAATTACATAGGCCGCGCAAAAACTCTCCACCAACAATCACGGGAGAGCGAACCAACGCCTATGGTGTTGGGTGGCGGGTGTAATCGGGCTCCTCGCTACTTCGGACAGGGTGATTTTTCCTTAAACAGCTGCAAACGAGCCTCAAGGTGTGTGTGTGTGTGTGTGTGTGTGTGTGTGTGTGTGTGTGTGTGTCGCCATTCTACAGTTAACCGCTTTCTGCGGAAACAAGTCGGGCATTATGGGTAGGTAACTTCCGCGCTTTAATAAAGTTATTCCTTGTCAAGCGGCTAAGGAAGAATTAGAACGTTGGCGCTATAAGGAGATTAAAGAAGGGGAGCCTACATTAGTATATCTGTGCTTGCAATTATTTAAAAAAAATATTTTAGCGTCATCATCTGTAAAGGTGAAATTTATATGGTAAAATACCCACCTTCAGCAGTGCGTCACCTTTATGTATTTCCTTATGCTCTACTTCTCTGAAATTTATTACTTATGCTTACGCCACTGTAGGAAAAAATTTTAAAATTCATATCTCTCGCACTTCCTGCTGAGACATGAGTCCCGAGCGCCGTGGTTACATACAGCGAACCAACACTGCAGGGATAATTGGAATCGCTCTGGCAGCAGCTTTCTAGTTTAATTTATATTTTAAGTTGTTTCTTTCTTCGGGGCTATTACGCCCACCCAACCCGAGTGAACAGAAAACATTTAAAAATCAATGGCGCCGATATAATTATGGAAGAAATAGCCGACTAATGTATCGCGTCACGTGCAGTTTAGGCGCGTTGCAAAAAAAAAATTAAAAAAAATATATATATTAAGGTTCATAAACAGTTTATTTGAAGTAAAAATCCACTCTATGATGTTAATTTTATTACGCTGTTAATGCTACACTGCTATTAGACGTAAAGTCACGATCTTTCTCAATGTGTGGTCCGCCCACAGGTGATTTAAAGCGACACTGCGTGATATTCATTAAGAGCAATTGTGAACGATGTTGGTTCAGATAGAAAATACTTTATCTTTCTTTTAGAAGTCAAACTTTATTAGCGGCACGGTTACCAGGGCCTTTGTCGACAAACTAAGTGTTAAATGAGAAGAATACAAATGTTTATGTAATAAGAGGGAAATAGTTTGCGTATTGAAGTGATAAAAGAACACAAAAGTTATTTTCAAATGGAATTAAAACGAAGTCCTGTTGTGCTGGCTTATTGTGTGAAGAGATGATGCGCACAGACAAGTTTGTTTATAAAGTTAAAGTGTTTCCTTTTGAAAAGAAACTAGTGAGACTGTTCGCTGCGGAAGCTACAGATCTAGGAAAGCTGGTGGTGTAATTTCACAGAGTAAAGTTCTGGGATTTTTCGCACTAGTATCTGTAGCCACAGGTAATAACTCTAGTCTTCTTCTGGCCGGTTGTTGTCAGGCCTCCACGACATCTGACATTAAGACAACGTTCTCCCCTTAGCTGACTTGAAATACTCTCGTCTTATTAATAACGCACTCTTTTCTCGAGAAATGTGTCAATAGAAAGAGTTACAAAAACTGATGATCAGCATACACTGTAAGGAGACCGGCGGCCAGTTGTACAGGAGTAAGATGTCCTAGCGCCAGTAGTATAGATGAGCCACCCGGTCTCTTCCCTATATATGTACAGTTATAGATCCGTTTGTGTTTATAGCATTAAATCAATCTGACTATGCACGGCCAGCGGCCTAACGGCTGACTGGACCGCCATGGCTAAGGACTGGAGTTATTTACCAGCCGGCTAATTGGTTTTCCGCCCACATCTAAAAAGTAACCAACTAGAAATCCTAATAGGGATTTCCTCGCCGAGATCGGATATGTTGAGCACCGCGGTTATCGTCGCTGCTGAGAATGGGGTGCGACATAACGACAATTAATCTGACTGCTACAACTCTTTTATCCATCATCCCCGAACTCAGATCTCTGAGATTCGCGCCTTAATCTAGAAAAAAAAAAGTTATAGGACTATTTGTAGCAATCCCTTAGTGGACCTAAATATAGAAACTGGACGACGTGGCTCCCTGTCCAGTTTATACCTGCGTTTTATATGGACACAATTCCAACAGCTATAATTCTTACAGGAGTCGCACAAACTAGCTTTCTGACTTGAGCTCTTTAAACTAATCTAAATATTAGCCAAGTTTGTTCATTAGAATATATCTACTAGTGATTTGCTGAGCGAGGCGGGAGAGTTCAGTTTCAGGCAGGGTCTGGTCTGTATAAATAACTTAGAGAATTTGAAGCGAGTCGAAAAGAATTGGCGAAGGATGAAGCACTTTTGTGATAAGACACACACAGGGCTAAACCGAGGGGACGGCAGGAGTGGACTGTAAAGAAAGGTGGGAATTCGTACGTTTCCTAGCGCGATGATCTTGCAACAGTGAACTGGGAATGACTGCTATTTTAAAGAGAGGGAAAAAAAACAGCAATAACAACAGCAACGACAGTTTGAGAACCCGCTGCCTGTGGTCGTGGCTTCTTGTTTGTTTGTTTGTTTTAATGACAGGCAAGCATTCCGCCAACTTCGGAGATATCGGGAAGACGACCATGGGATACTTCCGGGAAAATGGAAATCGCCTTCACATTGAGAGGTTAATCCAATTTTAAAAAAAGAGAAACAACATTAAAAAAAACATGATGCCAGATAAGTATCCTCGGGTAGCGGAAACCGTACCCAAGACCCAGTTTTACGAAACAACGCGATTTGGGTGCAGATAAGAAAACTGGATAAAAGTCTTATTTTATTTCAGCTGTACTTACTGATATACAAATATTTTACGTGATATGTACACGTTATTAAGTATAACAGATCCTGCTGTAAATGCCGTGTAAACACGAAATTTTAGCTGTTATCACTGTCATTAAAGATGAAATAACATTGTTGACATTCCGTTGCATTGCCAAAATGTTTTCACGCTAAATGCCAATGATTCTTAATGAGGCCTTTCACGAACATACTTGACCGATATAAGCCAAAGTCAGTACATTTTTGGCCATTCAAACCTTGTAGTTCACGAGTCGGTCACCAGGGATGCTGTATCCACTGCCTGCGCATGCCCAGGTTGTTTTTGTTTTTTTTTTTTGCTAGATGGTAGCATTCTTTACACTTGTTGCTTGTTGTTCGGCTATATTCCCCCTTGCCAGTGATTTTATCAGTGATAATAATTATAATCCTTAATATGTGGTCTAATAATAGTAAAAATGGTTCGGCTGGTGCTTCAGAAAGCAATCCGAAGGGAAGAAAGCAAATAGTCATTACTACGAGCAAAACTAAAGAAAGAGCAAGAAAGAAGCCGTTGGATAAACAGCAGCAGATTTTTAAAACTAGTCCATCAAGGTATCTGAGTTTCTCGGATAAGTTCCCTGCAGGCTGTTTATCGTATTTTGAAGTCAGTCGTTTAAATCTTTGCGGAAAGATGTAAATACGAGATTAATCTCTCTCGGGGTTTGTAAAATATTGCGTTTTCTTTTTTTCCAAAATCTTAAAACAAAATTTTACTGTATTTGAATCGTTATTTGGCGTTTTCTTTTCGCTTTTCTTCACCAGGGGGCAGAATTAGTAGCGTTTTCTAACGGGCAGCCGCGTCACTACGCTTTGGTCACCAGGGTTTTCTCCCTTTTAGGCATCGGCGTACGAATAAGATTAGCTGTTAGCTTTGATACGGTCAAAGTAACTTCTTAAATTATCGGCGTCGATGCCGCAAAAGGCCTCTCGCCAATCGATATTTCCACGTGTCTTGTCATTCAGGGATCTCATTACGTCTGATTTTCTGTTTACTCCAGCTTTGAACTCACGCATAGCGATAGTTTCAAAGAAGACATTGCAATACATCTTTTTGAACATGTTCGAGGCGGATGTAACATTTACAGGTGATGCGTGTTCCTAGATATCTACTTCTAGGTCAAATCTGTAAGGTTGAGTATAGCGTAAGATGTTATAGGTAATGTATTCCCCCTAATTTGTATCTACAGCTTTAGAAATTACACGTATACTACACGTAGCAAAATGGCATCCTTATGTTCAATATTGCCCGTCGCAGTGAACCAAAACACTATATCTGCGTAGCACAAGCAATCAAAATCAAGCCTTATAATGTCACGTAAATAACACTTAATGATGATATTTCAGTTATTTTATGAAGTCATTAAAGAACAGGTTGAAAGGGGGAGTTGATGAAAAAAATTAAGCATTTTTCCGAACAGAAAAGACATCGGAATGAAACTATATGTTCTGTTCATGCTACGTTGACACATTTTAAGAATTTACTGTAAAACAAGATGACAAAGCACATTCTTTAATCGTTCTTTTAACTTTCTACCTCTAGAAAAATATGTGATTTGCTGAAAACAACAAAAATAAAAAATCCGTATTAATTTGTTTTTCGTATCCAAATGACATACACGCACTACTGGACAGCTCTACCGGTGCTGATATGAAATAAATAATAATCATATCGTATTTTTCTCATTCTTACTGACAGGCATCAGCGGACGTGGCATACACAAATACGTCACGCTCGCCTCTTCGCAGTGCGAGTAGATTTATACGGAAATTCCCAAAGATGAAGTGGTGACGTTGTCTTATTGGCGTCTTTGTCGACCAATCAAAGTGGATCAGGCGGTTCACGCTGTGCGTCTTTGTCGACCAATCAAAGTGGATCAGGTGGTTCACGCTGTGCGTCTTTGTCGACCAATCAAAGTGGATCAGGCGGTTCACGCTGTGCGTCTTTGTCGACCAATCAAAGTGGATCAGGTGGTTCACGCTGTGCGTCTTTGTCGACCAATCAAAGTGGATCAGGCGGTTAACGCTGTGCGTCTTTGTCGACCAATCAAAGTGGATCAGGCGGTTAACGCTGTGCGTCTTTGTCGACCAATCAAAGTGGATCAGGTGGTTCACGCTGTGCGTCTTTGTCGACCAATCAAAGTGGATCAGGTGGTTCACGCTGTGCGTCTTTGTCGACCAATCAAAGTGGATCAGGTGGTTCACGCTGTGCGTCTTTGTCGACCAATCAAAGTGGATCAGGCGGTTAACGCTGTGCGTCTTTGTCGACCAATCAAAGTGGATGGCAGTTTATACGGTATCACCAGCCGGCGTATTTATAGGAAATATTTATCAATCTTATAAACAAGACTTTCTCAGGTATTTCCTAAAACGGAGAGAGCTATCACTTGAATCTGAATGAGTACTACACAGTCATTAGCACCGTGCGGCAGGATTCTCGTGGATTAGTCACGCGATCACTGCGCTGGTCACCAAGCAGCTGGAGATCCCGCAACCATACAGGATTGGCGAAATGCTTATTTACTGATAGCTGCTTCCATAGATCCTCAATGACACAAACTCAAATCCCCAAAAAAAAAATCCACGCGCTTACACGATCTCTACATACAAACATTTAATTTACAAGGTGTTTTTAGACGTTTTTCTCATTACGAGAGCGAGTGGATCGTGTTCATGTCACATTCGACGAACGACCCTTTTCTGTTCCACAGCTTCCGGCAACTCCCACTTTCCAATCAGTTATTTGGCGGTTCGACAAACACCAACATCTTCACTTTGCTGTTATTGATGCTGATGTTGTTACGGACGGTAATAGTTCATCATCTCCACTTTCGTTCTCCTTTGTATGTCGTGTCGGGGTTTTAGTCTGATGTAAGGAGACCTTTGAAGAACGGCCCGCCGGAACCCGGAAGGCGCTCACCCAGAGCACGCGAGCGGGAACAGGTTCACACCATTACACACGTACAGAGATTCACGCCGTGACACAAGCGAGACATTTACTTCACTCACTTTCCCCATACGAAGAGAAGAAGTTGTTTTTTTTTTCCTTTTTATATTATAATTGCCGAGGCTGAATCACCAACGAAGTTAAGCGTGGGAAAACATTTAGTGTAAATGCTAATAACAATGGAAATGGCAGCAGCCGATAAGCCTTAACGTAATTGCTTATTAAATCGCACTGTCATGTTTACAAAATTTGAAAAGCAGATGAATTTCAAAATAAGTCGCATGCCTCTCTGTCTAGTATGCTTGGAATGAGTGTCACCTGATGAAAGTTCGCATTTACTTGGTTATACAGTCGGAGTCGTGTATCGGGTATTTTACGAGGTCTTTGCTAAGGACGGCTACCGGGGGCTGTGCAGGAACACCGTCTGTTTGGGGTCAGGAAGGATGAAGCACTTTCTCTTTTTTAGTCTAAACTTCAGCATGCAGAAACGCGGATAAATAAGTGGCAGTCGCGCCACTCTAGTCTGAATACTTCCCCCATAAACAAAAAGGAAATATAATGCGCTTTAAAAATTAAATTTATAAAAATTAGGTTTTATTTCGGATATATACAGATCTTCAGTTCAATAAGAAACATAAATACATTTGCAGTTTCATAAATAAATAATTTTGTAAATTTCCTCAGAAACAAATAGCACATATGCGCAATACGTGTATAAATAAATGGAATAAATTATGAAGTATTGAGAATTTCTGTGTGTACGGGGTCAGCTGTGCAAAGGAAATCTTTATAAAACAAACAAGCACCGGCGTGAGATTCTGGAAAGGGCGGGGTTAAAGGTGAGCCCGATACGGAGAAGGTCTCCTGCTTCTCAGTCAGTCTGCTAATCTTTAATTTTATTTCTAAATGGCTGGTAAATACTGTAAGCAAATCGTTTCTTTCAGGTTAATTTATCGTGGTCTTTCGTCTTCAGAATGTGTGATCATAGATCTGAAAAAACAAAAAAAAAAAAAAGAATCAGATAATTTTATTTCTTTTTAAATGGAGGAAAACGCTTTTTGCTGCCGTCTGTTGCTTTTCAATTTAGTGTGTGTTTGAGTTGTCTCCCTTAAATCAAATATATTTCTCAGGTTGAGCGCAAGCATTTTCCACAGGCCTGCCCGCCTCTGATGTCAGGATAGTCGGCACCGCAGCCCACTGCTTAGCCCGCTGCTGAACAGAGTGAGATGCAAAAGCAAATGCCAGACTTTCATCTCTTATATGTAAATAGCAAAGGAACGGAGGCTAATATATATAGACCAGAGTAGCCGGCTGAAGATGATAGGGTTAAACGCAACATCAGCAGTTTTCCGCCAGAGCCCTTCGGCGAAATACACGTCAACTGCCGAGACTCAGACGGGCGAATCGAGCGGAAACCGGGGCATTTTAATTGAAACGGACAAAAAAAAAAAAAAAAAATAAATAAAGAAAAACGGTACAAAACAGGAAAACGTTTTAATCAAGCGATAAACAGAAATAGCTCTCTTCTTTTGTGTGTGTGTTTGTTTTAAAAGCTTTTCTTTTCTTTTCAGAGTCATCAGCCGAAACCAACCAAAAACAGAAAGATTTTAGTAGGAATTAGCGTACAGAAGAGAGGCGGAGAGATGATAGATTCTGGAAAATGCGTAAACCGACAGAATAAACACTTGCTTACGAAAGTGTAAGGAACAGCTGTGTGGGATAAATGATGCAAGCTGACATCTGCCACGAGTGGACGTGCAACATTAGACAATTTTAAGAGAGAGAGAAGAGAGAGAGAGAGAGAGAGAGATGGAGATAACGTCAGTACAGAGAGAGAGAGAGAGATAACGTCAGTACAGAGAGAGAGAGAGATAACGTCAGTACAGAGAGAGAGAGAGAGAGATAACGTCAGTACAGAGAGAGAGAGAGAGAGAGAGAGAGGAGAGAGAGATGGAGATAACGTCAGTACAGAGAGAGAGAGAAGAGAGAGAGAGAGAGACTTGTTATTAAAAGCGAGAAATGTTTGGAAAGATTAAATAAACTGCAGGCAAGTTTTGTGGTATTTACCACGTAAGGTTATTTGAAAATTTTATTAGGGAATTCGCATTAGATGAATCGTTATTGACATATAACCTAGAAAGACTAACTTTACTTGGTGTTTACTTAGCAATGATAGGAAAATGTTATGCATACACCAAGTAAAGGTGTCTTTTTTAAAATTTTTAAACAATCATTAAAGATGTCTAGTTATCTTCAATAATATCTCGCCATTTTACGTTTCACATTAAGTTTTTATTTTGTGTTTTGGGAGAAAAGTGTCAATAGTCTGATTTAGTTCGCTGATGAAAAAGAAGTAAAAAAAGAATTATGTTACCTGAAAGAATTTAGGTTATAAAGATTTATTTTCTAGCTGGGGTTAGGGGCCAGAAAACCGGGTGAGACGGACAACCGGTCATGTTAAGTGCGAACTAAAACCAGAAGTTTTCGCAAAACCGGGCGGGACTCAGCAGTTATCTCGGACTCATTGCCCACTTATGAAGGAGCCGTATGTATGTATGTGTTTGTATGTATGTTTGTATGTATATGTGTTTGTAAGTATATGTGCTTGTATGTATGTATGTTTGTAAGTATATGTGTTTGTATGTGTGTTTGTATGTGTGTTTGTATGTATGTTTGTATGTATGTATGTATGTATGTGTGTTTGTAAGTATATGTGTTTGTATGTATGTATGTTGTATGTATGTGTGTTTGTATGTATGTGTTTGTATGTATGTATGTGTGTTTGTATGTGTTTGTATGTATGTTTGTTTGTATGGATGTATGTTTGTATGTATGTATGTTTGTATGTATGTGTGTATGTATGTATGTGTGTTTGTATGTATGTTTGTATGTATGTGTGTGTTTGTAAGTATGTGTTTGTATGTATGTAGTTTGTATGTATGTGTGTTTGTATGTGTGTTTGTATGTCTGTGTGTTTGTAAGTATATGTGTTTGTATGTGTGTTTGTATGTGTGTTTGTAAGTATATGTGTTTGTATGTATGTGTTTGTATGTATGTGTGTTTGTATGTATGTGTTTGTATGTATGTATGTTTGTATGTATGTGTTTGTATGTATGTTTGTTTGTATGTATGTATGTTGTATGTATGTATGTATGTCTGTTTGTATGTATGTGTGTCTGTATGTATGTGTGTTTGTATGTATGTTTGTATGTATGTGTGTTTGTAAGTATGTGTTTGTATGTATGTATGTATGTATGTGTATTTGTATGTATGTTTGTTTGTATGTATGTGTGTTTGTATGTATGTATGTGTGTGTTTGTATGTGTGTTGTATGTATGTTTGTATGTATGTATGTATGTGTGTTTGTATGTATGTATGTATGTGTATTTGTATGTATGTTTGTTTGTATGTATGTTTGTATGTATGTATGTCTGTGTGTTTGTATGTATGTATGTCTGTATGTTTGTATGTATGTGTTGTTTGTATGTATGTGTTTGTATGTATGTGTGTTTGTAAGTATGTGTTTGTATGTATGTATGTTTGTATGTATGTGTTTGTATGTATGTTTGTTTGTATGGATGTATGTTTGTATGTATGTGTGTTTGTATGTATGTATGTATGTTTGTATGTATGTATGTATGTATATGTGTTTGTATGTATGTGTGTATATGTTTGTATGTATGTTTGTATGTATCGATCGAGACTTACCCGCGCAAATCAAATCTCGAAACTCTGGCGTTGACTCGATGAGGCTTTCATAACTGTCGGTGATGAAGATGTGCTTCTCCAGCGGATGGCTGGCCAGTCTACCAATCTCGTCCTTGTCGTATTTGTCCCCGATGGCGACGACAAACAGCTCAATGTCGTTGGAGGTGGCCCGCCGGGCCTCCAGGAAAACATCTTTGGCGCTACTCATTCTGTCGTCAACGAACAGCACGGCCATGCGCCTGGCTTCCCTTCGTCCGCCATTAACCTCCGAGTAGCCATGCTTCCTCAGCCGCTTCAGGATGTGCGAGGACGGATTGAAAGCTCTCGCTCTCCTGAGCTCGGTGATCAACGTGTATTTGCTCTGGTGGTCGTTCAGGTGAATGTCCTTGGACTCGGGACAGTTGTTGGAAAACACTCCGGCTCGGATGTTTGCGTTCACGCCTATATCAAGCTCGTCCACCATCTGCGCCACAAACTCCCGTAGTATCTGCGACTTCGCTGGACCCAGCGTCAGTGGGTCTATAGCGAATAGAATGTCTGCTTTTGTGTTGGCCGAGCATCCTGTCGAAGATAATAGAGGTCGTATTGAGTAAGGCCGTCTTTACATCACTCTCGGAGTCTGCTTCTTTTGGCAACAATTAAAGGCGAAGCAAAGATTATTATTATTATTATTATTATTATTATTATTATTATTATTATTAACCACTACTTACTTGGCTGGTCTTTAGGAGATTCCGTTGCGGGATTGTTCACTAAAAATACACAAATAAAATAGAATTTAGAATAGTGTTTAAGTACAAAACAATTAAAGAATGACAAAAAATAGATATCGTTAAAGAGTAAATTATAAGAATCCTTTTCTCCTGTTATAGAGATGATTAGATTCCCAGTGGAAGTGGCTGCATTAAGTAGCGGATATCCGGTACTCTCCGATTTTCGATTCTCTTACTCCGTGCGTAGGAACTCCATCGCTGCTCCAAGCAGTACCTGCTTGAGGGGGGTCAACCACTCAATGCTGCCATTTAATTTAGTTTAAAAAAGAAAACGGAATTAATTTCTGTGCTTTGACTGTTATCTTAGTAATTTTTAGAAAATACCTTGTGTGGAAAACGAGCGAAACCTATTTGTAATGCAGTGGTCACGGAGCAACAACCGGTATTCCAGCAGCACCGGAGTTGCCATCGTGCCGTCGACCGTAACAACCTCCATACGTCACTAACAGAAGTCTCACGTGGTCTCTCACCTTCGCATGTCTTGATGGCAAGAATCTGCTTAATTGACGATAAAGCGTCGAAGCTTTTCACGGCGAACACGAACTGCGACGAATCGCCACTGTCCGACCTGCTTCCGATGTCTTCCAGCTCGGTCCGGTCAGCGTTTCGGCCGATGCCGATGGCAAATATGTAAATCCCCTTTTCCTTGGTCAGCCTGGCTTCTCGCGCCGTCTCTCGGGGGTTCCACGATCTGCCGTCGGTCATGACGATGGCGACATGGGCCACGTTTTTCCTCGCGTTCACAAACTCCTCGTCCCTCATCCGTCTGATCGCCTCGGCCGTGTTGGTGCCGCCCAGCCACTGCCTGGTCCTGTTGACGGCTTTCACCATGCTCTCCTTATCCTCGTAAGTCGAGAAGCTGAACTTGCTTTGGAAGCTGCTGCTGAAGATACCCATCCCAACCCGCGTGCTTTCCGGACTGATGTCGAACAGGTTGATCATATCGCCAACGAAGCCGAGCTGTTTCGTGTAGTCCACGGACCAAATGCTGCTGGAGGAGTCCAAGAGGAAGTACACGTCGGCCGGTTTACCACCACAGTCTGCGGAAAGAATTTGGAAAAAACGGTCATGTTAATCCCTAACTATCGCTAGACGAAGACTTATATAACGACTACCGAAAAAGAGGGTCAGCAGACTGTCCCTGCGCGGTATTTACGCAGTGTTTGATGTTAATTAAATATCCCAAAAGAAGAGGCTTCGTCTTTTATTTCGCCAAAATCTCTACAGTAATTTTGCTTCAAGGCATCGAGTTCTCGCTGAATTCGCTTTACAAGAATGAAATATTTCTCAAACAATATGGCAGCTGAACTTTAGCTGACGTATTTATAATTCAAAATTTGACATTCACAGTTCGCGCATAAATAAATATACACTGGCCGCCACAATTATTGACTACCAGAGAAATAGCGCGAATTTTATCAACAAATATGCCTGCAGTCACGTGCCTATTAGTCTGTTAGGGAATGTGTTGATGGCTAAACGTATTACAATGCGGCTATGATGAAATTCCCTGAGCCAGCACATGGCAGCTACTATTTCTCTATCGATGAAAAGTCGGCATCGGTTTGCGACGTCCGTTAATAATGAATAAATCAATAACACCGGTCAGGAAGCTGATTTTGTCCGCTGTTGCGCCGTTTTCTCGATCTGTACGTGAATGAATGTTAGCAAATATTTATGAACGTAAAAGAACACATTATACAGTTCGAGGCCGTGTTCCTGTCCGATGAAACATTGCGCATGACAAGCAACTACTTATTAAGATTAAAGACAACCAGTCCCACATTTATAAATCTATCTCTCCTTTATTTAAAGAAGAGGGTATATATTCTTAAGGATTATCTCCTTTAAAACAGCCTTTAATCTACTTTTTTCCGGAATAAACTTGAATTAAATTAGGATTTTATATATATATATTTTTTGAAAATAAATCGCATCTTTTCCAGTTTTTCGATGGGTTTTATGTCTGTCAGCGGTCGGCGGACTGGCCTCAGTGTCACTGGAAATGCTTAGGTGGATTATTTTTGCTTTACGTAAAATGAAGAATTTATACTCACTATTTTTCAACGACGAAACCTGAAGGATCTGGAAATATAAACATAAAAATAATTAAAAAAAAAAACGAATAAAACGAATATTGTTTTATGAAGATGCTGAAGGATGTTTTCTTCTTCTTCGGTCATCTCGCACCCCCACCTGTTCCCTCGCTCTCATCTCTTTTGTACGCGGCTTCATCTAGAGCGAACCTACACACTGCTTGTTCAATGAGCTTCTGCAACCTTTTCCTCGAAAACACGTTTCCAAAAAAAAAAAAAAAAATCAAAAGAAAGCAAAACTTTAACCGTGAAGAAAACAACAACAACAACAAAACTGTCACTCCCCCCTGTCTCTGTCTCTTAACTTTCTCAGTCTCCGTCGGCCCGTATCCACCGCCTGTCTCTCCTCCCTATAAGAAAACCACTATCCGCCCGCCCGCGTCAGTCGGGGTAACGTCTAGACGAGGAGGAGAGCCGAAGCAGTTCGAGAAGCTCACCATCAGCGTTCCCAAGAAAGCCGGCAGCGACGCGCTCATGGTGTCCATCAATTAACACAGCCTCGCTCTGGACAAAGTCGGCGGTCTGTCTGTCTGTCTGTCTGCCCGCCGTGTAGCTTTTATACACCTTGTTACCTTTGAATCAAGATCTGTTGACTGGACGAGGTATATGCGGAGGCGGGCGGCATTCTTACCTGATTACTTTTCTCTCAGATAAACAAGAAACAACAATAAATAAACAAAGGTCGTCGCTGCGCGGTCAAGTCTTCCATATATGGTGGTGACTGTCTTCGGGCGAAGGTCACGTGCGTGACCCCCCCCCGTTATATTTCGCGGTGTCACGATCCGTTCTTTTCTGCTGCTTTTCTCGTTTAATCTGATGGAATTTCGAATATGCGCTACCCAGCGTCTTCGGGACTAATGCTGTCTCTCGTTCATGTGCACGACTCAGTACGGCTTCTGTAACGGGCAGACGTGCGCGTGTTTGTGTGTAAGAGTCGGTCGTAGGAACCGAAGACATTACATTTATCACGTCGATTTTAAGGATGAGAAAATCGAAGTTATTTTATTCCTTGTAATGGATGGGAGGGGCGACCACCAACAACTGGTATAGCACCAGTAATTCCCAGATAAACGTACTGTCTTCCTAAAATACCGTTTTACCTGATTCTATTCTTAGTCCCAAAGCGCCACCGTTACCAAAGAAGAATAAATGAACCACTGTCTACAAACATCACCTTGCTTCACTCTTAACATTTTTTTATGTCTTTTTACAAAAATTAAAGTCTCTTTTGTTTTTTTGTAGCAAATATTTCTGCTGTGGACACCAAACATCATCCGGCATCTTCTTGGCAATACTTTCCTCCAAATCTCTATCGATGTGCCTCTTGAAGCAAACCCATCCTTCACTCGGTGACAGTTTTTTTTTTTGTTGATCGACCCTCTTTCTTTTACAACATAAAACTAAGTTTTCTTAATCATTTCAATAACCCTGCCTACAGTTTTACTGGAATTCCAAGTTTTCCAACAATTTCGGAACGTGCCAGGAAACACGTGGCCTAATCTGCTGTCTATCACGATCACGTACGCACCTTCTCAGTTCAGGATTAGCATTCGATGCCGAGATATTACTTCAGAATTGACTGGATAGGTTTCGAAGAAATTTCTAGAACTCTCCTTTTTTAGATTGAAGTAAATGCTCTCTGACAGTTTCTAAACTAGAACGAAAAGATCAGAAATCATCTCGAACATAGTAGAAAATTGCTGAATATTCTGGTTGACGCAATTTTTTTAATTGTTGCAACTAACATTTACTCATCTCATGCGCCCTTTGCAAAGTATTCGGTGCTGGTTTACAGATTTTAAAATCATATAAAGAAATTCCACTGTTGAACAAATGGTGTGCATTTATATTAAATGCTCTATGTCTAGCATTACAGCATGTTGAAAACTACTGAGCGGGCTGGTTAGACTGGCCTCGGCTGTACGGGTAATCAGCTGTTACTGGTGCTGCAACAGATTAACCCTGTAACAACTAATCACAGTAGTCTCTTTAACATGTGTTGATAAACACTGTCTTTAAATTTAAAATGAGATTTGTTGGTATTTGCTTAATATCTTTTAATTTTTGTCAGCATTAATAATAATAATAATAATAATAATAATAATAATAATAATAATAATAATAATAATAATAATAATAATAATAATAATAATAATAATAATAATAATAATAATATAGGATTACGAAATATAAAAGAAAATAACATTGTTGATGGCTTTTAGTAGTTTGTTTGCATTACAAAAATTTTAACTAATTAATGGCAGTACCAAGGCGATCGAGGTCCAAAGAATGACTGAACGAAGACTTTTGAAGAAATGTATTGAATGTCAAGATGAATTAACAAAGAGAATTCTTAGAATTTTGCTGTTTTCCTATTTTAGAAATTGCAAAAATATTCTGTGGAAATAGTACATCAATAAAGTAGATGCATGCAAATCTGAGAAGAAAGTGCAATAGCCTGGTAAAGAAAGAAAAGACTGAAATGAAATTTAGCATTAATTTTTAAAAATATTTTTTAAAAGGTCTACTGCGAAACTTGTCCAAAAAACAAAACTGGGTTCTGATGATGGTGACAGGAAACGATCCCTCGAAACATCGGCTCATTAGTTGGTTTTGGTTCTTCATGGGAAATACTCAGACTGACCCTTTATTTCACACAAAAAAACCCTAAATAAATATAATTTTGTTGTATAAACTTTTACACGTTCTTAAATTTTACCTTATCTATTTCTTTTTTTCTTTTATGTTATCATTTGAATACTGACAAAACAAAGGGTAAAGAACAATTAAAACTGCATCCCCCTGGATTTGGTAAAAATGTAAAGTCTGGTAATAACGAGGTCGAGATTTTAAAAGCATCCAACAGAAAAAGTGATGTTTGTAGCCCTAACCCTGCCCCACTCCATGTTCACCACAGAGATCTTGTGGACGAATTGTTTTAAAATGCCTTCTTTGTGGCCCTCTCGCTGATCCTTAGCGGAGAACAGTTGTGACGGGAAACAAACTACAAGGCTAAGGTAACAACCTCCCAAATATCTGACATCACAAGATGCATGGATTAAAAATGAAAGAATAAAATAATCGTTTTGTTTTTTGTGTGTGCTGAAGATGTTATGCCCAAGTGAGGCGGAAGGCAGCTCGCACGACAAGATGAAAATTCACGCGTATAATAAGTTTTTAATTTGAAAATAATTACACATAATTACTCAAACTTGTTAATGAATTTGAATTAAAAATATTCGACGTTTGTTTTAATGAAAACTATACATTTCTTTCGACTTTAAAAAATCTTTTAAATCCGGCTATTATTATTAGTATTATTATTATTATTATTATTATTATTATTATTATTATTATTATTATTATTATTATTATTATATTATTATTATTATTATTATTCTTATTATTATTATTATTATTATATTATTATTATTATTATTATTATTATTATTATTATTATTATTATTATTATTATTATTATTATTATTATTATTATTATTTATTATTATTATTATTATAATACTGTAATAGTAATATTGATGCTAAAATGTACATACCAACGTGTACAAATATTAAGCTTAGGAGTGGCGTGCCAGTGTCTGGGTGTTGTCACATGAAGTAAGTACAAGAAAGTTACCAAAAATTTTTAATTCAGAAGTCGAGAGAATACACGGTGACAAGAAACGTCAAACCAATACGCTACACCCGTAAAGTGACACGTGAGTCCATTTGGTCTGCTACCTGTCGGTGTTCAGGAAGAGAGAGAGCGACAAGAAAAAAATCCCTGCCTTGACATCTGGTTATAACATAAATTTAAATCTGTCATACAGACTTCTGATGATGAACTACACCATCCAAGACTGCCAGGTAAACGGTAATCATTGGGCACACTGAGTTAATTAGAGATGATAATTTCGACGAATGATTAATGTCTAGCTACTGCCATTACTTTGCTCAAAGCTCCACCTTTTCTTCTCTACATATTTTGATTTTTATTAAAGAGCGCGTTGTTATTAACAAAGTTATAAATGACTCTTGATATATGAAATTTTTTCATGTTAGAAAGCATGAACAAACTAATTTAATGAAGTGATTTATGGAGAATCCGGATCTTTTATATTTTATAAAGAAATCTTTTTTTGTTACAGAACCATAGTAAAGACCGGAATGTAGCAGTAGAGCAAGTGACGTTTCAATAGACATGCTAGATTATTGTTGCATAACTATTTCTTACATAAAGAATAGACCATTCACAACCTATGGGAGATAACTCGTGAGTCGCGTCTTTTATTTGTATATAACTTACGTTTCTCCTGCGAAAAATAAATGAAAAAATAATCGTATGCATTAGTTTAGTTTAATGAATAAGCAGTAATGACTTTTATGTTTATTTGTTAATAAAGAACCATTAATACTTGTAAAAAAATCACATAAATCAGGCATTGAAATACTTTATACTTTGTATAAACAAGGAGCCTTAGATAAGTCAGTTTAGTATTGTTTATAGTTGCGAGTATATAAGCATATGGATGTTAGAAAATCTATACCAATAAAAACATCTACTTTCAAACGTTTCTCACAAGATTTTCATACTTTATTTTCCTTTATGCTTGATGAATTACTTTATTGATGAGTCCATGAAAGGTCGCATGAATCAAATTTTAAATGAAATTATTTAATTTACTGGTATATTTTATCATCCTTAATAAGTGTCCTACAATAGTTTCATAGATGCTCTCCAGATATAGTAAGCAGGCAATACAGGTTTTGCTCCACACTATTTTCCCTGCATTACAAAACGTGAAGAGAAACCAAAATCCTATACTCGTGTCTCTGTGATCAAACAAAAGTACACCGCACCGCTGAACCTTAACGAGCTACCAAGATGAAGATGTTGAATAAACTTTAGAAAAACCACTTGGCTTAATCTTGGTTACGTACAACCACGTAAAGCGGTTCACTTGACGTGAGTAATGGCTTTCCTGCTTAAGACTCCCCGTGTTCTCCCTGATTTCCTGTTTACTGCTAGAAATTTTGCTCTCAGGAAAACGCCTCAGCTTCAAGGCTTCTGTAAACTTATGGCTTTGGACTCTATTGCGAATCTCTTTGTATTTCCGTCACTGACGGTGAATAAACCTGGTCTTTTGATACGACGGAGTACTTAGACTGATAGGTTCTAAACAGGAAACCGAGACGGATACAGCGACAAAAACAACCTGTAATGGATGTCTTGATCTGTTGAACTAAATAACCCTTAAAGATGCTCTACAAGAGCTGTTATCAGTTCACAAGTATGAAAAATATTTTTATAAGTAAAAACAATGCTATGGAGATATTTTTGCTTTTTTTAAGGAGTACAATTCGCTCTGTTAAAGATGTAAAGAGTCGGTGTTAGTTTCATAAATCTATATTAGCCAAAATCGGTTTTCATCAAACCTTGTGACACGCTTTAATAGCTTTCAAAGTCCCACGTGATCTTTTCTCAACGTTCATAGTGGATATTTGTTCAAAAACACGAGGGCTCATTTTGCGTCTTCCAACCATGAAACTTATTCGTCAAGCGAGCTTAAAGCTGCAGTTTCTATAGCGGAAAAAGTTACTTGAAACATCTCTCAGATTATATATTTTTCACAAAAGACATGCTTTCTCTATTGTTAATGGGTCATAAACAGTTTACCTGGGTACACGGTACCTTTCTTTAAATTAGCTATTTATGTTCTAAGATGTGCTCAAGTAATCTACCTCCCTTCCGGAGAGTTTACTTTCATCGAATGTTATACCGTCTTTTTGTAATGTTTTTTTAATTAACTTTAACATTAACAATTGTTTGTTGTTAACTTTTAAAATTATGGTCCATTTACCAAATATTAAAAACCAGCTGAAGCCAGACAGTTATGTGATCTACTAAACATCTACAGACCTCAGGACGAAAACCTTTTCTTTGGAAGTGACATCAAAACCAACGTAAACAAATTCTATTAAATTACATTCTCTTAAATTAGAAATAAATATTAACCTTAAAACTTTTTCATAATATCATAAATATTTCAAATGTAGCAACAGCGATAGATCAGAATAGACAAGAACTTCTTAAAGTCTTTCATTTCCAAAATAATTTCTTATTCTCACAGCTTCTGTGAAATCGATGGAAAAACAGAAACTTTAACAATCTACTGGCACATTTTAAAAACAACCCGAGTCAAACCAACGAAAACGGCAATAGATTGATATTGTTGTTGTTATTGTTGTTTATATGGTTAGTGTACGTGCTTCTAATAACACTGGTCAACAAGTATTTTTCCTCAAGCATATGTCAAGGTGTACTTAGTGTAGTTTTTAATGCTCATTTCAAATATACAATTAGTTTTTTGACATCACGTACAGTTTTCAAGATGAGAAAGTTTTTGGTTTTAGCTCATGTATTATATGGAAATTCCAATTAATGACGTGTATGCATGTATTTCATTTACATGATGGAAGCATACCTTACAAATAAACTACATTATTCATTGCTGCATAGTTCAGATGCAATATTTCATCATCTTAAATTAACCAATCGAGTTTTGTCTGATGAAATAGGTATTTCAACATCTCAAATTGTCCAGTCATAATTGTTCTGATGAAATATTTCATCATCTCAAATTCAATATAAGTATAACCGTTTGTATCTATTTCCTTACTTGTTTTACAATGTTAACAATGTCAAGACAGTGTAGAAATCCTCCTGATGTGTTTTGTTATATCTGTGGACAATTTCTTGTGAAAGCTCAAAAACGTACAATAACACCAGAGATCAAGAAGATTTATAAGCTATACTTTGACTGTCCTCTTGGAGATCAGGACAAGTTATGGGCACCACATTTTATCTGCTCAGCTTGCTCAAATGGCTTACGTGACTGGTTCAATAAGAGGAAGAAGTCCATGCCTTTTGCCATTCCAATGATATGCAGGGAGCCGAAAGACCATTTTAATGACTGTTATTTTTGCAAAGTAAATGTCAGGATTTTCTATGAAGAATAAACAAAATTGGGTATCCCAATTTGGATTCTGTAATGAGACCTGTGCCTCACAATGGAAGTCTGCCAATTCCAGTTCCACCAGATGATGGTATTGAAACATCAGATGATGATGCGGACTGTAACGATAGTGCTGCTGAGGAAGATTACGTGGCTGATGACGATAGCTTTGAACCTCAGAAATTTTCCCAAGCTGAACTGAATGACCCTGTCAGAGACCTATCCCTCTCAAAAGATAAAGCAGAACTGTTGGCATCAAGACTGAAGGAGAAATATCTGTTGGACACTTTACCATGATCAACCAGATCAGGAACACCGCAGGAAATCCAAATCACAGTTTCTAACTCTGTTGTTTTAACTTTGTCTGTTTTGTGTGACCCATTTTTTGTGTATTCACTCTTTGTAGAATGATAGTGATGATTTTTAACTCAATAAACTCATTTACTTTCTAAAAATAATATGTCCTTATTTATTACGTTAATGATTTCATATATACAAATATGTAAATATTTGCATGTATCTACTGAAAAACTGATACGTGCTGCATACAAATGTAGTGAAATTTTGAAATCAGCATGAAAAATTAGTCTAAAAAAGTTGGTTTGCATCCATAATGAGTATAATACATTTAATTTTGTTGACCAGTGTAATCAGAGCAATTCCTGCTGCCGAGGGTCTCAACGTCACTCAAAACTTCGGATTCTTTTGAATAGAAGTAAACCCACGTGTTTCTAGTCTCCTTAGCTGAAGAAGCGTTAAAGGGAGGTAAAGTATAACTGCTTCACTCTGCACACCAGCACTCAGCTGAGAGAACCGCTTTGACTGGCCGGTATCTCTACTCTGGCGGATAAAGCGGATGAGGCCGATGGGCAGCGTATGGTAGAATATGTAAAGATCGATGGCGGCTGTGAAGTAGTCAGTCGCCTTGACTCTTCGCGCTATTTGTAAGTACCCGTAACTTCTGCGGCAGGCAGAGGGAATGGGATTGATCACGTGCAACCGCCTGCTCTCTTTGAAATACTGACGCAGTTTGCGCTTCCTAGGTGGTCACCACTATGAAGAAATCTCTCTCTCTCTCTCTCCTCTCTCTCTCTCTCTCTCTCTCTCTCTCTCTCTCTCTCTCTCTCTCTCTCTCTCTCTCTCTCTCAATCTCTCTCCACACACACACACACACACGCACTTGAACCTACTCGAATGTTTGCAGCATTACGGTTATCACTCAGGTGTTTCCTGCTTAATTCCAAAGCCGTACTTCCTTATTTGAGTCGCGTGCGTCTGTTCCTTAAACCCTAACCACCTCCCCCAACGTTGGCTATTTTTAAGCACTTCAATTTGTCCTGTCCAGTGTCTCAAACCAGAAGGACCTCAATCAGAACTGTCCATAGAAAGACTTTCCGGCGTCGGAATTCGGTCTCTCTCAAGGAAGACCAATCCACTGTACTACCGGGGGTCAGCAATATTTATCTGGACGCATTTGAACGACCTATCCTTTTATTATTATTTTTTAAAACTATTATCAAACTTAAAAACTCTTTAAAAATAGAAAATAACTCTAACTTCCCATTTAATGAGTCTACAATACCATTTGTTACTTCCCTTCACGATCAGCTCTCCACGGTCGTACAGCTATTGCAGTCAGAAACAGGATAGTTCTCCACCTCCACAAAATAGCATCAGTCTATAAAACCGCACAATGAACACACTTACGTCTAATACCATCGCTACAGCAGTCGTACCGAACACAAAACGCTCTAATAGAATTTATGAGAGTTTAAGTCCTAAAAAAGAAAACGATTTGTGTGCCACTTTAGAATGTGTATGATGTATCAGTTACTCTCGTGTGAAACAGTTAAACACTAAAGACCAGCCGCCCACATTCGGCTGAAGGCCACCAAGTACTGTCGCCAGAAATGGTGTAGAAAATAGCTCTATTTGAGGAGGAAGGAGAGAAATTGTTCTCCTATTTCTGCCAGTTGGAATGCCCCTTTTTTCTCCAGAAACTGATAAGGGTTCGTTACTTTCAGTATGACCCTCGTACAATTACGATCATAAATACAGATAGCAGCACCTTCATCTAATTGGGCTGAGAACACAACAGGGAAGTCACCGTGTCATCAACTACTTCAGTTTGTTTCTTATATGTAAAGCCATTTAAAATAGAACCTGTTAAATCTTAGGATTTAATTCATTTCACTTTTTTTTTACTAATCATTCTCTTTTTTCCGTCAGTTTTGTAAGTATTAAGTAAAAAAGAAAAACAAAACCAAAGCTAATGGGAAGTTTGAATATCTTTGTTCTATAATGATCATTAATAAGATGTGAAGTATAATGGTGAATGCTGCAAACGTCTGACTTCCTGATAACATATTTTTAAAATTCTAAATAATTAAGAGATCTCATATCTTTAAATAGAAAGAAATGTTTTATCTAATATTTATCTTTGGTTTAAAGAAAAAAGAAAAGTAAATATCCTTCGGTTTTATGAAAGTTGTCTTTATTAGTAAATTCTAACTCTCTCTCTCTCTCTGTACTGACATCATCTCTATGTCTGTACTGACGTCATCTCTCTCTCTCTCTCCATCTTCTCTCTCTCTCTCTCTCTCTCTCTCTCTCTCTCTCTCTCTATCTCTTCTCTCTCTCTATCTCTCTCTCTCTCTGTACTGACATCATATCTATGTCTGTACTGACGTCATCTCTCTCCATCTCTCTCTCGCTCTCTCTTCTCTCTCGCTCTCTCTCATCTCTCTCTCTCTCTCTCTCTCTCTCTCTCTCTCTGTACTGACATCCTCTCTATGTCTGTACTGACGTCATCTCTCTCTCTCTCTCTCTCTCTCCTCTCTCTCTCTCCTCTCTCTCTCTCTCTCTCTCTCTCTCTCTCTCCTCTCTCTCTCTCTCTAAATCATAATGTTTATTAGAATTTCTTATTTTTCTTTATGAAAATTTACGCTTTATCATATAAAAGCCTTTATTCAAATATTATTAAAAAATTTTTTAAGGAGAAAAAATCCTTAAAATATAACCTTTATCAACTTATGCCTAATTAGAGATGACGAAATACTTAGAACGTGAACTAGGGCTTGCTGTAAATATTCTTGGTATGCGTAAAAATATCTGTGGATTCCACCCGGATGTTGGAGTTATTTTCCAAACCTTAAAAATGTCACAATAAATTATATACAGTTTTAAATAACCTGGAATGTAAATTTGTTTAAATGAAAGAAAGTAAAAAAGGTGAGGGGGATATAGGAAAATTAATCCGATCAGATTCACACGGGAGATGTTCATCCTGTAAAGAGGGAGAGGGAGGGAGAGAGAGAGAGAGAGAGAGAGAGAGAGAGAAGAAAAAATATATATGAAGGTGAGGCAAATATCTTTAAAAATAGTAGCTTTTGTGTCCGACATAAAGGAGATACTCAGCTGACCACAGCCTGTTCTGAAGCCGGTCATGGATTGATTTTTATTAATAAATTAAAACTGCTGAAAAGTATCACAAGTTGATCTACGTGGTGTGAAATAAAGGGAAATTAGCAGAATTGTGTCCCGTTTTCTCTGTTTTCACTAAAAACAAATAACAAAAAAACTTTAATTTTACTGTTTATTTATTTCTATTTAATAATTTTAATAAAGTTGTACAAATCAGCTTGAACATAATGAGGACGTGGTTATTGTTAAAATAATGCCTACGCTTTTATTATAATAATAATAATAATAATAATAATAATAATAATAATAATAATAATAATTAATAATAATAATAATAATAATAATAATAATAATAATAATAATAATAATAATAATAATAATAATAATTAATAATAATAATAATATAATAATAATAATAGAAGTAATCTAAAAAATGTTCAATTATGAAATTTACGTTAAATCTAAATAAAATACATGTAACCGGACTTTTACGGTTTTACGGCGCGGTAGTACAGTGGTTAGTTTACAAAACTGCTAATGTCGATTGTTTGAAGCTCGGTCGTAAACAGTTTGATTTAGCGTACCTATCTATTAGCATGGTTTCTTCCCTAGCTGGCTGTGCTGTGTTACTATTGTCTTCCCTCACATCTAACATATCTTCCAATCCGAAACATGGAACCCGTTCAGATTCCACCCCATAAATACAATAGTGTGGAACTACTATAAATTGGTTCCTACCAAGAAATGAAATGCATAATAGAACATGTTTCAGATTTATTGCTTTTTTTTCCTAACATTATTGTATTGTTCTGTGTTACTGCATTTTGTATTACAATGCAATTGTAAGATGTTAAATGGCATTGTTAATTTCAATGCACTACACGTTTAAAAAATCTGTTGATTCACTAACGACTTTTTAATAATGTTTACAAAATGAAATTTTTTTATCTATGTTTCTAGGCCCTCATAAAAAAATTTCTCTTTGGAAAGAAAACTTATTACCTGTAGTGAAAGGAATCCTCATTAAAAAGAAGAGCCGGAGTGTATAGTTTGCAGTCTGCGATCCTACACAATGCACAAAGCTGCAGCTAGCGTTTTTCTAAAATCACATAGTTATATCAGACTGTCGTCTCTGCTTACTGCGCCCCATCATCTCTCACCACGATCCTGACGATGAAATAGTATTATATATTACCTTCTGCTAGTTTATAATATCCACATGAAGCTGTACCAAAATTGTTTGTATATTTTGAAGAATGAATTGTGATACTAACAAGTGAAAAACCGATATGCCAGTGTAACAATTTGGATCAACAACTACTCTTCCAATAAGAAATGAGGATATTAGAAAACGAGATTTTAGTTTTTACACAATTTCTCACATTTATATATAGGAAAAGACTAATTTTAAACCAACCAACAGTTTCTCATGTTCTTTATTTATGCAAAAATTAATAGCTTCAGGTCATTGTTTGGAAAAGACGATTTTAATGATTAGCCAAAGGAAGAAAACGAAAACGAAAAGAGAAGAAGAAAATAAGAAATTAACATGGTAACAAAATTAATCGGCATAAAAATAAGAAAAAATTAAATCAGTTTAGGTTTATTAATAAATAATTATCAAAATTTTAAATTAGTAATAAAATTTTTATCACGGTTATAGAAAAGATATTATAGAAATATTTTACTGTAGTTTGCTGATGAACAGAGATAAGATGAGAGACACTCAAACTTTACAAACCAACATCACTCACATCGAAATATGGGTGAAGTGGACAGCCAAAGACACAAATAAGTATTAAAATGAAACTGATCATTCTAAAACATAAAAAACTGCTAATATTTTAATAAAAAAAACGTAAATCAGAATATTTCAAATAGGAACGGTTTGTTTCCATTTTCCACCTAAAACTGAGTTTTTCCGAAGAGACGAACGCGGTTTTCTTTTCAGAAAAAAACCAAGAAGAGCTGCCATTTTGGTTTAACCGGGGAGATGCATCATCCATTTAGGCAAACCGACAGCTGTTTGTCGTACAGCCAGCTGAGTCGCTAAACTTCCTATCTCCTTACTTTTGACAAAAGCTTAGCTAAACACCGAGTCTTTGTTAGATGATGGCTAACAACGAACGGCCTGTATTCCAAAAAAAAAATTCTTGTTAGCCTTTCTTCTCTGAATTCTACGTCGACAAACACCACGTAACATCCTTAAGTTCGTGACCAGAGCCGGATTAAGGCATAAACTTGGTGAGCTAGGGCCTCGTGCAAAGAAACACTCTGAAATTTATGAAAAAATTATTGATGAATTCAATCAAAAATAATTTTAAAAAATAATATACACTATGTCTGAAAATAAATTGAAAATCGTAATAAATTAGTATTTGTAGCATTTTACGGTTTGAGCCTTTTAGGCTGTCATAAAAAGCTACTAATAGAGTTTCAGAATTCCTTAGTCCGGCCCTGCATGTGATAGCTGCAGGAACCGAACAGTTTTCTTGCGAACACTAACAGCATTCGCTTCTGCAGCAAAGCTCCCAGCTAAAAAGAAATATGAGTTTTAATCTAGCATTAATTTAAATCAATGATCTTCTTTCCATGTGATCCACTTCACCGCAATCTACAGTCTTTCATAAATATGGCCATAAAAAGAAGCATAAGTATAAAATATGTTTATTATAGTATATGTTTCTATGAGGCCATCCATGCCACTTCTTAAACAGTTATAAGTTTTTAAGTTACACACGGATGACCTCACATCAAATATATACTACTGGGCTCCACTATTTCCTCCCAAAAATAGTTTTTACCTGCAACTATTATTGAGTAGTTTCCTCACCATACACTCATTGAGTTAAATTGAAATTACTTGCTCTACTTTATAATTTCCATTTGAAACTGTATCAAAACTGTGTACGATGTTTTGAACAATGAACCGTGATACTTACATATGTAAAACTTACATTATAAGTAATAATTTTAAAATAGTATTATTAATAAACACTCGATATGCCATTTAGATGATCGTAGTTTCTATTTATCTAGTGACTTATGACTTAACTTACCATAATTTCATAAGATATTAATGTAACTGCTAATAAATTTCCGATATCCACATTTTTCATAGATTTAATGCCACTATTCTTAGAAGGAAAGATGTGTATCGCTCATTTTAATTTTAAACCGTCAACATGCTTTTTAGTTCCTACCTAATAATTATGATTACTATTAATAGATGATAAAGATTTTACAACTGAGATATATTTTTGGTGCATATGTATATTCCTGTCATACCAACAGAACCATCATGTTTTAAATATCTCGCATCTAAAGCTAGTTGATTAAAAATATTTCTATTCGCGGCATCCGATTCAGATTTCGTCAAAACTAAATTTGTAAGTTTTTAATCATTATTTCTAATTAGTGTACCTAGATTAATTATTTTTCCATCAATCATATTATCCGCGAAACGATTACTGTTTACTTCATTACCTAATAAGATTTATTAAAATTATTTAAGTTAATAATTGGACTGCAATATTATTTTTAATATCATTATTACACTTTGAATTATCAACATACTTCTAACCTTCTTCTTTATTATTATTAGTTGGATTTAGAATATCCATAATTTTGTTTTTATCTTTATACATTACTAAATATGCAGTATTGCTATCAGAATTTATCACATAAAATTCATAATTATCTTTTGCAATAGAAAATGTTCATTCTTTAATTTAGTGTAAAGTTAAAAGATTTTTATTTTGCATCAACAATTTTATCTAAAAATTCAGATTTGTTTTTGTATAAACAGTAAATATCTTTTTAACGAAGGAAATGTCATTTAATCTTTTTATCTTCAACTTGTTAATGAACGAGCCACTATGCTTTCATTTCTATCTATTAATTTATCACTCCCATAATAAGATAAAATCCAATGCATTAAGTAAAACATAAACCTTGGCTCTAGTATTTGAAATCAGATAAATATTTTTGGCAAAAACATTTAAACTAATAACATGATTATTGCCAAAATTCCATTCTATCCAAAATATATTTATCTGTTAAACTAATAATTATCTAGATAGTTTTGCTAACTTCATCATTAAAATTAAAGGATTATTACATTTATAATTCTGTAATTATCTAAATTTAAATCTTCAGTCATTAAACTTGAATCATCTAGTTTCAAATTAAAATATAGTAATGAACTATTTTTGATTAAAACCAAACTCATTTACACTAATTTAATATTTAAAATTAAATGGAAACTTTTTGATTCCATAAGCAGCTTTAGCTAGTTCTACATGAGATATTGGCAATTATCTACAAAGTGCAATAATTTCTTCAAATAACTTTTGTTTTTCTTCTTAAAAATCCATTACATGAATTATATAATCCAGAGTATCTTGGTTTATTTAATTTTTAAAATTAATTTTATTTATATTCTATCTTCGATTTGCTTGATGATAGTCATTATAGATGTTAATCATGCTTTCTATTAGATTTATTAATATTATAGGTTACTTTACTTTCAAAGATCTTAATACATTTTAGTACTTGCTCATCAGAAAACTCTTTATGCTGCATATACAGCGTTATCTTTAATGAATTAATTTTTCCCACTGTAATTCTGTTTGCTCTAAAGATTTTGATCATTATCTCTTTTCCTCGTCAAAGCCGTTTGAAGCTTCATTCCATACACGAATTTTTATTGTTCTCAAACAACTAAAAAAATGTAGGTTACAAGATAGAACGAACTTAAAGCTATTTTTCAATTTGATTTTTCTATTATGTAATTATATTTTGGTCTAAATTCTATATTATCATCTGTTGCTGTTTCACTCGTGTCTTTATGCCAACATTGATTCATTCACTTGGACTTACTAAAATCATCTGAATAAACTATCAACCTTTTCATAGTTGTTGGTTCATCCGGATAAAGTGCAGTTTCAATTTCTTCACCACGTAGAGTAAATTTAATCTAGATAAATAGATATACATTCTGTCACTTCTCTAAGTTATGTTATCAACATCAGCTCAATTCGTATTATTAAATTTTTAGTTCTCCAAACAATACCTTTGTTTTATTGGCAAAAAATCTACAACATTATTTTGAATAGTAATATCAATTTTTGCATCAAGATTATTTAGATTTGTTCTAGTTCTAGAATATTTATCTATAGTTTATTTAAAATTAAATATTTTGATGTGTCAGTATATTCTATTTAATATGCAAAAGTCAACAACAAATTTACTTCATTCTGTAGAAACTTAATTAATTACATAGCAACTTTAATTGATTTTATAATGACTTCAGTTTATTTATAAATCCTTTCCCTATTTTATCTGCTTTCGTATTTTTGTTTTTCCATTTAATTAATTTAGTTCACGATCCAGAAATGACAACGTTTATGTCTTGAATATAAAATATAATTTCGAATTACTAAAATTTTGAATGATAGAATTACTAGAATTATTTATTATTTTGGGTTTACTTTTTAAAAAATCATAAAATGTTTCAACTTTAGTAATATTTTCAGCCTTAAATAACTTTTATTATTTTTGAATAACTATAACATATCTAACTATTCTATTCAAAGTATCAATCATTCCTATCTCACTTTTTAAAAAGCATTCATTTTTTTAAAAATTTAACTTTCTTTTAAGCTTGTCTCAAAAACAGTCTAAGTGATGAAACTGTATTTCGAAAATCTATACTATTTCTATCTTGATCTGTATCCTAAATCAGAATAATTACAATAAAGGTTCTATTACCTGCTAAATAAACTACATTTTTTTTAGTTTTTAAACTATTTTATATCCAGTTGAAACATTCGGGAAAAAATGAATATAATGTTTAAGAGTTATGTATGTTCATATATGAACTTTTCATTAAATCACAATGCACAAGAATGAAATGAATTGGTAAAACATTAAACGGATTGTCACTTTCAGTATAACCAAAAAATAATCTTAGTGTTAAATCCTAATATAGTTCTTAGACTATTCTTTGCAGTAAAATCACCTTTATAGTTAAAACTAATAACAGTGATATATATACGAGTATATGAGAGTAGCACTTTTAATTTTAATGGTAATTTAATATAACAATATGTATTGTTTGAATCACAATGTTTGCTATTTTTTATCTGTTCTTGAATTTCGTTGCTAATTTGTCAGTTCATACGAACCAGTGTCTAAAGTTACTTTTGTTCGAGTTGTTTCATTATCAACACTGTATTAAAATTTTAAATTTTATTCATACTATTAACATTTGATAAAAAGTAAAACGTATCAAGATTAATCAGAACAAATTTATATTGTTTTGTAGAATTAAAATTTAATGTTAGATAAAATCTATTTTAAAATTTGTAGTTTTGATGATGAAACAAAACTATAAGAATGTATTGGTCTTTCTGATTGTTTAGTGTTTTTTGCTGTTTTATATAATAGTTTTTCAAGCATTTATAATGTTTAAAAATCAGCTTTTCTATTAAATTTAACTTAACCAAATGATCACCAGTTGCATTTAATGAATTAAAAACAATAATATTTCCAGCTTGTCCAGCTTCTAAAAGTAAACTGAGTCCTTCAATTAACTTATTTGGATCTGGGGGTAAAAGCTCAACTCCTGAACTTTTTCCAAATATGATTTGTCTTATACTTGATAACCTGAATTGTCCACGTCTAGATTAATCTTTTTGCTGGGGTTTCAATAATTCCTTTAGTGTTAGCTCAGTAGCGATATATTTGTTCCATTTATAATTTCTACTTGAACGTATTTTTCCTTTGAAGCATCATTATTGTTGTGATAAATAGCCAAATTTCATATTAAAATTATAACCTAATTTTTAAATATCTTCTTCAGTAAACGTATTTTCATCTGGTTTTGTTTTAGCTGAAATTTCTTATAAATCAGGATTGGTATCAATTGATTAGTTATCATTGATATTTAGCTTAATAGGAATTGATTCTGTGGTAGATAATTCAATTGAAAACTTGTTAGAATCTAAGTTTTAGAAAACAAATGCAGAAACAAAATGCATAATAATCATCCTTAGAGGCAAAATAAACTGCAGCATCCGCACCTACTTCTCCGTTGTCAGCTATTTAAAAAAAGCCTGCGAAATTGATAAAAAAGAGTTAAGTTATCTATTTAGGCACTTAATGTACCATCTCTAGATTTTGAGGATCTGGCTTGTTTGTATTTATAATCAGATTAAATAATCTACTTGAATTTGTTAGAGATCATTTTTGGATAATGGAAAAAATAATAACGTTTGAATTACTTTTTTGATAGTTTGTCGGAAAATATAAAAGGTACTAATATTATTGTCTACTTCAGTATAAAATGATGTGAGGTTTGTTTGATTGCAGATTTTAAAATATAAATCAATCTATTTCGGATGAGGAATATGGATATTCAAATTATCCTACACCTATTTTTGTTTTTTCGGCCAAAACTTCCATTCTTTAATACATTTTTATATGCAAACATATTTATTAAACTTATTAGCAAACTCACTGTTTATTATTTGACATTCATGTTGATGTAAAGGTCTTCCACTGATATATAATCTAGAATAATATAAAAACTTTGAATCTAATAGCATACACATGAATGGTTTTACTGCGTCAAATTTCTCTTTATAATCAATCCGGGAATATTTATAAGTAATAAAAAATTATTCTTTTTACTATTTTACTAATAAGTTTTAAATTAATGATTTTATATAAAAACTTACCATTTAATGGATTTATCTCCATTCCATCTAAGTAATTATTTTTAAATTTCAGGTTCACCTTTATAGTCACTTCATTTTGTAAACTTAAGAATATAAGAAGCATACTTCTAATATTCACTCTATGTCATTTTGGTTATGTTCGGGAAATCAGCAATAAAATATTCTAATTACATCAAACCAGAATCTGAAGGAAAAGAATCGGCTGAATATATACTCTCTTGTGATTCTGAATTTGTACTCACTTTTAATTTAAAAAATGTTTAGAATGTATCATTTAAATTATAAAAATAAAACTAATATTAAAAAAATGAAAAACAGTTTATTAGTAAGAATAATCGACTAATGTTAAAAACATCCTGTCAAATTTGTGGGAGACAAAAAAGCTCAGAAATGAAATTTGTGATAAAGGTGATATACACTTATCTTTAGAAAATCTTTCCGGTTTTTCGCTAAGCTAAATATGGTAGAATAAATTTACTGGCATATAACTCCTGTGATCCGGGAACACGATTAGAAGAACATATTAATAGATTTGATCGAGCGTTGATTTATGACATATAAAGCAGGCAGAAATTTGCCATAAATAAAAATCAAATTCATGATAATAATATTCAATAATCCTATTTTGAAAGAAAAAATAATATATTTCAGTTTAAAAAAGAAATTCAGGGTAAAATATCTGTTACCCAGCAAGGCAGGGATAAACTTGGTTAATAATTTTTTTTCTAAAATAGAATAAAGGTTATAAATGTATCTTAAATGTAATAGATGTAGTTTTTGAATATGCACCAATTGTTTCTTTAAAAATAGAATTAAAAATGTTAATAGAAGCATTTAAATATTTATTTAAACAGTTTAGTAGAAACCTAAATAAATTATAGATGACTATAGGAAGTGAATTAGTTAATATAACTTTTAAAAATGTTTTAGAGGGAATAGAACTTTATCGTATATATGATGAATGTAAAGTAGTTATGGTTGAAATATAACAAAACCAACAAAAAAAATAGTTGTAGAAAGTGTATAGAGAAAATAATAATTGCAATTGAATAAGCATTCTCGATACGATCAGGATGTCACCATAAAATCAAGTGGAAAGATAATGAGAGTAAAGCATACAAAAAAATGAAAGAAAGGGAAAAAAGAAACATAGATTTGAAGCTAATGACTTAGTACGAATGTATAGTTATAAAAATTAGACATGAAATATTTGTATTCATAAAAAATTAATAACACTGTTCCTTAGATACATAAATTAGAAGCAATTAAATGGAAAAGGAATATTAGGATCATTTAACGAGCACGGGTTACAATGAAAAAAACAAACATCACTAAAAGCTTTACTTGTCTCACAAAGTGTTCTAAACAAAGCTGTTTCTGATTTAATAAGAAATTTATCCATAAGGCAAATCCTATCATCTAGATATATCTTATTGCTCCTTTAGTGAAATAAACTGTATAAATATTGTTTTTTTTAATCTCGTCAAGTTCATATTTTATGTATTTTTCTGTACCGGTATATTAAGTATCTATATAATTTTGAAAATTTAATTCTTTTTAATTACAGACTTTTTATTCTTTTAAAAATAATTTTGCATTTAAGATCTGTCTACGAAATGTATTTATTGTTTTTCCTGCATACTCATCTTTCATCTTTTCCAGAACTTTTAAATTGTCTTTTTATTTTAGAGGAATTCATAGAAATATATATATCTTCGAATACAGAACTGATTTTATGTGATAACATAGAGAATATGTCTGAAAATAATAATGTTAGCTTATTTTTGTATTTTAATTTCATAACATTAAACTGAAAGTTGTACTTTAAATATTCTGAATAACTCAAAATGCACATTCTTAAGTAAAGTATTTTTAAAGAAGCTTAAACTTTATTTTTGAATATATAAAACAAATTAGTTTTTGTTAATAATAGTGTAGTATCGGGTAATTCTATTAACATTTTTTAAAAAATTTCTCTTGGAATATGCAAAGTCTTGAAAATGTTCGTTTTTTAAAAAAAATTCTACTTTTTTGCCAAAAATAATAGCTCTATGTATTTTTGGTATCTTCACATCTAATGACAGATAAAGTTGAAGATTTATATAATGAACAAAATATTTTTTGAATTATAAATAATATTTAACAATTTTCTAATAGTAGATTTACATCCGGGTTTATTTTCTGTCATCTTATTTTGGTAAAATGAAAAAGCCACTCGGTATTCGTGATAAGTTATTTTTCAACTAGATGATAAAGTCTTTATGATGGTTTTGTAATTCCTTTGAGTAGCCTAAGTCTACTTCGTATACCACAGGTATTTGTAAATCCGGTTTTCTTTTTTGATATTCTAAAGCTTGTGGCTTTACCCACCTAAACCCTTCTGTCGGGAGTGGTTGGCACATACTGTAAGCCCAACAGTAGATGTTTCTGCATTTGGGTCACGATTTATATTTACAACTTTACATTTTTGTTCATCTAATTATACAACACTTTTGGGTGTGAGATCTGATACTTTTCCCAACCAATTGCATCTGTTAGATACTTCAAGAGTTTTGTATAATATTTAGATATATACAGGGTTTGTTAGATTCAGCATCCCAATAAGGTACAATAGAGATTCCGTCTAACTTATCATAATCTAAAAGATCTAATTTTATTTTAGTCAGAAACATTCCAGTGTTAGCTGCAAATAATTGATATAGATCTAACTTGTAAGTCTTTTTGAAATAAATTTCTAAATTTTAAAAATATAACAGCCAAATTAAGACATCAAATTTAAAATAGATAGCTTCACACTTACCTAATGTTTGAATATTGTACTTTTGACACGTTTTCTTTTAAAATACTCAAAATCTGAGTTTGTGATGCTCTTTTCATCTAATCTGTTATCAAAATCTTTTGTTAATTTATTATTAGCCGTATTATACTTAATGAAATTATCACTAAAATTATGGAAACACTCCTTTTTTTAAAAAAAATGTTTTATCACTCGTATGAATAGATTGTCTTGGTTTTAGATTTGTTACTAATTTTTTAATCTTGTCCCCTTACAGCCAAAAAAGGATCTAAAAAATCTAACTTTGAGACATCTGATCATTACTTTTTCACCTGTTATCTCTTTATCAACAGGTTCTTTAAGTAAAAAATAAAATGTACTTTACGGATCTTTGTAATATAACAGATAGAAATTTTTAAGCTAGGTTTATAATGAAAAGATGCGCATCGTAATTAGATAAATTATCAAATATAATGGGAATGCGCTTGGGAGTATCTAAAGTTTAAATTACACTCATTATGCGCGTCGTCTCTAAATTTACTGGTTAAAATGACGATTTCCTCTCATTTTTTATATTCGATAATAAAAAGTTCTTCACAGATAAGTCACAATTCAGAAACTATAAATCTGCATGAATCATATTCTTCGGATTTTTGTGAAATGAGCAAATATCATGTACTTTTCTAATAATTTTTCAAAGATTTTAACAGTAGAGTCTACTTCTTTTTTTTTTTTTTTGCTTCTACATGTTCTCTTGCTTGGTTAAATTTATCTGTGTGGCACAACTCGTTTGTTAGCTTCATTAAGCACGTATATATCAACTCAGATGCTGTTTTGTTTTTTAGTATTATTTATTTTATTTAATGCAGCAAGGTAAACATTGCGTTCGGCATTTAATTTAGATTCATAATTTTATTATTTTGTTACCTTATAGGGATGACTTGTTCTCTGAACCGAATGAGGATGTGCAAATATACACCAGAAAAAAGCATTTTTGATCTTTATTATGAACGTTTATATAACGACATTTCTCGTTTCCTTTTTAAGCTGGGTATTTTATATATGATGATGCTTTAATTTGATTATACTTATCTTTTTTTTACAGCAAGCTTACAGTCTTTTCATATGTCCACTTTGTTAATTTTAAACCATGATTTCTACATCATAAGCTAAGTCATTAATGTGATTTTTAAATAATTTAATTTATTACATAGCACGTATATACTTTCAGTAGAGTATGCATTCACTTCTCTCAGGTTAGTTCCTACTTCTTTAAATTCTAGACGTGACATAAACTGAAATGTAACATTATTATTTTCTTAGCTCTAAAATGGCATTTCCTTCTTCTGGTAACAGAAGTCTAAAATGATTCTAAAGTCTTCAGGTTTACATTTTGATGCCATGATCTTGAAATAAAAAAACATAACCATCGAGAGCAGTATTTATAAGTCTCAGATTTATATTATTTTTGAATAGTAGTTACGATTTAATTTGTCCTTTAACTTAACGTCAGAATGTCTTAAAACTTTTTTTTTTGGTCTGCATATTTATGAGCTTAATTGACTTAAGAATTGAATGTGTTTTGTTAGGAACAGGTGATATAAATAATTTATTTGCCTCTATTTATTTAATTTTGGAATTGGCGCCGGTGCGTGGTCTGCATTTTCAAAACCTTTTCTTCAAGATTTTAAAGTTTAGATTTATAAATAAAGTTTAAAATTTGTTGTTTAATTATTCAAATAATTTTTTTAAAGATTTCTTTGTTTTTTTTCTTCAAAGTTTTAGGTTTGTTCGGGATATCCCAGAAAAATATTTTAAAGATAAAAGAGATCTAATCATTTTGTACATTTTTTTTTTTATAAAAATACTTAAAAGAAATCTTACGTGAACAGTCCTCAAGTACAAATATGAATAATTGTTGAGTTTATTAATAGTTCTACTAAACTATCTGTCATGCTTACATGTTATTCTGCTAAAATAATTATTATGATAATTAATTCTCGTTGTAACATCTTTTGGTGAAATTCCTTGAAAACTGAAGTCACCACTTTGTTTAGTTTTATAAAAATGCATTCAGCACAGTGCATCTTAAACAGCTGGCAGCTGGGAATGGCGGCTGTGGTGGGGTTAAGAGAAGTAGTAAGTTATTATTTGACAGAAACAGGTAAGGGTTGGTGCAGAGAGATCTCATAAACATCGCATTAAAAAGTAAGTTTTAATTTTCTACTCATAACCAGTCCATGGAATAGTACCTGTATCTTCTTGTACCCTGAGAGTTTGGCTCAAGCTTCTAGTATTCTATAAGCATTAAGTTAAAAAAAAGTCTTTATACCTTATTGCATAATACTTAAAGGTTTATAAATAATCTGGATAGAGATCAGCAGTAGATATTTATCTATGAAATTTTGAAAAGTAAGATTTTTTATTTCAGTTTAGTATCCAGAACATCGGGTTTTTTTCACTTATTAATAAATTGGTGTTTTCTTTTTAAAAATTTGTGGTTTTTTACAGAAGCTCTGAGAGAGAGAGAGAGAGAGAGAGAGAGAGAGAGAGAGAGAGGAGAGAGAGAGAGAGAGAGAGAGAGGAGAGAGAGAGAGAGAGAGAGAGAGAGAGAGAGATGGAGAGAGAGTGAGAGAGAGAGAGAGAGAGAGATGGAGAGAGAGTGAGAGAGAGAGATGGAGAGAGAGAGAGAGAGATGAGAGAGAGAGAGAGAGATGGGGAAAGAGAGAGAGATAGTGGAGCAGTATCTCTGTGTGGAGAGACTTTCGGTAGAGAAAATAATCACTGAAAGTGATCGTTTCCCATAGACACCAAAAACCTAGCCGGACGAGCGATTGGTCTACTCAAATGTACGGTTTCCCTAGTGATCCTTGTCTCTATTAATATTTTTAACTGATTTTATTTTCCCACCTATTTCTCCCACTCGGGAGCGGCTCTAAGTTGACAAATTTGCTTGCGTTTCTCTGTGACGAAAGTCTCACGCCTACTCATGATGACAAAAGTAGTCTGACCCGCCACTAAGATAAACCGCTATGTCCACGATAACTACGCAGAAGATAACACTCCCACCTCCCTCTGGCGCAGCGGACACTAACCAGCCTGTTACGTTCTTTTTCTCTCCCTCTCTCTCTTTGCGTGGTGCAAGTGTAAAGTTCGTGTATGCGTGTTTATCTCCGGGGAGAAGGGAATGGAGGAGGCAGGTTTCCGCTATAATAATTCAAACGCTTGCGGAAGTTAGTTTCTACTTGATCAAATAGAACCTTGATGTGATCCCTTCTCCGTGCCGTTACCTATCGCGGCTCGCCTTGGAACGAGACTAATTTATTGTAGTTTAGTATCACAGCTTCTATGACAACCGCGGAAAGGAGAAATATTTTTTTTTTTTAATGATTTACTATACCACAACTTACTAGAAACACCGAAAATCTATTTAGTAAAATTACGTTTTATTGCTAAGTTTAATTGTTCCCAGTACGAAGGTGCACTGATACTGTAAGCCGATTTTAAGTGACGATTCCCAGCGGTGGTACCTGCGGGTAATCCAAAATATTTCCAGCTGTCTAACTATTTGAAATCCTTAACATTAAACAAATCTGGACTGTTGATAATCTTTCTGCGCTATAAAATGCTGGAACTTTATACTGACTTAGATTCCTATGGCATGCGAATTGTTAAAACATTAAGGTATTTTTTCCCGAATTTTAAGAATTAATTCATTACACTAACTGTGAACGGACTTTATTTCATAAGTTACCGTAATTTTACACTGTAAAATATTATGTTGTTTTTCACTGTGCACGCGTTGAATACCTGGAATTTGGAAACTTTCTACAGAATCTTTCCGTTCTCACGGCACTATCTTTTCTTAGATATAAGTTCCACGCTCGTACAGGATATTAACAGTGTAGGCGGAATAAGAACTTATTAAACTAAATGTGGAATGTAATAAAGAGTAGGAAGCCTGATGATGCTTGACAGTAGAGTTTTAAATAAGCATCAGCAAGTAGAACTACAACTATAGCTACTAGGTAGAATCAGCCAAATAGCTATGAATGAAAGGCCATATTCATACCTCATCCATTGGTAGACATTTTTATTTTAAAGATGACCTACTCAGTACCTTTATTACAAGTTATTGGTAGAGCAATCAATACGTTCTTTGTGTGTCGGTGACGGAATTTTAGCCAGTTTTACTTAAGCTTCCTCTCACGTCGATAGTGACTTAGATTTACCTACTCTATTTATACATCTGTTTTTCTTACAAAACCATTCAGGGTCCAATATGATTCGATTTAAAATAAATATAAATACAAGTCAATTTAAGCTTTTGGCAAATTAAGTCAACTGCTCCTATCTCCTCTATCGACAAATGTCACAAAGTGCTCTTCTTCCGTCAAGATGATTATTTCTAACAAAGGAATGTCTCTGAGCTTCCTCGTTATTAAACAATCATCATCATCCGTCGGAGTAAAGTATACAGGTTCTTCCTCTGTTCAGACAATCAGAAGAGAAAACAGAATCTAGCAAAGAAATGCCTAGGTGAGGAGGAAAGAAAGCAAGTTGTGGGAGGCTACATGCTGTCTCTTTAAATAATAAAAGCAACAATAACAGCATTGTAACGCTTCGTCAAACGAGAAGAGCAAAAACCTGGAATAAAAACAACAACAAAAATGCATCAAAGATTTTTAATGAGTGAACTTGCAAGAAATAAACTTTAAAACAACGACAAACTCCAGAATGAACGAAGAGACGTTTCTCCAACCTGTGTTAACACTCCCTACTCAATAAACGACCAAGAATAAAGACTTTAGAAATTTCCAAAAGTAGCTGGTTTGCTTCCCTACTATCCGAACATCCGCATCATCTTGAAATAACGTTTATGAAGAATATGAAGAGCAATCAGTCGGACTTGAGCGGTGTCCACGAAGTCCATGAAACGAAGTGTTGCACTTATTTTCTAAACCCACGTAAGCGATTTTTCACTGCTCACTGGAGTAGCTGATAATTTTATAAAATTTAAATATAAATCTCATTCCTGTGATCTGAGAATTTCAAAACGATAATATCTTTGCACAGAAACAATATTCTTTATTATATTCACCACACAATGCAATTAACATAGTAACAAAAATGCTTTTAGAATTTTATTCTCTGTCTAAGTTTCCAAATTTTAAATATTGGGCAAAAAGTGTGCAAGAGAAGAAGAGGAAGAAAGGCTATTAATAGAAATGGCGAAATTGACATCGAAGCTTTTGCATACTTTCTATTATTACAAGGTCTGTTTCGGAGGTGACTATAGATTTAGTATTTTTGTTCTAAAAGCAAACGTTTCCATCTTCAAATCTTCTGCAAGTTCGTTTTCAGTCTCAGAAACTGACTCTTGTCCGTCGTGAAACAAAAATAAAGTTTAGCACCGTTGGACTCCTGCCTGTCTCATCCGACAAGAGAAAACTCCCGAGGTTCCATTGAGGCTGGCGTACAAGAGCAACTTTCTTTAAGCAGCAAGTGAGAAAACAACGGCTTTCTAAAAGCGTGTCATCATTGCAAGGTATGTATGTCGAGAAGGCTTACCCGACTGTTTATTTTTCAAGCACAGAACGTTTAACACAGGTAATGTGTGAGTAAGATTTACTGAAAACAACGAACACTCAGTTTTGCGATTTAATACCTTTTGCAGGTTTTCAGTGGCTCAATACTACAATGGTGGTCACTGGTCTAGATGCTGATGAGCAGATTCGACATTGGTGTTTATGTACAGAGCCTATTTCAGCTTCTAAAAATGCAGTCACAGTGCGAAATATCTACTCTCAAATGTCTTTTAGAATAGAAGTCACTAAGTGAAGTGACTTCAGACCTCTTACCTCTGCATAGAAATGAGACTACAGTATAGTAAGCAACGCCATTTTTTATTGAAGCAAACCCATCTTTATCAGCTAATAAAAGATGATTATTCCATCATATAATCTTAATCTTGAGAAGCAGAAGCCATTTATTTGACTAAAAATGCCAACCAATTTTTTGTTATTAGAACAACCTGTTTCGTTTCACTGCAAGACGGACATTTTACTAAATTACCTGAGGTATTTTACTTGAATAACCTAGAAGCTGAAGGTGATCACCGGCTGGCTAAACGCGCGTACCAGCCCGTGATAGCCTCATCAGTATCGCAATAAGGCGTAACAGTGTTTGACTAAAAAATGGCGATTTGATGCTCCATTGATAATCATCTCTAAAATTTTGATGGGTCATATGCTACTAGTGATGACGGAAACAGAGACTATGGCCTATAGGGTGTCCATGAACGACACATCCTGACGACGATCTAAGACGTCGCGCGGTGCCATCAAAAGGAAACTTTTTCCAGATAGACCAGATGTAACGTATTCACGTTCTGAAGACTTTTCGTCCACGCTAGAATTATCTTTTTTCTTTGTCTCCGTGCCAGCGATACTCCAGTCGAAACAAAGTCCACTTTAGCCAAAAGTCCGCCGCAAACCCTCGCGGTAAGGGTAGACAACGGGTTTACCAATAAAAAGCTGCCGAACCGCCAATTCGAACACGTTTCTCATCAGAGCCATACATCACCAGATGTGGTCGATTTTCAGGATCAGCTCTGACATGGTCGAATCTCGATCCAATCACCAGTGGCACTCGCAGCGCAAGCTACGAAACCCGGGTCCTCTTAATAAATGTGGGCTTAATCTTTTTATCTTTAACTTTTATTAGTTTTGCAATATCAAGGAGTTGCATCATTCTCTCTTGAAGGATACCTTGTAGCTAGTTTGTCAGCTTTGTAACACTGCATTATGGGAAATTTTTCTGAATTAATTGTGCACAGAAACTCGTATCAGATTCCATGTGCTTCAGCTTTAATGAAGATAAATCTGCTATTATTTACCATCGGATTTCTGTTTCCATGCCGTGTATTACGGTAAAGCTCCTCAGGGTTAAGTAAGTAAAATGACTAAGCAGTCTTGTTTATTAAATAATTCGAGAGCACGGAGTAGGGATCTACATAAGTCCTGAGGCTTTTAGCCCCTCTGTTCATCACTATGACCATAACTTGTGCGGTCCATCGGTAAATAAAAGAGTCAGATTATATACACACCCCATATAGAGCGTGAAAATATCGTATTCACTCAAATATAACGCATTAAATCTGTATAATAAAACTACGAAAAATGTCAGATGGTCGTTCTCTGGACCAGAACGTGACGTCCAGTAACCAGGCTTAGATTAATCATAAAATCTAGTATTAGCAATAAGGGAGAATAATAGTGAACACGGCTCTATCCTTCTCTCTTTTTTTTGGGGGGGGTGAGGTTATTTGTTTCTAGCGTATTTCAGATGATACATTTCCAGTTACACGCGCAAATACTCGAAGTAAATGCCGCTGGCTTTCCAAGACTGGTCGACCAACAGCCGGCTGACCGTTCTTAGCAGCGCTGTTTTGATTGCAGGAATCGTAGTTCTTCATTTTTCTTTTGTTTTCTTTTTCGCTTTTTTTTAGTGAAGTCGCGAGTGCGTGTAGGAATTATCGAGAGGTTCTGTACATATTGAAAGTGAGAATAAACCACATTTCGATTTCATTTATTTATTTTCTTCAAGAAAAGTAAAAAAAAAGTTTTTACAAGAAACGTAATTTAAACGCATACATACAAATATAATATTACATACAAGAAACACCTTTATTAATTATCCATTCTGACATATTTACTCTCGGATGTTTTTGGACGGAAGTACGATAAAGAATTTCAGCGATGAAGTAAAATTCATCCACATTATCTTTTGTTTCTTGGGGTGGGAGTTGAGACGCCAACAAAGAAAATTATTTCCAAAAATATCTCTGACGTCATAATGACCCAAGGCTAAAACTCGAGCTGCAAGATTAAATGAAAATAAGGAAAAAAAAAAAAAAACGGAAAATTTGTAAATTAATATGTACCTTTAAGAGGCGAAAATTAATTAAATTTAAGAAGAAAATGATCATTTTATAATTTTAAAATAACAATAAAAAACATTAATAAATTTTAAAATATTTAAAATCATCTATAGTCTTTTTAAAATAAGAAAATGTTCCATATTGTCATAGAGAAAGTGCAAACGCTTTAAATTATATATCGGTGAGATCAAAGAATTTCTTTCCAGTTCGTTTTATAATGCTCATCATTCATTTATATATACAACCAAAAGATGATATAAAGATGGCCGTTTTCTAGTGTTATTACTTAACGAGAAAACACAGATAAAGATTCATCATATGATAGTCTACGTTACTGTTTGGAAATTGTTTCAAATTTTTCCACGAAATTCTTAAAACTAAACAATATGTTTCAAAAACGCAGCTACAGTTTTTGGAGAACACAATACGAAAATCCCGAATACGATATCTGAAGTAAAATTTGTCTCTCCTAACGGGGAAGTCAGGGATAATAAATAATTACACTTCCGCCGTATTTAGAATAAGCCGATAAAGTGAAAGTCGTGTAGCTGCCATGATTTTAGCGTAGTTGCTTAGGAAGGAAGAACTTGGACTCCTTCCGTCTCACAAACTTTTGGAATAAACTTGGTCGGTAGCAGTTTGAGCAGCTGTTCGTAATCGCGGATGTGGATTAAGTGGGTAGTTTTGGTGGCCAGCTGTCTTGCAAGGTCCAGGTTGACGTTCCTTCCAAGGGCTACTACGTAGAGCTCGATATTCCGAAAGTTGGTCCGCCTCACCTCAGCCATCAACTCGTCGCTCTGCTCTACCGACCCGTCCACAAACAGAACGCCGACTCGGCGCCGCTTCACCTTTTCATTTCGGAAACTCTCCAGCCTCAGCTTCCGCAGCAGCCTACTTAGGTTGCCGTGCTCGAAGGCATTGATCCTGGTGATAAGAGTTGCCTCGTGGACGTGGTCTGTTATAGAAATGTCCTGGGACTGAGTGCAAGGTGCGTACACCATTCCGATTCTGAACGCGCTCGTCTGGAGGCTGACACGACGAATAATTTCTGCAATAGCATTGAAGATTTTAGTGGACCTTTCCTTTCCAAACAGGATGTGGTCTACCATGAACACCAGGTCAGTAGACTCCGTCTTCGTGCAAACTGAAAGAAGAGCAAAGAGGCAACACTCATAGACGTTAGAATTACAATTTAAAAACTCTAGCTAATGGAACCAATGACGGAAAATCAAAAGTTTATGATAACAACATTTTGCACATTACTGCTGATCTCTCGTAGCGCGAAAACACTTTCCAAATATTACATAGTTTAACCTGTATTATCCTATATAAAACTGAAATAAAAACAAAGAGTAGTATTATTTTCAAGTAATGAGTTGAATTAATCAAAAGCAAAAAAGATATTGACTGTGAAAACTACGGCATAAATTTTATCGTTCTTCCCGTCGGACAGAGTTACGCGCATTTTTACATTGAGCAACATTTTCAATGTCATTATACAACTAATACGGCCTTTTATCACTATTGTCATAGCTCTACTTGACAAATGCTTTTACCTGGCTGATTGTTTACTGATGAAAATCATAGTTGAAACGAAGGTACTTTAAATAAAATAACTCAAATTAATCGAAGCAAAATGAGTCATAAGCAAATTTATCTGTTCCAGTCACTTCTGAAAATATTCAGTCGTTACTGTTGATCTCTCTCTCTCTCTCTCTCTCTCTCTCTCTCTCTCTCTCTCTCTCTCTCTCTCTGACCGGTTAGCTAGCATAATTCAATCAGAGAAGACTTTATGCATAGCAAAGAACTCTTTGTTTTAAAACGACTAATCCTGTGTATTTGGTTACAAACGTAACCTCATATCTGGATGCATACAGAAATCGTTGCTTTTTGCTTTTTTCTAATTAATTTAAAATAAAACGTTATTTTTCAGATACCGTTACTTTTTAGTTTGTAGTATTTGTCAACAGTAATCGATCATCGATCAAAATTTAGTTAACAAACATGATGTTTTTTGTTGTCTGTCTTGTCTGACAAAACCAGAATTTCAATGCGAGTTAATTTAAAGGTTTATCTTTGGCGACTGTTCTTTTATGGTTGTGAATCTTTGTGAAAGGAATAAACCTCATTTGTGAAGGGTGGAAATTAAATCCAAAGGGACAATCTGTGTTCCGATAACTTCATTAGTGCAGGTGCACACAGTGATCATAATGGTAACACCAACAAAGAAAAGTTAAAATATCTATAGCAAACGTTTAGTAAGGAATTCAAACTCACCTTCTTCATATCCTGGCTTAACTTCAGTCACTGTTTAACAGAAAGAAAAAAAATATATATGTATATATATATATATAATTTTTTTTTTAAAAAAAATCCTATGTTGAAATATTTACAAAACTTGTTTTCAAGCATTTTGCTAAAATAAAATCGGTTTAAATAGCATGTGAAAATGCAGTTATAGAATCTTCTGGCGAATACTCAAATCTGGAATTTTAAACCAATAAAAGAAAGCTGTATGATGATATACCTGATATTCAAACCAAGATACGTGGTTTCAGACATTTTATGCATTATGTTTGCCATGGTTTCCTTGCAAGACTATTGAATATGCTCAGACATTCTGCGACAGATACTTCCTTAATTATTTACCAGAAATGTGTAATTTATTATCTTTTACCTATTGCACGTGCACAAATTCTATAGCAGTTAATTCCAACATACATTTTCTTTTCTCCTTATTATCGTTAATTACTATCTTTAAGAGAATATAAAATACAGAGAGCAAAAAAGAATGCAAACTGAACTAAGATATGGGGAAATATCTTTTGTGATGTTTTAAGCTATGATGAAGTCGAAAGAAAATAAATAGATCAAAGAATAAATAGATATACAAACATTATTTAAACCTGCATAGTAGAGCTCAACATTTTGAAAGGCTTTTTAAAAACTACATACGATTTCTACATTATCTTCACACACCAGGAAGTTAGTACAATAGCGCCATTGTGTAATTATTCAAATCTACATTTTTTAGATTGCTGTGGAAAATATCACATGCATGTTGTTGTTATAAAAAAAATTTCCTTAGTCAAAGCTTCTTGTTAAAAGTTAAAAAAAAAGATTTTTTACATTTTCTGATATTACATTGTAAGTATAACGTAAAATAAGTAAACATATAATCAGGTATACTTTAAAAACAGATTAGTTGGTACGTAGGAGAACAAATCCATACCTGTGCAGGTTTCCTTTGTGATTATTCCAGTTTTGGTGAGCAGGGCGTCAAAACTTTCCACCCGGAAAACAAACTTCTCCGCTGGCTTGCTGGCGATGTCTCTTAACTCTTCCACGTCGATAAACGCTCCGATACCCACGGCAAACGTCCTGACGCCAGCATCATCCAACAGCTGAGCCTCGGTTTTGACGATTTCCTGGTCGCTTGACTGGCCGTCGGTGAACACGATCGCAATTCGTTGAGCCGACCTCCTGAGCATACTCTTAGAGAAACCGGCCAGGCGCATTTTCTGCAAAGCGTTTCCGGTCTTTGTGCCGCCCCCTTGGTACTGCACTTGGTCGATGGCGGCAAGAATCCTCCTTTTATCAACGTCGAAGTCGCTAAAGTCGAAAATGCCGAAGTAGTTGTGGCTAAACGTGGCCAACCCTACCCGGGTTTTCTGCCGACCGATGTCAAAACCGTTGACCATGTCTTTGACAAAGTTAAGCTGCTTGGTGAAATCGTCTTTGCGGATGCTTGAGGATGTGTCCAAGAGGAAAAAGATGTCCACCTTTTTGTTTATGCAATCTTAAAATAAAAAAATAGAAATTCTTCATATCTGCGTTAATAGCAGTGTAGTCTGTGCGAGTGTCACGAAGCGTCTCGTCTACTTTATTCATTATCCAGACAAGAACATAAATCCGATCAACCTTTTACTGTGTGAGCCCGTCGCTTTCTGTCTATTTTAAAACAGGTTCTTAAAAATCGAATACATTTAAGTAAAACCAACGAAAACGAATGCAAATATTAAAGGTAACATGAGCCTACCTTCTTTTATGTTTTGATCTTTTTGTTTTTCGGTAGACAACTCAGGTGTTGACAGGGTTGTGGGCGCTGTTGATGGTATTGGAATATCAACATTTGTTGTCCCAGGTTTGACTAGAGTGAAAATACAAGCAATAGGTAAATAAATATTACAGGTAAAACTCAAACAGATTTTATACAGTGAACCGAAAACGTTAGATAACAGGTGCATCATGAAAAATTCCCAAAATAAATTCTCGTTTTTAAAAACAATCGCTTTTGCAGAGATTTTATTAGTTGCAGTTTTGGATGATGCTTCTTCTTTCCTGCCAACTAACATCCATCACTGCAACTGGGAAGTTTGATTTCTTCTCTAAAATTACAATGTATTAACGTTTGTAGGTGGGAGACAAATTAAAATACGCGAATATAGTGAATTTTGTGGCCCTGGAGGAGGTCTTAGAGGTCAGTATGATATACACAGGTGCATCTCAAAAAATTAGAATATCGTGGAAGAGTTCAATATTTTTTGTCAGTTATTTCAGAAAGTGAAAATTGTATATATTCGAGACTCATTACATGTAAACTAAAATGTTTCAAGCATTTTAAATTTTAATTTTGATAATTACGGCCTACATCTCAATCTCAAAATATTAGAATATTCCATTTCGAGTTTGAGTAAATCACTATTTATGCAGTATAAATACCATGAATGTCTGTCTGGTTTAGTACACACAACCACAATCATGGGGAAGACGGCTGACTTGACAGTTGTCCAGAAGACAGTCATTGACACCCTCCACAAGGAGGGTAAGCTGCAGAAGGTCTTGCTGAAAGGACTGACTGTTCGCACAGTGCTGTATATTCATGGAAAGTTGACTGGAAGGGAAAAGTGTGGTAGGAAAAGGTGCACAAGCAAGAGGGATGATCGCAGCCTAAAGAGGATTGTCAAGCAAAGCCGATTCAAGAACTTGGGGGAGCTTCACAAGGAGTGGACGGAGGCTTGAGTCAGTGCATCAAGAGCCACCACGCACAGACGTATCCAGGAAATGGGCTACAAGTGTCGCATTCCTAGTGTCAAGCCGCTCTTGAACAGAGACAACGTCGGAAGCGTCTTACCTTGGCTAAGGAGAAAAAGAACTGGACCGTTGCTCAGTGGTCCAAAGTCCTCTTTTCAGATGAAAGTAAATTTTGCATTTCATTTGGAAATCAAAGTCCCACAGTCTGGAGGAAGAGTGGAGAGGCACAGAATCCAAGCTGCTTGAAGTCCAGTGTGAACTTTCCACAGTCAGTGATGATTTGGGGTGCCATGTCATCTACTGGTGTTGGTCCACTGTGTTTTATTAAATCAAAAGTCAACGCAGCCGTCTACCAGGAGATTTTAGAGCACTTCATGCTTCCATCTGCTGACAAGCTTTATGGAGATGCTGATTTCCTTTTCCAGCAGGACTTGGCACCTGCCCACAGTGCTAAAACTACTAGTAACTGGTTTGCTGACCACGGTATTACTGTGCTTGATTGGCCAGCCAACTCGTCTGACCTAACCCCATAGATTCTCTATGGGGTATTGTTGAGAGGAAGATGAGAGACACCAGACCCTACAATACAGACCAGCTGAAGGCCGCTATCAAAGCAACCTGGGCTTCCATAATACCTCAGCAGTGCCACAGGCTGATCACCTCCATGCCACGTCGCATTGATGCAGTGATTTGTGCAAAAGGAGCCCCAAGTATTGAGTGCATAAATGAACATACTTTTCAGAAGTTTGACATTTCTATATTATAAATCCTTTTTTTATTGAGCTTATGAAATATTCTAATATTTTGAGATGATGGATTTTGATTTTCATGAGCTGTAAGCCGTAATCATCAAAATTGAAACCAAAAAAGGCTTGAAATATTTCACTTTGTGTGTAATGAATCTAGAATACATGAAAGTTTCACTGTTTGAAATTACTGATAAAAAATATTGAACTCTCCCACGATATTCTAATTTTTTGAGATGCACCTGTATATATATATCACCAAGACCCGTGGACGCAAGAATGTGAAGGATTCTTAACGCAGTGTCGTGGATGACTTACCTTCGACGCAGGTCTGTCTAGATACTTCGTGTTTGATGTTATTTAGGGCCGAATAACTAGGAGCCCTAAACGCCCGTTCAGCGTTTCCGGTAATCTTCCTCAGCTCCGAGTACTTCACTTTATTGCCGACTCCGATGGCGAAGATCTTGATCCCAGCGTTGCGAGCTCTGAGAGCCTCGCCGGCCGTGGCAACGCTATTCTCGGAATTGCCGTCAGTCAGTAGAATGGCAAGATGCTCTACGTGCGGCCGGCCGCCGTTCTCAGGCAGGAACATCTTATCGGTCAGCAGGCCGATGGCGTCCGCCGTCTTGGTGCCCCCAGTCAGATGGCGCACGCTGCTGGCGGCGTTCTTGACGCGCCCTCCGTTCACGCTCTCGTCAAGGTAGAGCGCCACGTGGTTGTAATCGCTGAATGTGACAAGGCCGACCCTGACCTTTGAAAGTCCGACCTTAAAGTCGTCTACGACGTCTTTGACGAAATCTAGCTGCTTGGTGAAGTCTGGAGGCCATATGCTGCTGGAGGAGTCCAGCACGAAGACGATGTCGAAAGGTGTGTCCCTGCAGACCAACCTCGCTGAAAAATACACAGGGGCACGTAAAACATCACGGGTATCTTCACGCTCCCGTATCTTCTGGGAACGTGTGGGAGGAGAGGACGAGGTTAAACCAACACATGAGAAAAAATATTAAAGCGAAATTTAATTTTTAAAGAACGGGAAGCGCAAAGCTGCTACTGCGATCTTCACCAGATGTCCTGTTCTGTAATAAAGGATTGCGTTGTGCGGCTTTCGAAGATTTGAAGGACTACACTCTGAAGCGCCCCAACGTCGGTGGGCTACCACTGGTGCTTCTTTCCCATACAGGCGGATTATCCTGTGCGCAGCACCGTGGACAGCAAGGATTAGCCCGTGACCGGTCTTTCTCTTGGCTGTCGGGCGCTTTTAGCCTCACGCTCTCTTGAAAGACGTCCAAACCTACTTGGTCAGGGTCGGGATGGCTGTATTTACAAATTATGTGCGAAAACAATTTTTTAACGATGTCTGCCTTATTGAAGTTAGCAGAACTTGGCCAAAAGTTATCCGTTTCCCTAGAATTGGTAATAATAATAGTAATAAAATCTAAATAACCTGCTGGTATATCTTGAAACTGTCCGCATGGTTACTTCTAAGTGCCCGCTCTCACCTGGCTTCATGGTTTCTGTGGTCTTTTCGGAACTCATGTATTTTTGAATTAGAATTTAAATTGTCACGTTTTTAAAATTTTGGTCATTTCACCACTAATTGCGTAGAAAACTACAAAGTGGTATGAACTTTAACGCGTTAACGTAATGGCATTATGTAAATTAACCAGAATTAATGTGACTTTCTCAAGCAAAATTAGAAAATTCTAAGATGATGAAAAACTTACGGTTCTCGAGTTCTTCGCAACTAACATACAAGTCACGTGTGCAAACGGTTTAAAAGAGCCTATAGGAGTTAGGTATTATCAGGATTATTATTATTATTATTATTTATTATTATTATTATTATTATTATTATTATTATTATTATTAAAACTAAATTATCTTTATTTTTAGATTAATGTAATACTTACAAATATCTGATTGAGATTCCGTCATCCACAAAACCTAAAGTTGAAAAAAAGCAAACGAAGCTGAGGTTTAGTGGAATTGAATTATTTTCAGTGTTAACTAAATTTTCAAATTTGTCTTTTGCTATTTAAGTAATAGAACAATTCTCAAAAAAACGATTCCAAAAAGGACAAAGAAAAATAGTTTTAATAAACAACAAAAACACTATATTTATTTTTCTTAAGGAATTTTCAATCATTTTCGTTTTTTAAAATTTATTCTTTTCTGTGCATGAAATTTAGACGAAAAATTTACAGGCTGGTTGTTCTTTGACGTATTTAGTAAAGAGTAAATGATTGTGAGACTTGCTAAAGGAAGAGAGAAAGAGTTACCTCTCTTCCATTACAAACTCATCATCTAAAAATATGATTTAAACTACATTTACAGTTAAAACTCTAGCCGCGAATGAATGTTCTATTATTATTATTATTATTATTATTATTATTATTATTATTATATTATTATTATTATATTATTATTATTATTATTATTATATTATTATTATTATTATTATTGTTGTTGTTGTTGTTGTTGTTGTTGTTTCCATTTAATAATAATAATAATATAATAATAATAATAATAATAATAATATGTAAAAAGAGTTGCTTTTCTAGCCATTTTTACACTATATTCTAGAAATTGGATACCTGGATAAAGAAAATGAGTTGAGCAAAATTAAGGTGGACTGACTAATTTTTAGATCTGTATGAAGTAAATAAAGTTCAACAAAACGTTAATGGTAACTTCTAAAAAAAATACAAAGAATGTAGGATAACTGTAATCAAAAGCACATTCATAAGCAAAACGTTTATTTAGAAGGCTTTATTTAAAATGTTTTTAGACACGGATTTCCCTTTGATTAATGCACTCTTGAAGACAGTCTCGGTGTTCTCATTTAATCTCACCCTGATCCGCAAAGCAGGGGCTGGTCGGATCTCTATTTCCTCGCCCTGAAGTTTCCCCTCCGACTGGTCTGAATTTGTCGAAAGACAAATCAGGTTTCGGGACTATCCATTTACCAGAAGAGGTGACAGCAGCATCTCTGTAGACAAATCACGACTCCACGCTTGTCCATCTCACATGAACACGTCGGCCCCTGGAAACCTTTAGCGGGCGGTAATTACATGGCGAAAACATTTATTCCTACTTACCGACATGAAAACGAAAGACGCCGCTCGAAGTGTCGCTGTCATGCTGCAACTTTCCTCCAGGAAGAACGACAGAGGAGTTTTCCTAGGGTTCCTCTAACTACCGTCCAAGGGGATCCCTATTTAAATACCCTAGCTTTACGGGGGCGCGCTGTTCTTAGCCACTAACACATTTTCGAGACGAAACGGAAATGACATCATGCTCTGTTTGCCAAACCTGGCCAATTATGCGCATATTCGTGCCAACCTCACCTTAAAATGCCTCCTGGTGTAGGCTTCTATATTACTTCGTTTTCCTCGTGTTCTGTTCTCTCTCATCCCAGATCGAGTGGGCTGAAGAGGAAACGTCCAGACCGGAGCTCCGAAGATACCCAGGAATGCTCGTTGACGCACGAGGCAGTGGCGAGGCTACAGGGGGGGCAGGGGGGGCAACCCCCACTGGTCGGATTTTGGTACCGTCGGTCGGAAATTTACATGTTGGAAAAAAAATGTACTGTACATAATAGCATTATAGGGGACCATTATAATGGGGACAAATTTTGATGCAGGTGAATTAATTCAATGATGTGATAGTTGTGAAATAATAGCGCTAGTGAAGAACATTTTTTTTCCAACATGTAAATTTCCGACCGACGGTACCAAAATCCGACCAGTGGGGGTTGCCCCCCCTGCCCCCCCCCCTGTAGCCTCGCCACTGGCACGAGGTCCGACCTTCCTGATGAATGATGAATTTTATTTTAAACTTCCTCAACGAGTGAGAACTGGAGCGCACTTGTAAGGGTCTATAGACAACCCTAACCCCACACCAGTGGAAACAGTCCGGCTCTCCCAGTCTCACAGAAACGATGAGTGACAGCTGAAACACAAAGAGCACTGAATCAGTTTTTATTTTAAAAAAAAAAAAAATATATATATATATATAAATTCGCGCGATTTCTTCTTACGAGGAAAGTTTGTAAAGATGAAAGGATTCTCGAAAAAAAATAATAATAATAATATGCATTTGTGAAAAAAAGAATCAGTTTAAAAATTTTCAAAAATATGTGAACATTTCTTGTTACGAGATAGATTCTCTGTCGTTTTCGCATGCGTAGAAATTGATTACCCGCCTTAGAATTAAAGGTGGTCTCATCAGTGATGAAGAGTAATAGGCTGTCTCGTTTTGTATAATTTCGCAGATCTTTTACATGCACTCTCTAAAAAAATCCCTAATCCTAAACTTAAGAATTTCTTTTTTCATCTTACAAATTTGAATGGGGACGCTCCCATACGCGTGACACAAGAACACACCTCAGCATTGTATCCACGCGAAGTTGCTTTGATCTTCCATTTCGATTATTCTAATTTCATTCACAAGTTCATCATTTTTTTTTCTTCCATCGATTATCAGCTAATCTGCTTAATTATCGTCGCCTGATGACCAGCATTAGCGGAAGAACACTGGTAACGCAATGGCTGATCGACACAACCCAGGGAGTGGACAACACGCTTCGATCTTCGATCTTTGTTGGTGTTTTGTGCTATCATCGTCCTACTGCGCCGTTCCTTCGTAACTTCATCGACCTGGAAGTCAGTCGGGCGCTCTCCTTCAGAAGTCGGGGGATATATGATGCATGAAATATACCGCCTAGAAAAGTCGATGGAAATCTCTCGGCGATACAGTAACCTGCATCCATTCACCCGTATAAATAAATAAACTCTTATTTGTCGCACCATGTCCAGTAAATCTAATCAATCCAGGTTTTGTATTCTCGCGAGAGAACGACGAAGTTAACTTTTTTCCAAATCTATTTCGCGTTCATAATTCAGGACTACCAATCACAAAAGAAGAGAATATTTCAATGGAAGTCTTGTGCGATCAAAGAACCAATATAAACTTACTGTAAACATTTCTAAGAGTTACATGCTAGCAAAACAGAAACTATATGCATTAATAAATCAATTATATATATAAAACATGTGATATTTCATTGGTCATTCCACAAATTCTCAGTAAAAGAAGTCTTAGTTCCAGATTTTCGTGTCAAAATTAAATAAAATTTTTATACTAATGTGCATACATTATAAGCTTTCCCTTTTAAATTTACAAGGATGGCTGTGCTCTGATACTTGGAAAACCTTAAAAATATATATTTAATTTCTTCAAATTTTCTCTATAAAATGAATGAAGAAGCCAACATCAGTATTTTCATCGGGACGACATTTTATATGCATTTAATAAGTTGGCAGAGCAAAACGACACTGCGTGTTTTCTAATTCTTCCAACGTCATTATGGTTTGACCTCAGTGGATCATATTTACTGTTTAAGATTATAAAATATAAACAGCAGAATATACGTTTTCGTACTTCGTATGCTTCACACTCTACTTGGTTCTGCAACATATCTGAAAGCTTTTAATATTCATTAAAACTGGGGCATATTATATGCTGCAGTATAAGCAAATTTATCTTGTAAATCGAAAGTGAACAGTTAAAAAAGGCTATTGTTTTTTAGTGTAAGTTCTTAAGAAGCGATTTAAATAACGATGAGTATTAGTGATTGGAGGAGATCTTCATGGTAAAAGTAAATTTTGTGTATTTACTCGCGAGAACCAAAATTAATCGTTTGTGTACAGTCATCTGTTGGCAGATTTATAATCTCTCTTTTACTTGGTGCTAATACCGGATTGCAAGATACTATTTGATAATAGTTTGACGTTTATTGGAGGCGGGGCCAAAATATTCACGCCACTGAATAGATCTAGGGTCTCTTTCCATGACTAGTTATCTCCCTTGAATTCTCCAGCGTTAAGAAATCATAAAAGGCTTTCATTTCTATTTCCCGAGAGTCTGCTGCTCAGGCGTAGCCATTCTTAATTATTGTTAATCTCCTCCCATTTGGGAAGAGACACTGTGCTGGATGCCACGACCAACAATACAGTCACAGTTTGGGGCGGGAGAGATTACGTCTCATAGATTTCTTGTTGATGGATGAATCTAGGAAATTATTCACTGTCGTACGAATCTGGGTGTCGACAGACCACAGTCGGATGTTGTCAACAATGGAAAACTGCATACGGTCTGACCAAAGAACGCCCTCCTCCTCCTTCCATATGGTTTCGAAAAGTAGTTGTGACTACACAAGAAAATGTAACTTCGATAGAAATTCTTGGCCGCATCGGCGACTCAGTCATATATTAAAACCATCAAAAATAAGCAATTTAAACAATAGATCACGTCATCTATTGTTTACACTTGTTGGCTATGCAAACGTAAGCCACTCTGTTGGGATCAGTTCTCTGAAATCCGCACAAAAAAGTTAGAAGTCGCGCTCTCCTCGTTGTCATTATAGACAAAGATTCTGTGTAATCAAGCCAAAAATTGGATAATAAAGATAATACTTGAACGTCAGTCCAAGCAAGAGAATATATGATACTATTGGAAAAGGTCTTCATATTTAAAATAATTAGCATTAATAAAGTACAACTCTCATCACTAATCTAACTAATATTACACAGCAGATAATCTCAGGAGGAATATTTAAAAATACGTTTGGTTTCTTCTTCCAAGCTACAAGAGACAAACGACGTTCTTCCTCCAGGGCGCTGCGCCCGCCACTGCCCTAAAAAACCTTGCTTCGTCTTCCTCCATCGCATTTCTTATTATGGTTCTCAATTAAGAAAGGATATTTTCGTTGCACAAACAAATAGAAGCTAGCAAAATATAGCTTAAATTAGATAAATAATGCATAATATATGAACATATGTATGATATTAATACCTACAGCTCACTGAATCTTTGAAAAAGGTAAATTTTAATATTAGCCTTTCACTGATTAGCATAATTTTCATTGCGCATTCCTCACATACCAAATATTAATTAGTTAATTGTAAATATCAGCATAAAGATTAGCGACTCTCTCGGCTTTTCTTTGATTTCCTTGTCTGCGCTTTGTATCGCGGATTCTGATTGGACGTTACGTTGTTTCAAGCCCCCTCCTCCCACCTGGTTATCGTAATTAGCTATACTTTGGTGCCGATTAGCGTCTGACTTCATTGAGTAAGAAATCCATTCACAATGTTCCCGTAAGTTAGCAAATATACCCTTATTCTCCATCTTTCTGGCTTTGATTAAACTACCTGGAAGTGAGAAGAGTTACGGGAGATAACTCTTACATTATCGATTTATGCGTTATAAGGAAAGTCTATCGCTACTTCCTGTTTACCCGAACAAGTTGTAAGTACTCTAATTAATTCACCTCTAAAACGACGATAGCTTAAATTAGTCAATTCTAACCTTTGTAGATTTTTTTTATAACTATGATCACTTATAGTTATAATTATTCTAGAATCTCGACGAACTTCACCTTCTCCAGAACTTCTGGCAGTGAGGACTCCACGTCTGGAATGCTAACCGGAGAACCGCAACTTCTGCTGTCTGACAAACAATAGCTCGATTACAATACAAAACCCCTAAAGTATTCACTGGACAAAGTTACCACTATATTACCATGATCCTTGTTCTGACTGTCGAGGGCCAAGGACATCTTAAAACTAGAAGGGGGAAAATGTGGGACATCAAACTTGATGACCAAGTAAGTCAGCTGAGAGATGGTTAAGACGCGAGTCGGTCACTCGCGGAACCTCAAACACACACGAACCGGTAAATCTCTACTGTAGTTCTTCATCTCTATACGTGGGAGAAAACCGAGATGTCGAGGGAATTCCTCGCGGCCGGGTGAAGAGACCAAGCCAAGGGTTTGCCAGACCGAACTAAGTACGGTATAAAGATGCTCTTGTGGTTGGTTATATCATTCATTACGGATGTCTGTAACATAGCTTTTTTCCTAATGTCTAAATGGCCATTTCGGCCAAAAAGCCAGACTTGTTGACTTTGAGGGATGTTAGAGGGAGGAGCTTGTTCCCATTCTTTGAGAACGGATCGACCCAAACGATTTTAGGAAATTTACGGGTTTTTGTTGTTGTTGTTTAATGAGTCATAAGGACGTTTGTCTGAACTTCAGGGGCAGAATGAAGAATCGTCCAGCCACTCAGGGAGCGGTGAGAGCCGGTGGCAGCAGATGGCGAGTTTGTGACCGACTGTCTAGTGCTGGCTGGAAGCGGTTTGTGCCGCGAGGAGAAAAGAGTTCGGGGGGGGCCTGGGCTCGTCGGGTGGGACTGTTTCTGGTCGATCTCGGGATATAGCTGCGAACGTGAAGGGGTCAGTAGGAAAGCACGTGGCTAACTTTGGGATCTACTCTCCTGCGATAGACGAGAGTACAAATGTTACCAATAGAAGCCGGTTAACCATCTTTGTTTGCACTGAGACAACTTATTCTGAACCCACGGAGGAGTTGGCAGCCTTGATGCCTATCAGGACAGCCATAGGGGAGGACATGTGCACTGGGTTTAAGTCGGCGATTAAAGACTATGGCCTAAAATTTAGAAATTGAGTGACATCAGATGGAATCCCACCGTGACATGATCGCGAAAAAGAAGTGACGACTCTACAAAGAAAGGAAACGGTGAAGCTCAATCTGGATTCTTCTAATTTGATTGTGTCACTGCGCAGATCATAAAAGTACCTCTCTACACTCGGTCTGTCCCGCTGAAGAATATACCGCTTGTTGTGGCATCAACCATAACTTCATCAAAAGCCGAGTCCTAGGGTGGCCTGGTGTATTATTGTGATGCTCGCTGGCTCAGCAATGGCGAAATGTTGAAAAGGTTTGTCTAACTCGAGGAAGAAGTAAATTTGTTTATGGACGCGATGGGAGAAGCCTTGAGAGAGCTCACTTATCACAAAATTAGTCGATCTCTCATTCGTGGTTGATATTGCTCAACATGTATCAGAGATGGATATAAAACTGCAGAGCCCGGAGCAGCCGGTTGCTGTGCTCTCACATGTGGGAAAACCAGCTAAGAGAGGGCGATACATCACATTTTTCCCAGCAACTGCACAAAACAAATCAGCTTCACCTGAAGAGTAGGCAGATGAGTTGTTATCTTTGCTTGCTCAAGCAATTTAGTGATCGATTAAATTATCTCAAGCAGAAGAAGAATGCACAATTTTTTATATGGAAGTTTCCAGCGCCCTTAGCATCTGCAGCTGTAACTGACTGACAACAGTAATCTAGAAACTAGATAAAATAGCTCACCACTAATGCAATTTTACAAACTATACGTGGAAAGTCGCGATTTCCTGAACTCAAAGAAGCGTGCAATATAAATGTCATCCCTTCTCGACAACATTTATTATGTGAGCCGTTCTTTTCGAGAATTAAAATCGCAAAAAGAAACATCCGAATCAAATTACCGAACGTACCTCTTCGGAAAAAATTCTAAACAACTTCTTTAAAGTATAATCATAGTTAACAATATATTTCAGGAACCCCCCAAGCCTCATCCGATGATCTTCAGAAGTTTGAGAGCCGCAAGATGCGCACAATACCTTATACATTCATTTTTTTAAAAATTACTAACACTCTACCATGTATATTTAATAATATAATTTTTAACATTTTTATAATAAAAGAATATTAACATACTAATAACAATATCACGGCTAATTAGAGCTAGAGGGCTTGTATGTCTCCAGTCTTTGGACATTTGGATGGTATGTTTTCAAGGCGGTACAGAGGAGCTGTATGAGATGCTGCTTCATAAGAACTGTACGATTTTTCAATTTCACAAACTTTATCGCAGAATTTAGCCAGTCGCAGCAGTCTGTTCTGCCGAAAATGGAAATAATGAGTTGCCCACCATCCTTCTTTAGTTCGAAATGCTTCATTCCTGATCATCACTTCCGAAACTTGATTATAGAAGGTGCATCTTCAGACTTCGATCATCTTAAAGTTCCAACACTTCCATTTCTGCAGAAAATGTCTCCGTAACATGAGTTTTGGAATCACATCAAGTATGAATTTACAACAAAGGCGAAGCAGGACTTTAACTTTTGCGAGGTTTCATACCTGGTCCCAAAAGTAAAGCAGGTTTTTGTTTATTTTGTAATTTACCTCTCTGTTTCTTGGGTTTGTGATCTTTTACAATTTTGGAAAATGTGTTAACCCTATTCTTGAAATAAAAGAAGTAGCTGAAGTCTCTTGATACTCTGTCTTTGCAAAAGCTTTAACGTATTCTGGAAGCTGAAGACGTCTCTGTAAATGTCAGAAACAATCTTATTCTTCTTCTGGAGTGCCTGGTTAAGAGTTTGAATATGCTGCATATCAGTGAGGAACATCTCGTCCTGCATCCATGGTTCATCTTTCATTGTGGATAGTACTTTTACTTATTTAAAAAGAAACCACTGAGGTTCCAACAGTTTCACAAACCTGTCTAAGAGATTTCTAGCTGATAACTGAACACTTAGCTGTTTTGGCGAAAATATTGAAATGTCAGCTAGTCTTCTCGTTTAAGCGGGTGAGACTGACCATTTCTAGAACCATCACCCTATAGGGAATATCTTTCTGCGGAAAAAAAAAAAAAGCAGGGATAAATATCGGAATTTTGGAATCACGTTTCGTGAGTCTTAATTTATTAGTGGCCGGTGCTTTTCGTTACTCGGATCTAAAAATTGCAACCGCTCCCGCAATATTCTTCTTAACAAATTCGCCATCAGAATACGGACGTTTTGGCACGTCGTGTCGGCCCGAGCGCCGAAAGTGGCGTCCCCTGGCTGCTGAGGCAGGATTTCAAGGGGAAGGTATTCAGGCGGAAAGCTGCTGTGAACCTTTAACGACGTTCCTCATTCTGGCTTAAAGCAGCGGTTTTCTTCACGCTTGCGTGTCTCGCAAGTCGGTGCTTACGCGAAATTAACGTCTGGATGGGTTGTCTCCACTTCCCTCAGCTAAGCCACTGCGCTAGACAACAGGTTCAGTCAAGACCTGAACTTGTTTTCGTTCTGTTCAATAATAATAATAAAAAAAACAGGTTCTGTTTTTAGATTTTGTGTTAATATTAATTCGAGCTGCACTAACTAGAATCGCGGTTTGGCAATTCGCCATGTGTACGCCTGAATAGTTAATAACAGTTATTTCCCTTAGATCAAGAACAACAATTGTTCTAAAAAAAACAAACGTTTATTTTTGTTCTAATGCAGAACTTCAACACCAAAATTTATAAAGTTCATTTTGTTAGTCGAAAACACCACTTGTAATAAACTTTAACATTCGTTTGTCAAAGGAAAATGTAAAATTAATATTCATTTTTAACGTTGATGCCGACCAATTTCAATTTATGCAAATTTTCTCGGCTTTATTTAAATCTGCATACAATTTATTGTCTATAAATAAAGTAAAATATAATATTCAACATTTCATTATTAGTATGCTAAATGATTTATATTATTATTTTTACCATATTACTGCTTTTATTTTATATTTTAAAAATAATTATCTGAAGGAAGTCATTATTATTATTATTATTATTGCTGTTTACTTTTACATAGATTTTGAGTTTTATTCGGAATTTAGTTATAAAAGAAATATATACTTTTATTTGATCTAAATTATTTCACTTTGCTCATAAAGTTACTATTTATAAAAAAATACATAAAATCAGTAGCATAAATTTCTTTCATCACAGGAAAATAATAAATAAAAGACGTAATAAAGCTGATATATCTGCTTTGTTTACATGGTCCACGATGAATATAGCTGAGACATAGAATGTAGCATTTCCCATTTTGAGTAATTTTCTCATTCTAGATTTTCACAGTGAACATTTTGTAAATAAATAAATATTATATTGTCCAGTTGTTTTTTTTCCCCTCTTTCATCATACAGGAAACAGTAGGGGGAAACCGGGGCTGGTTGTCACAGCTGTAAACATTTGTAAACATACAGAACCATTAATTCCTAATTAAACATATAGACGAGACTGTAATCGAGAGGCGATTTCCTTCTACCCTGACTTCCTGCAAGGCGTCGCAACATTTTGAATTAAAACTTCGTAGAGGCAAACAATTTTAACAAATTAATTTCAGGTGTTTTGCTACAGCACTCACTGCAATATCTGTAACTGACTTAGTACTTTTTGTCACAAGTAGAGTGATTGATGTGTATATATGTTTTCAGTATCTCGCGATATTGTTGATTTGAACCAGGGTTAGTAAACGAAGATTCCTGGTTCAGAACCCAGCGTTAGCTGCTTACAGTATCTTGAGATACTGAAAACGCATGTATACAAATTATTCCCATTTTAAGATTCTCTGTTAAACACAAATTATAAATCAATTTAATTTAAAATAAAATTAAAATGCAATATTTATAAATAATTAAAGGAGCGAGTAAAATTTATGGTACCATCTTCTCCCACCCTGCGAAATATAGACATTTTTGTTAATGGAAATCTCTCAGAGACTCGGCAATGTCTGGATTCCGATGTGATGCTGAAATCAGACTTTGCCAAGTTTTAAAGTGATTTCCGTAATAGAAACCAAATTCCATCCAGGGATATTTGTAGAATTCTTGTAGTTTCCTCCCAAGGCTAGAAGTTTATTGTACATTTCTGACATCAGCATTTAAATGTGAAAAAATAAAAGAAAGAAACCAAACAATAACTATAATAAAGATAAATAGTTCTTAGATTCTAATTTCATCTGTTACCTTTAATGTATAAATAAACCATACGCGAAACTGAGACTAATATATTAAAATTAACCAATATATACGTCGTAGACAAATTTATAAGCAAAGTTGTCTAACCTAAGAATTTCATATTTACTTTTTTAGAAATATTTACGGGAAACTTCTCGTCATGATTATCATGATGCCATTTGTTTTATGATATCATTTGTGTTTACTAGCTTCTTTCCTCCATTCATTTGGTTTTGCAATAATTATCTGCGATAAAGTTTTTAAAGAATCTAATAATAATAATAATAATAATAATAATAATAATAATAATAATAATAATAATATAATAATAATAATATAATAATAATAATAATAATAATAATAATAATAATAATAATAATAATAATAATAATAATAATAATAATAATAATAATAATAGGTGCATTTTCCCTTATAGGGTATCGTCCATCAGGTTCGATACTCGTCAGTGTGTTTATCTTTGCCGTGGAAATGCAAACTTGATTAAATATTACCCAGCTAATATTTAATATTCAAACTTAAAAGATTTTTAACTACTATACGCTAATTCATTCTTACGAAGAACAGGTAAACAACTTACAAATTAATTAACGCAACATTTTCACGAGATTTATTATCAAACAACTGTAACATGCACAAGCCCGGTAAAGATAACTAAAGTACACCTTTAAATTGAATTCTACTGATAAAGATAAACCACAGCATACATATAATGACAGATTGAAGAGGTGTTCTCGCCCGTTAGAAATAACAGACAAAGCAGGTTATTTTCGCATAATTCTCGACTTTCTTTTGTTGGCTGAGATGTGGTGTCTTCCACAGACATCCAAATGAGAACTTCTGACACGGAAATCGCCAGAAACAACCTACGGCCAGGGGTTTTATGAAGTCTGCGATCCCGTCCCTAGCGACCGCCCGTCACGGAGGTGTGGAGTTGTCTCGGCCCGCGCACCGCGGCGAACTGCATGCCGGTCGCCGGTCGCCCCTCAATGTCGACAATGGTTTCCCCAAACTGCTCGCAAAGTAAGCGCCGCAGAAAACGACTTCAGCCTTTTCAATTATGTGTGAGGAAACTCCGTGGCCGAGCATTCTTCATCGCTGTTTCCGAATCCACTCTGGCAGGGACGGACTTTCGGAAGTCTCCGGCTCCAGCTGATTCAGCGGCGATAACTTTCCGCCGACCGAATACTGGCGGCTTTTGTCACGCGGCCCGCGTCGCCATCAATGGGAAAACCAGTGTCGTTCACCTCGGGACGCTAACCACAAACCCACCCCCCGCCCGCCCCCGGTGCCCGACTCCTCTCTATGCCCGGGCCTATAAAACCCTGTTTCGGTCCACTGGTTAACATTAAAAAGATCGCAGCATGTCGTCCTCCTCTAACGGTGCCCTCGCGGTGCTCCTCCTCTTGTCGGTAAGTCAGGCTCTTCTTGCTATTGGTTTGTATTTTTAACCCATGAAGGACAGCGGGAAAAACAATTAAAACAAAAAACTTAAAAACTAAGTTAACAGTTTTTAAATATGGCGATAATTTCTGTTTTTTAATATTTTTTGTATTCTTTTCATTTTGGGACAAGATTTTTGATTTTGAAAACACCATGGCTTAATTACAGCTACAAAACGGTTTAAGTGGATTGAAATTTCTTAGAAAGGTTTCTTTATAGAGACATTTGTTTAATAATACTAGTAATGAACCCAACTATTGTAACCCGAAAGATTTAGAAACGGCATAAAAACGCATTACCTTATATGGGCAATGCGCCAGGATATACATCAAATTCTACTCTCAAATGAGTTTTTTTTTTTTAAAAATTAAAAAAAAACAGAAAGAAATTGAAATTTTATTCATCAGCAATAATTGTTCAACAGGTGATCTTCTTAATAATCAGAACATATTAATTAATTAAAATTTTCTCTCGAAATTCTTGTTAATAAATCTGCATATCTCATTCCGCTAAACATCACAAAACCGCGTACCGAGAGCTGCGGTGTTTACCGTTGTGTGTTGCCACCTGTTTCTCTTTAAATGATACTTGAGCTTTCGTTCGAAATATTCCATCTTATATACAATTAGTCATCTTTTATCTCCATCTGCCTAGCTTTTATTTATTTAAATTTTATTAGCTAATAGATTGCCAGACCCGTAGGTTCTATGATCTCAGAGCTGCTGTCTTTACGTCCAAAAGCAGGGAACTCTTCTCTCCGCTTACTTACCTGCCTTACAATGTTTTAATCATCCGTTCACGTGTAATGTTCCATAATGCCATTGTTTCCTCTTTTGTCATTTCAGATAGAAACCTTTGTTGAAACAAAACTTTGTAAGTTTCTTTATTATTATTATTATTATTATTATTATTATTATTATTATTATTATTATTATTATTATTATATTATTATTATTATTATTATTATTATTATTATTATTATTATTATTATTATTATTATTATTATTATTATTATTATTATTATTATTATTATCATTATTGCAGATTTTAAAGGTGTAGGGGAAAAAATGACTGGCCACGTAAGGCTTCCTCAGGATTATATCCACATCGTGTGTGTGTGTGTGTGTGTGAAGCCTTAAAGGAAACAGCCGTATATTTCTTTCTTTTTACTCTGGCAGCCAAAATTGTTGACTCGCGGAAAAAACATAATTCATAAAGTATGGATAAGGACATTTCGATAAATAAAAGAAACGTCTATGCATTTTAAAAGAACTTTATTTTTGAAAATGTTATAACTTAAAAAGCATATGCATGTTTACGTGTGCTGGAATGTCCACAGTGATGGATGCCGGTGTGTGTGTGTGTGCTGTATTATCAAGCCCATGAGTTGCTTTGATGCTGTGGGCAAAGTTGCTGATGTAGTGTATATATCGGATAGTATATGAGATGTGGAAAGATATTTGTGATTCGAAACGACATTTTCTTATTTTACAAACATGGCAGCAGCATTTTCCCTTTTAAATACGTTACGTTATGTTTCGCGATTTTATTAATTCACACACATATGTATAACATTTTATTTAAGCTGAAAACTGCAACAAAAGGCCGGCCGATGTAATATTTGTCTTGGACTCGTCGAGTAGTATCTGGGAGATCGACTACGGCAAGCAGCGGTCCGCGGTCCAGAACATCGCTACCACTTTCGACATCGGACCGGGTCCTCACCAGACCAAAGTAGGCGTCATCACCTTCAGCGACCGCGCCCACCTGGAGTTCTCTCTCGGCCGCCACACAGACCCTCGGTCTCTGCGCCGTGCCATCAGCCTCATCCCGTATCGAACGGGGTCCACAAACACGGCGGCCGCCATACGGATGATGTCGGCCGAATTTGCCACGGCCGGTCGGGACATCCCTAGGATAGGAGTCGTCATCACCGACGGCAGGTCGAGAGACGCCCAGGAGACGAGGTCCGCCGCGAGGCGAGCGCGCGGCGCCGGTACAACCATGTACGCCGTCGGGGTAGGTAAAGGGGTGGATATAAACGAGCTGAGAGCGATCGCCAGCGACCCCCACCGGAACGTGTTCCAAGTGGCCAGCTACTCCGTGCTGGAGAGGATAGCCGACACTTTCAAGCTTCGAGCCTGTGAAGGTGCGTCAGCCAATAGACACAAGCACGCACCCCACCCTACTTATCACGGTTCCAATGGCGTTCAGAAACTTCAGATGAAAACGAGCAATAGCAACCACTTCATCCGGGTTCTTGAAGTCCGAGTTTAGCACAGCTAACTCTACCTGCATTATAATGCGCTTCCAAATAAATTCCTTTTACACCGATAAACCATAAAATCGTAATAAACCTTAAAAAAAAAAGGATTAATGGTTCCTATAAAGTCCTGTTTTAATCCACAATATTTTCGAGGTGTGAATCGCTATTGTGCTTTTACGCGGATTACCTGCCGTCAATTGTTTTAAAACACCGGATAAAAACGCCATCTGCCATGTAAAATTAACCTTTAACAGTTAATTCAAGCGCCTCGTGTGATGAGGGCTCTACGACGTGTCTTCTGGGCGTCGGCGAGTTTGACGTAAAAATCCATTCCACTAAATGTCATGTATTCTTATCTTTCCCGGGTCAGTAAAAATGGCGTGAAATCCGTCTTAATTCCAGTAAATGTCATGAAATCCGTCTTAATTCCAGTAAATGTCATGTATTCTTATCTTTCCCGGTTCGGTAAAAATGGCGTGAAATCCGTCTTAATTCCAGTAAATGTCATGAAATCTGTCTTAATTCCAGTAAATGTCATGAAATCCGTCTTAATTCCAGTAAATGTCATGAAATCCGTCTTAATTCCAGTAAATGTCAAGTATTCTTATCTTTCCCGGGTCAGTAAAAATGGCGTGAAATACGTCTTAATTCCAGTAAATGTCATGTATTCTTATCTTTCCCGGTTCGGTAAAAATGTCATGAAATCCGTCTTAATTCCAGTAAATGTCATGAAATCCGTCTTAATCCCAGTAAATGTCATGTATTCTTATCTTTCCCGGTTCGGTAAAAATGATGTGAAATCCGTCTTAATTCCAGTAAATGTCATGTATTCTTATCTTTCCCGGTTCAGTAAAAATGGCGTGAAATCCGTCTTAATTCCAGTAAATGTCATGAAATCCGTCTTAATTCCAGTAAATGTCATGTATTCTTATCTTTCCCGGTTCGGTAAAAATGATGTGAAATCCGTCTTAATTCCAGTAAATGTCATGTATTCTTATCTTTCCCGGTTCAGTAAAAATGGCGTGAAATCCGTCTTAATTCCAGTAAATGTCATGAAATCCGTCTTAATCCCAGTAAATGTCATGTATTCTTATCTTTCCCGGTTCGGTAAAAATGATGTGAAATCCGTCTTAATTCCAGTAAATGTCATGTATTCTTATCTTTCCCGGTTCAGTAAAAATGGCGTGAAATCCGTCTTAATTCCAGTAAATGTCATGAAATCCGTCTTAATTCCAGTAAATGTCATGAAATCCGTCTTAATTCCAGTAAATGCCGTGTTAAAGTCAGGGATTCCGTTTATAAACGTAATACGAAGCCGCGCAAGTTCCCCTCCCACCTGTTAGTATTCACTAGTTAGTTTATAGTTATTTCTTCTCATATTTGAAAAATAACTGAATGAAAAGGAAAAAGAAGTTTTTTTTTTCTAAAACAGAATAAATTAATTCTCTTTATTTCCGTTTCTTAGAACTACCGTCGTCGGAAGAAGGCGGTCCGGATGTCAGACCATCTGAAAAGGAAAACATAAATACAGGTATGGAAGTCGATATCTTATGGACAGAAATACTGCAACAACAACAAAAAAAAAATGTAACAAAGAAAAAATTTTAAGCTGAAGTATAACTCCCGAGACGACTCGTCTCTCTTGTGATTCCAGGATCTATTGTCGCGTCTGCTGTAATCCTCTACTGTAGAATAGTAATATCTGTTTGTAGGATTACAACCGGGAAATATTTTCGGTCAGTGGTTATATTAAAATGCTATTATGCATGTAGAATAACAATATGGCATTTAATACTGTTTTTAACATAAAACGCAAGAAAAACAACTTCTAATTGGTTACATTCTGCCTACTAATATAATTTCATAAATTGATATTTGATCTTTCTCATCTGGACATTTAGTTTATCGAACCGTGGAGTAAAATTATAAATTCATTTGTAATTCTTAAAAAAAAAGAATCTTTTATTCGGTTGAGGATTTTTCCATGCTGGACACTAGTTCGTTCTTTACCTCATCTACACAAACGAAAATAGTTGTGTAATTTTGCTGCTTTCTTCCTTCCTTCCTGTTCTAGAATGCTACGACGACAGAAAGAGTGACATCGTGTTCGCCTTCAATTCTTATTCTCTCGGTCGCTACAAAACCGACAGGATATATCAGTTTCTGAAACGCCTTATCTCCCTTTACGATCTTCAACAAGGGCGTATCCGAATCGGAATTGCGTCTGGTTACTGCAAGGAGAACCAAATTATACCACTTTGGAAGCACACGAATGTTCCGTTTTTGTTGCAAGACCTTGGGCGGATCATCATACCAACGACGCTAGCCGGTTTGCTGAGGCGAGTTCGAACGGAAACCTTCCAGCCGGTGTACGGCATACCCCAGCGAGACAGAAGGCGGATCGTCACGATGTTTGTAGATGGGACCGAGAGTGCAGCTCGACTCGCATTAGAAGCTGCAGAGTCTAAACGTCAGGGTATACAAATATACGTCGTAAACATTGGAAAGGTGCATAATTTCGGTAGAATAACACAACTTTGTAGTGCACCTTGGAAGAGGCATCTTATCCAGGTGCCAGATTACAAAGACATGACAAGTTACGTAAATTCCTGTAAGGCTAAACTTTGCGCATAGTTAATTGATATTATTATTAGTATGCAGCTGTATTGTAAATAATTATAGAAGCAGTATAAGTCGAACTCAGCTGTGGACAAAGTCTATCCTTCTTTGTGTACTATGTTTGTCTCAATCATAAATCACTTTCGTATACGTAACGATGTTGATGCAACAGTAATACCCGAGATTCTGAGATCAAGCATTGAAATTTACCGTAAAATAAAAGAGTCGAGGTTTGCTTAAACCTGAGCTTAAAAAAAGATGTCTACATTAAACTTTTCCACTAATATATTTTAAAAAAAGATTTCACTTTTAAAAAAAAAAACTTTTAATGCGTGTGTGTCCTATCATTTGTTAGAAAAGGGATTTCGCATAGAATGGAGCCGAACTATTTTTTCTTAAATCAAATTCTCTGCGCGATTATTTGTCACGTTACTGCTCATGACGCGATGCTTGTGTTTTCAGATGTCACGTGTGATGTATACTTTGTGAAATAACAAAAGATTTTCATCGATGGGGATCGATGACAGCAGCGTTATGAGTGCTCTAAAATAATGGAATAACGAATTAAATCGTTTCAGAATATCTGACAGTAGGCAAGAGCGAAAGTTAGAATACATATATTTCTTTTTTTAAAAAGAAGGAAAAAAAATACACCTTTTTAAGAACGTTGGTGGGAAAAGAGACGGAAAACATTACCGTATGAAGACTGATGATGATTACAAAGTTCCCAAAGCTTACGATAATTTTTGTTAATGTGGCACAAATAACAATGCATACCTAAATAAACGTGAACGTTTCGAATCAAAGATCATCCATTATTACCTTAGAATAACTCGGCCAAAATACAAAAGTGCAGAGCTGCAGCCAGACTTTCAGAGTGCATCAGTGTACGTAAACAATAATCGAAGTACGCTCTAGGACATTCTGGCTGCTGATAATGTTAACCAATCTGCTCATGAGGGATAGCGCATGAATTACCGTCTAGGGAAGGACACTTTTTCTAAAAAACCATACCACTTGCTCTTCTGTATCTATTGTATGCGTATACAAATCTTCCGCAGTCTTTTAAATTAATATGTTTATTTTTTATATATAAATTATTATATCCAAAGAAAATCCTTATCGCCACCGTCCTTTTAAATAATAAACTGTTTAAATTAATGTATGCACGTATAACCACATCCACGGGGAAATTGGGGATCAGAGAACCAACCCTGCAACCTCGGAAACGCACGACAGTCAGATGTGTGTTATTCAATGCTATTTTAAGTGCTGTACTCTGCTCAGCAGTTGTATTCTGTGCACGATTAAGTTACATGAATAAAGATCCTGGAAACTTGCTCAAGTTTTTGTTTTCGTTTTGTATAAATCTCGCCCCCTCTGCCGCTGGGCTCGTCGACCATAATTCTTACGTTCGAAGAATCTTTAAGATCTGTCAGACGTTTTGCGTTATGTGAGATTAAAAGAAAACCTTTACCAATTCAGACGTGCAGATTAACCCTAAAGAGCGCAGAACGTCCAAGCGTAAGGAAAGACCTGGCGATCCACCGACTTCCGGTATGATCGCTCCGTACGGGTTTCCGAAATGTCCTGTCCATCCATCAAGGGCAGCTGCAGTCCTGCTCGACCGGTTAAGCGAGTGGTGAATGGAGTTGCTGTACACGCTTGGCGTACTTCATCTCACAGAGCTGCCAAGGGGCGGGAGAAGCCGGCCAGTTCAGACTCTGGTATCGTGGTCCCGGAGAGAATCCTCTGTGACACTGGCGGCCGTTATGATGGCTAGCGGTGTTTGTGTAGCTTTCGGACACCGTCCGCAAAAAAACGTCTACGGAGCATTCGATCTTGACGACGCCGGGTTACCTGATAGGCGTTTGGGGCTGATCCCCGTCTCCTCTCTCGTCCAGTCTCTGCAACGTGACGGCTTCGATCGGGCCTGCCCACGACCTTCGTGTATTCGTGGGTCCGCTTCACACGCGGAAAAAAACGGCGTTAGTCTGTGACCACCAAATCCACGATCGACTCGGCGTAAAACCATCCCACGCGGAGAGGCGACCGGGTGATGACCGTTAATCATCTAAGGCGCTTAAACTCTCACCCTTGCAATGGAAAAATCATTCGATTCCTGTATTTTAAGAAAAAAAAAATGATACAGTCGGCCTTCCGTTTTTGAAATTATTCCACTGTATTAATTTTTTTACTCATCCAATCTAAAGAGAATTAACACAGCAACAACATTTAAAGATGAGAAAAGATATAAAGGGAGACTACTCGTCGTCTTAAAACTTTTAAAAGAGCAAGACAAACGCCGCAAGAACTTAGAAAATCCTTTCAAACTACAAAAATTATCATCTTTTAAACTTTCTTCAAGGTGTAATTTTACAGTGTATAAATTTGTATATTGGCAAATACGTATTTACCATGGGAGCCTGTATAAGCCATCTTGCCAACTTTCCCCCTAAATAAGCAGGTATGAACACATTTAATACATTATGTACATTGTATTTATAAATGCAAATGTCAAGGTTCACTTTGTGTAGCGCAGCAACTGACATTAACCTAGAATTGTTAAAGTACCGAAAAACAGCATTTAATCACTTCCTCTCTTGGAATGGAGAAAAGTACAAATTCTGTAGCGCTTGCGTAATCATGTTACCCATAATTCCCTACGAACTTCAGCAGCCAAGTAAAGCGATCATTGTTAGTTACCGATAACACCCAGCATTCCTCACCAACCAATGAGTTTTAATCATATTTGAAGGCTGTGCGCAATAACCCTGCCTCCCATAATACTGTAGGTCTTACGACAGCAAATTAATTTTGATAAATGACGCACGATTGTATTTACTTGGTAATGCGGAAAAAAATACCGGTAAATTATAAATTATTTTCCGAAATATACGGTGGCGGACAAAAATTTAACAACGATGGCAGAACAAACATAAATTGACGCGTAAAATAATGAGAAAATAGATATCCCATTGTGAATATTACATTGATAGAAAAGCGATCTCATGTTCTTTCGATCGACCGCCATGTGCACTAACGCGATCAGTAGTGAGTAAAGAGGGCCACTTTACTTCCACAGAAACGCGCTTGGATCGTCGAGTTGCTGCAGGACTCCCGTATTCCAAGATCGCCACAGAGGTCGACGAGCACTGCAAGATGGCTTGTCATTTGAGCTGAAAGCTGCACGAGCGACCTGGCTTATCCAAGAGATACGGGTTTTAATAACTAGACGTAAAACAGAGACCACACTTGCATCTTTAATAGTTACAGGTGAAACAAACAAGTATGAAGATTTAACGGCTAAATGTATAGCAAGCAATGCGCATAAAGGTTTGGTAGTTAGAAGAGAAAAACAAGAAACATGGACGTTTAGCATCTCACACAGCCCCCACAAAAGACAAGATTGGTGCAACTTTAATAACCACATTATCTGTGTTTGTAATCGCCTTACTGCTGTTAATGCTATTTTGTATCGTCTAATTATTCAAGTAAATAAATTAATTTGTCTGGTGTTTTAATAACATGGAACCTAACAACTACTGCAGCTTTAATAGCTCTCTTTTTGAGAATTTTAAGCACGTTATCTTACATGTACATTTCTAGTTGTTTGTCGGAAAACTTTCCCCTTCCTACTTCTGTCCCATCCTATCACCTACGTGAACTACTCGGTCATCGGTCCGGAAATTCGTCCTGCTAAGTCTTTTCCGCCCAGACCTCTGGTCATATACGCTTATTTTAGGGAATGTCAATCAGCGCGGACGTCAGAGAAATGACGTCAGGACTAAAGTCAATATACTTTTCGCACTTACTTTATAGTCATGTTGCGAGTATATAAGGGTTCCAGTAAAAAGCCTAAAGGGACCGTGGACGGTTGGTTGACTAGAGAAGTCGACAGCAGCCCATCTGCACTTACTGGAAAGGCTTCGTCAGTGTTCGGGTGAAGGAAAGATGAAAATAGAAAGGATGATGCAAGTCACGAGTTTGATAATACTTTCGGTAAGTTCGGGTTTTCTGATAGATCACTGTGTAATATGTTAAGAAAGAACGATTGTTTTAAAATTATTATTTAGTGAAAGTGTAAGAATTTTCGAAGAAATCACAAAGTAGATTGATATATATATATATATATATATATATATATATATATATATATATATATATATATAAATAAACGTTATCAGCCAGCACCTGTTCGTTTATTGAGGGTTAACTGTCAAACAACCAGCATTACAGGAAAACCGGTCTTCACTTCTGTGTAGACAGATGCTCTAGAAGCGTGATAGGATAAAGCATAGATCAAATGAACATCAAAAAAAGAAAGAAAATGCAGCAACTAATAGGTGACAGAATGTAGACCGGCTCATGCCACTTGCAGAATATACCAAATCACTTTGCAGCTGTAGACCACTACACACGAGAGAGTTCTCTTTAAGAGTATCCCCTGACGATGACAATGGGAACAGAGCGCCTGTGTTCATTAGTTACCTCTGTTACTACTAATAAGGTAATGATGGTAAATATCCGAATTTCATTCCAATCTTTACTTCTTTAATGGCTGACAAAGAACAAAAAGATGATCTTTTCATAGTACTAAATATGCAAGATAGTATTTTCCGTGTAAACATGGCCTTGTCTTTTAACGATATTTAAAGGCGTAAAGTCGATGCAGTTTTATGCGAAGATTATTGTAGCTTATTATTAGTTAGGAAATACAAAAATACTCTACTAATGTGCATGTACAGTTGTCCCCCGGTATTCGCGGGGGTTACGTCCCTTGAGCACCCGCGAAGAGTGAAAACCCGCGAATATTGGACGTGGTGCATAAAAATTCCTATAAACGTCAAAATAAAACGTAAAATATAAGTAAATATATAATAATAATTTAATAAAAATACAACACTCAGAGAAACACTCGACATAGCTACACGCGGTAAACTGGGATGATGCTGGGCTGCATCTGCCTGAGACAGCGCCTCGTGGGCAGCAGCCAATCAGCAGCGAGGAGAAATGAATAACGCTCTCGGATTGGCTACTTTCAAACCTCCAGCCAATAGCGTTTATTTTATGCTGAATTTACGTTAGTATTTATATTACAAAATTAGTAAATTATATTGTTATTAATACTTTAACGTTTAAAAGCGTGAAAAAATATATATTGCCACGAGAAAGGCCATAAAAAATCACGGAAGATATTTGCGATTCCGCGAATATGCGGGGGTTTCCACGAACAATTATTAGTTAGGTTCTAAGGAAAATTCCGCGAATAACCGGGGCCGCGAATAACCGGGGCCGCGATTACACGGGGGTCGACTGTATATACATGCCATTTTAATATTACCTACAGAAAACAGCACATTAAAGTTAAAATGTTTTAAAGTTTTTGAAGAAATAAATTGCCAAAAACAATTTTTATTATTTTGAATACCATAAAGTTGTTTAAAAGATTAACTAAGAATATTAATGCTTCTTTGTTTCTTCCAGATCGCACTAACAATTTTTTTGAAATACTAATAATAATGCTTCCTCTTTAAATTTTTACAGGTGGCGATATTTTCAGAATCGAGACCAGAAGATCGTAAGTAAACAATTTTTTTTCAAATTTTTGCTATAATAACTGTTTACGAAATAAGGTTTGAGAATTATCGAGTCCGTACCGATCAAAGTCTTAAGGAAAATTCTTAAATCCTATTTCACGCAAAACATTAAAATTTGAAAACTTTCTTTGATCTAAAATTCAAACGTACAAGAAATATCATGTTATCCTTTCAACTTCTGTGAACTTATTCTTCCTAAAATATTTTGTAAGTTGTGGACAGCACAAATTCATTGGATCCATGAACAAGTACATTTTGCGGACATAAACATTAGTGAAAAAGGTTTTCATTGCATTGTTTATTTATTTATTTATTTACAGTTAGAATCTGCAGAGATACGCCATCAGACATAGTGTTTGTGCTGGACTCGTCCAACAGCATCTGGGGTCCTGATTACGTGAGACAACTCAACTTCGTCAAAAACCTGGTCAACCAGTTCAAAATCGGCGAATCTAAGGTCAGGGTTGGCCTGGTCACTTTCGGTAGCAGCGCCCACGTGGCTTTCCATTTAAATACTCATACGGAAATGCGCAGTCTGACAAATGCCATCGGAAATGTTCAACGGCCGCTCGGTTACAAGACTAATACGGCAGCCGCGTTGTCTCTCGCTGCCAAGATGTTCGAACCCGAGAATGGAGGCAGACCCGATGTTCAACACGTCACCATCGTCTTCACCGACGGGCAGTCCAGCGACACGACAGCCACAGCGAGTGCCGCCCAGCGATTGCAAGTACAAGGCGTGAAAATTCTTGCGATTGGCATCGGAAAAAGTGCTGATAAAACCGAACTGGAAGTCATCAGCAGCTCTCCAGAGAATGTCTTCATAGCGCCCAACTACAGAGCTCTGAACTCCATCTTTCATCAGCTCTCAAAGCAAACGTGCGACATCGGTAGGTGGCCAATTTGTTGTTATTTCGCCAAGCTCTCAGTCCCCTCTACAAAACAAACCTAAACAGTCTACTCTCCATCAGGTTTTATTTATGCTTACATTTCTTATTTTTACATCTTTTATTTTATTTCAATTTTAGTATCAACAGCAGCTCCAGAAGTAACAACAGAAAAGAAACTGCTTTCAACTGAGAAGACAACAGAATTAACAACGGAAAAACTGCTTTCAACTGAGAAGACAACAAAACAACTGACAACAAAAGCACCAATAGGTATTTATATGCCAAGATATTAGTAAGAGAGAGAGAGAGAGAGAGAGAGAGAGAGAGAGAGATGTGATGGAGAGGGAGTGAGTGAGGAAGGGAGAGAGTAAAAGAGAGAGAGAGAGAGAGAGAGAGGGAGAGCCTGTGTGTGTGGGTAAATGGCTTCAGTTCTATAATTTTATAGAAATATGTTCGGTGTGAAAGTTGTTATTAATTTGTTTATGAGAGTTACTACAATTTTTAATGCGATGATGAGGAAAAATACTCCGGCTATATTCACTATTCGTCATTTGCTTCGTTATCATTATTTTTCTTAATTTTATTCTTTAAAAACCTCTTGTATCTCTTTCATGTGGCCCTTTCTATAAAAATTAAAACAGTATGTGCTGCTTATTTTACACGGCTCTGACGCAGGTAACATGTTCAATTTTTTTTTGTGTGTTCCAGTCACAACCACTGACGCACCTGTTCAGGTGACGAAACCAACAACCGAGCTCCCAAGCCTGGATGAGTCGGCAAAGAAAGGTTATTGTCTACTTTCATTTTAGGTTCTTATTGGACAGTGTGCAACTAGGCTGTTTTAGAATATAAATCGGATTCCAAGCATTTTTTGGTTATAGTTAAATTGTTATCGATTCTCTTTTCTTATTTGAGTTCTTCTTCTATTATTATTATTATTATTATTATTATTATTATTATTATTATATTATTATTATTATTATATTATTATTATTATTATTAGTAGTAGTAGTAGTAGTAGTAGTAGTAGTAGTAGTAGTAGTAGTAGTAGTAGTTGCTTTAAAATATTTTAGAAATTATCTTAAGCTGACTTAAAAAAAATCCTGATGAGAAGATTCCAATTCTTTTTTCTGCACAGAATAAAAATTTTCGCATTTTTTACATAAATACCTACATTGCCCAGGTAATTCCATCAGATTTTATTTCACGTGAAATTGATCAAGCTATCCTTGACCACAGCGTTAACTCTAATTAACCCTGACCCGAGTAAAGCCAGAACAGCTGACCACATGAGTTGTGCTGTACGCCTTCGAAAGCGCCCGACGCACTGCCTCGAATATATCTCTTTTCTATAATTCATCTGTTTAAATGTGAAGAAGTGACAACCGTAACTATCAAAATTTACTCGTGATATGATTCGGCAATGTTTCCAATGTGTTTACATCAAAGATTTAAGATTGACATTTAAATTGACTTTTCGCACTTCATTTTCCTAACTTCCAGTTTGTACGAACAAGAAAGCAGACATTTTGTTTTTGTTGGACACTTCGAGCAGCATTCGAACCGACGAGTTCAGAAAGCAGCTGAACTTTGTCAAGGACATGGTCAGCAAGCTGGACATAAGTGCCCAAACGACCCGGGTGGCGCTGTCTCTGTTCAGCCACCATTACTACCCGATTTTTGGATTAGCCAAGTACTCCAACGCCAAGGATGTCCAGGCTGCCATCGACTCGGTCAGATACAAGTCAGGGGGCACCCGCATTGGAATGGTTCTGGAGAACATCCGACTGGGCGAACTCAGCGAGGACAACGTCAGGAAGGACAGCCAGCGAATTTTGGTCATTTTCACCGATGGTCTAGCTAGTGACTACAAGAAAGCCAAGAATGAGTCTTCTTTCTTAAAGATCAGCGGAGTGAGAATATTTGTCGTGGGCATCGGCCGCAATACAGACAAAGAAGAACTAGTTGCCATGGCGAGCAAACCAACAGAGAATTTTCTCTTCACCGTCGAAAGCTTCGATGTCCTTCTGTCGAAGTCAGAAATAGTCGCTAAGAAAACCTGCACAGGTGAGCTCAACTGCACAGCAATCTGTACAAAATATATGTTAATGTACATTTTTCTTCAAGAAAGGAATATTCAAATCGATCTCCTTTTTATCTGATTACTTAGAATTATTTACTTTTGTTAGTGAAATTTCTTTTTTTAAAAATTGAATCACTTTGTTACTTGCATTTATTTAGTTTACCAAAATTGTTCGTATTTAAATTAATGTATACAAATTTAATAAATGTTGTTATTTTGAAATATATTTGATCAAAATTTAAATATAAAAATTGATTTCTAGTTTTATTATGAATTAATTTTAATTTTTTTAAATTTTATTAATTTACTTGTTATTTAATTTTGTTTTAACTTGTTAAAAATGTTCTTGAATTTTTTTCTTCCATTATACATCCCTAAGCTGATAACTCAATACGTGATAGCTCGAATATAATTTGTTTGTGAATTGCAGTGGAAAATTTTAGAATAATATCGTGTCACAGCTTCGAACTCACTTGCAGAGGTTTACTAATATCTTACAGCAAAATAACGAAAATAGTTATAATTTTATCTACTTATGCGTCCTCAAATGCAACTTCAACATAAATATTACCAATTTTTAGTTCTTTAAAAGGCGCTAACAAGAGGCGTTTGGTTTTAAATTCTAAGTAACCTTTTACGCTTTTCAATGTGTATTAATTAATTAACTTTTCTACTTTTTCTTTATTCTACCAGCTGGTACAGATAAAGAACTTCCGTCCAAAGAAGAAAAAGGTAAGCCTTTGTTGCTATTTCTAAGCTTTTCTCCTCCTCGTAGTCAATAAGCTCTACTGTCTTTTTTCTGTCCACTCTACAAATGAACATTTTATTTAGATTATAGGTTCAAAACAATCTCAAGTCAAACTGCAGTCTTGCAATACCTTTCAGTTTAACTCGCTATTTGCGTCATGTACCAGTATACCCCACTATTCTCGATACACTGGTGCTGCTGCTGTTGTTATCACTTTAAACCAACTCTCTTGTGCTGTCCGGTGGATTTCTAGCACATTGCATACAATCGTAAATGGAATATCTACGAAACAAAACAGTTACAATTGGCTCTTTTAGATTTAGATGAGATGAGATGTGTTAGTAATTTATTGCTATAGATATGTTAAAATTTCATGAAGCACAATTATAGTAACATTTATTATAAAGTACAACACTCATTTTTAATAAAGTCGACACCATCTCATCTGTAGCCCCTTAGCGTTTCTTGTTCAGTCCGCAATGACGTATTTCTTCACATAGCCACTCGTGCGTGTTATTCAAAGTAAGCGAAAGAGATATGTTGTTGTCTAAAGGACTATTACTATAAACTTAAGCATGTTCTCCTTAATATTTCTTTAGTAAAACTAAACTTAAAAAAAGCTAAGCGTATTTTTCATACTTCTGAGAGCAAAATAAACATTAATGTATGAAAAGTTAAAATCACTTGTTTTTGGACATTTTCTCTATTGAAAGCTTTGATTGGATAGACCAAATTTGATGCATAAACACAACACAGCTGTGTATTATACACACACGTGTATTATATAAGGTCTCCACAATTAAAGAGAAAGTGAACACAAGTTCCTGTTTTCAATATTTTGACGCAAACAGAACATATCGTTTGTAGCCGAGAGAAGGGATCTTGACTATATACCGATCGGCTGAGAGGGAGAATAAATAAATTCAAAGGTCACGTGTTGCGAAAAATTGTCTATACTGCATTCGTACTATTCCATATCATAGATAGAATTTCACACTCTCATTTAGCTCACGTATCACCTTTATTAAGTGTAGACTTTTAAAGTCCATGTTACCTTTACTGGATAGAAGGTCGGGCTTCCGCTCAAAGAAAAGCACTAAGAGATGCGGTAGTATAGTTATCGGCCCCTAGACGGTTTCTGGTTTCCAAGCGTTTTCTTTACAAGATTATTATTATTATTATTATTATTATTATTATTATTATTATTATTATTATTATAGTAGTAGTAGTAGTAGTAGTAGTAGTAGTAGTAGTAGTATTTCTTCTTTTTTATTTTATTGTCACATGTTTATTTAATTTAGAAATATTTCTAATACATTTAAAACAATTTTAGCACCAACATTTTTGTTTTTTTGTTTGTCTACTTTCAGTTTGCAACACTCTAGTCCCTAGTGACATCGTTTTCATGGTAAGCAACGTCCTGTTTGGCCGGGAGAAAGTGGCCCTAATCCAGAAACTGATAGTCGAGATTGTCAGTCGTCTGAAGACCGCGACGGGAGTGTTACGGGTCGGAGTCCTGTACGAAGACTGTCTGCCCAATCAGGACATCGCTCTGTCAGCCCACGGCGACTTCGTCAAGGACCTGTCCGCTTTCCGGTACGGCAGCGTGGCCGCTCTCGTACGCAAGCTGAGGACGCAGAGGGCGGAGGCAAGCAAAGGCAAGGGCGTGAACAACGCCCGTCGAGTGGGCGTGTTGTTTGTAGACAGCAGTGTAGACATCGACGAGGAACTCCTCGCCGAGGCTAAAGAGGCCGATAAGCAGAAGATTGAGCTGTACGTTGTGGCTATTGGGGGTGATATTACTAATGAGTTAGTTGTACAGTTAGCCACGTCCACCGGTGAGCGCTTGATTCACGTCCGTACATACAGGCAGCTTTTAAGCTTTGTGCCACGTACATTCACTCAAAAGCTATGCCGGAAGAAAACCGGAGCCGACGTTCTGCCCTCCTGAATCAACGCCTCTGCTGCAAGCAGTTCTCGCGTGAACATGCCATGTAAACAACGTGTAAATATACTCTGATCAGGTCAGCAGATTCTATGAAAAGCAGCAAAAATAAAATTCCTGGAAGCATTTATCTGAAAACATATCATTTAAAAATCTACTTGAGTCGCGATGACGGAAAAATATCAGACACTTTTATACATCTTGCTTTCGATTCCTGACAAAATGTGAAACTTTAAAACCAACAACACTTTCCCCGGGGCTGAGCTACCGTTTCATGAGATGACCATCAACGTAATACTTTGCAAATACCGGGGAACCGCTAAGCAAACGGACAACGATGGTGTCATTCGCGTGCGTGTCGTCAACACAACACTGAATTAAAAACGAAGCAATCTGGATAAAGCCATAACTGTATCTGGAGTGGCTACAGAATCGTATCAAGAACTGTCATCCGAGATACGAGCTATTTTTTTGGGGGGGCATCTCAGCTGTTACGTCTCGTGAGACTGACATTTCCAACTGGCACACAAAACAACCTTTACTAAAGATCAACTAATCTATCCGAATGTTTGTTAGCATTGTTGTGTGTGTGTGTGTGTGTGTGTGTGTGGTGTGTGTGTGTGTGTGTGTGAAAATCAACTTAAACATCTGTGTATTTCTTTTTAAAAATTTTTAAACTTCTATTTTCTTGGAATAAAAGATGAAAAAAACGTGGAATGAGTTTGCGTTTAAATAGTAAAGCATATAAATATTACCAGACGGAGTGGACTAGGTGTAAGCATCTAGTGTCTATCCGCAAAGTGAGACCTCATCAAGACGTGGCGGAGTCTGCACGTCCCATCCTCTAGCGTCCTGCACTTGCATAATAAAACAAACTTCAAGGGGAAGCAACACTGTATTTTTGTGACATTATTTACTCTCGGCTACAGTTTGTTTCCCGACATTACCGAAGAGGTACTTCAGAGAGAATTATTGTGAACAGTTCGGACGAAAATGATTTGTCGTGAAGAAGTTCGCCTTCGTGGTCTGTGGATGATGATTGGCGTCAGCTAAACGTCTGGGCGTGACCCACGAACAAGCGATCGTAAACTGCAGGCGTTTTTAAAAGATCTATGCACTAATGGCAATATTGTAGTTATTTTATTTAATGCTACAACAATTTCTAAATGAAAATCACATCTCAAAAATATTTTATTCAGAAGATGGAAAAAAAAACTTTTGAGCATATAATATTTATTGATTTGATTCTTTCATACGTTTTGTTTCTAAAAACATGACGTCCTTTTATAAGCTTAAAGAACGTTCTTCCGTATTATCAGACTATAGAATAGTTAGTAAGAGAGGAAGGAAGGTCTTAGATTTAGATAAAGAACTCTTTGCTTTAAAACTGACAGCTAGCAAATTATTAAGACCATACATTTTTCTAACCACTTCGCCTCGTAAAATCCTCCACATCTCGCTGCTTAAAATGAATTTCGTATCAGCCAGTTTGATCATAGGTTTATTCAAAAATTATTTTGCATTAATGTGTACGAGTGAACCTCTTCTGTCATTAAGATGACCAAACGTCGTAAATGAATAGCTTCAAACTAACTCGAAACCAAAGTTTGCGGAGATGGGAACTCGGGCCGGTCTGTAGAGATAATCCAAATATTCTATAGTTTATGGAAAGAAAGTTTCGAACGAACCAAAATCATTACAGAGATGGCCACGAACCAAAAACCATTTTATATCTATAGGAAGTATTTCTACTGCTGCCTGAAAGTCAGTTAAAGTTACTTTGGTTTCGCTTCATGCAATAACCGCTGATGGCAATAACAGTCTTACAATATCCGCAAAGTTTCAGGAAAAACTCCATTCAAGGAAAATTTGTTTTTATTTCGGCTCCAAGGACCGACATAAAACCCGATGGATGATATATTTTTTTAGGTATTTATGTGAGCTAGTATCTGTCATATTTGATGTCTCAAATACCATGTACAAATTATCTTTTTAATCCATTATGTAAATTTAAAATAATATAAGCATCATTTTTCATCCATGATCGAAAGTCGGATCCACGCGCCTGCACTAATCGACTGACCTCACCTCACCCTTTAAGTTGCCTCCGGTCTGGTTGTCAGTCAGACAAGACTCTATTCGTAGCAATAGATTAGAAGAACATCAGACGCCTCCGTAGATCAGCATTCACCTGATTACTTTCGAGCAAACCATCAGTGACTGCACACGGCTCTTTGAAAAGAAACCGATTGAAAATGAATGATGCTGCTACCAAGTAGAATGGCCCTTATATAGGGCAGAAAATTTATTCGAAAAACTTTTTTGTGATCGCAACCCTCAAAATAGTTTTAATTAGTGAAAAATCATTGCATATAAATTTTCGAACATTTATTCTAATATTTTAAGGTAGCTCAAGCAACATCAAGTTTTAGAATTTTGTATATTATATAACTAAAGTGACCACACATGAAAACTGAAATTTATTCAGCTGCAGAAAGAGTATTTTTCAAGATATTTAGGAAACGACGGCGGTGTTCGCTGACAACTTGTATAAGAAACTGAAACTGATCTTCATTCTTTGTAAGATGTTTGTTGTATTCTTGAATCAGAGGAAACGCTCTTCCCGCAGAGTCATTAACAACGTTGATGGTTTTTCACCTTCTCTTTTGCTCGCTTATATTCCTCCAATTCACTCCAGGCCGTTGGATTTTCCTTGAGAAAGTTCTGAGATAGATTAAAATCTGTAAACAAAGTGCATGATCTTCTTGTGACGAAATATTGTAGTGACTTAGGGGCAATTTCGTCATTCTCCGTACATCCTTTTGCATTCAGCGCGTGAATCGTCTGAATCTTTGTCGAGGCCGAGGTGTTGTCATCAAAAAAGGCCAGCACAACCAATTCTTCTGAAAGATACCATAGATAGTCAAACATTTTGGCTGAGGCGACTTGTGCAATACCTGGAGGTATTGACGAGTAACCAAGCAAATCTTTGAGGAATTGAAGGTCATTTGCAGTAGTATAGGGTGCACTAGGACACGTGATCCAGGCTTTAATGTAGAGACGTACTGCAAAAAGGCAGATATCTCTGACACCCTTCTCCTCGCGAGAAGAAAGGTGGAACTAGCCACGAAACATCCATACTTGTAGAATGTAAATGATTTTTGACATCCAACAGGCATGGTGCATGGCCTCTGGAGTCCTAAAATGGACGCCTTTTGCTGAAACTACTCCTAGAAAGATACTTGCCAGCTTTGGTAGTTCTCGGTAATCGTCTCTCAGCTGAGCTTCAGAAAGCTGTGAATTGATGAATAGCTTAATCTCATCTTTCCTCTGTGATATAAATTGGCATATGAAAGGATCATTGAAACTGTCCTGAAAATTCTGTTTGACAAGACATCACCATTTAGATGTAAATCGTTTGAAGAGGGGCATTTCTGGTCCACACTACTCTCCCATGCAATGCTTGAAAACTGCTGATGTTACAAGCTCATAAATATGATGACGGCAGGCAAAGTAAAGGAGGTTGTGCCCGAGGTTCTGTTCAATCAAGGAACAAGTCCCGTTGGTTCTTCCTGTGTTCGAGCTAGTTGTGTCGAAACTCATGCCTTGAACCTTTTCTTCAATTCCCACTCTCTGAGTGCATTACAGACTGCAGTAGATTGAGCTTATCCGGTTGGAGAAGGTAGTTTCGCCACTGCTTGTAATTGAGAAATACCATTTCCTGGGGCGAGAATTGGCAGACGATCAGAATATTGTTCTCCAGTAATACTGGGCAGCATTTTCCCGTCCCAGTGCACTACGAGAGGAAATTCTGCCTGAAAATCTCCTTTGAGAAGATGAAACGTTGTCTCTATTTTTGACGAGAAAGTTGTATCGTCTGCGAGTTGAGTGACAATTCTGTGACATCATGATCCGGGGTCTTAGCTGTTTCAAGTATGACCATTGTCGCCTCTCTGTCGGAGAGTTCAGTACGGTCGAGAACAGCAGATAGGTTCGGCCCTGATCGCTTGTGCTAGGTCCTGAATCAGCAATACTCTGGGACCCTCAGATGTCTTCTGGATCTGATTCACTGCTTGAAGAAACCATCATTACTGTAACCCTTGAAGTTTCACGTGTGAGTCTTTGATGCTCGTCCATTTTTCTCTTAGCTGATCTGTTCTTTCTCGTGTAGAACGACATCAATCCCAGTCGTGCAGCCGACTCGCCTCTTTCATCGTTGTGCTATCAAAAATTCACGAGCGATAGAAATTATTTTTAAGGCATCTGCGTGCACAATATCGAAAATATCATCGATCACAGTAATAAACTCTTCTTCTTCAGACTTTTTAGTAGCTGATGTTCGGCCTTTGTTCTTCTCGAGCAGCCTCCACTTTTCGAACAATCCATCGAGCTTTTCCTTGAAATGGTGTACTTCCTTTGTCGGTATTCTAGCTTTCTCCCAAAATAGCAGAATTTCCTGAATTACATAGGTTGATCCATCTCGTCTGGTTTCTTTTAGTACATTATGGCGATAAAAAAAGACCAAGAGCTTGTCTGATTGATGGTAACTTGGATCCACTAATTTCAGTAATTCCACTTCCAAACAGATAAACATTAGTTTAAGAACGCGTATTTGGTATTATACTTGAAGCCATCCTTTTCCTGAAATAAAACGAGTAGGATTAAATATAACAGAATTACAAAATTATGTAGATTTAAAAAATTAGATGAAAAAATAATTTATCACAAAAACTAATGATGAACATCGATACAAAATAGGTAAGGTAGTTACACCTTATTTCTATGATGTGCACTGAACGAGTTCACACTTAACAACTGAAACACGTACTCTCTGCGCTTCCTTTTATAGGCTTACGACAAAACGTGGTGCAATATTATGAGAGCTTACGTCATGCAAATTACTCGTATTGAAAACAAAGGCTTACAAGAAAAAGTGATGCAATCACAGTCGTGGATATTAACTTATGGTGAAAATTGCACCTAAAAAAGAAAAGAATTTAGGTACATTGAGCTACCTCAAGGCTTTCTTAAAACTCTTTCATATTTTGTGTCGCAGTTTTACATACACCGGTCTGCAAAGGTCTTGCATAAAAATAATTTTTCCTGTAAATTAGCTCGTATTTTGTCGAAAGCATTTGTCATCAAATCTTGTTCATTAAAGTATTTCTATATTACTGTTGCGCATCTATTCCAATAATATCAAGCGTATTGCTTCATTGTAAGAAGTTATAATTTTTAGAAAATCATTTGCATCAAATCAACGTGTGCAAAAGTGTTGCATAAAATCTAGACAGATATCTAATCAATTCAGATTAAATTCCAATTATGCAGAAAGTGATCAGATCTATCAATAATGAGTAGAATACCCGAAATTCTTGATAACTTGTTCACAACGACGAGACGTGCTGGCTACCAAACGCTGACAATTGTCACTACTGAACTCCGTCCAGGATTCCTCGATTTTCCGTTTCAAATCGGTTTTATTTTTCGGTTTTTTGGCACTAACACAGTTTATTCGAGTGCCCAATGTTTTCGATGGGATTGAGATCCGGGCTTTCAGCCGGCCAGTCGAGAACGGGGATTCGCAACTCTGCCATCAAGGCCTTGACACTCCTAGCTGTGTGGATGGGGGCGTTGTCCTGCTGATAGATGGCCGTCAGGGGCATATGGTCACACATATACTGTTCGACAATGTCCGAGACAATCTTAGCATAGTCATGGGCATTAATTCGACCCTCCACGTGATGCAACGGACCGACACCGGACGACTGAAAACAGGCCTAAACCATGGCCGAATCTCCCTCTGCCTGCAGAGTCGGTCGAGTACAACAAGGATGGTATATCTCGGACACAGATCGCCGAGTGGACCTTCACGAATTTGCTTTCGTCGGAAAACAACACTCGGGACCACTGGGCCACGGTCCAGTGGAGATGGTCGCGAGCCCACTGCAGTCGCTTTCGACGATTGTCCAGACTGATGAACGGCTTCTTCTGTGCCGATCGCCCGAACAGTCCCATGTGGATCAAACGCCGTCTGATGGTGCACGAGGCCAACTGGATCCCATGGTGCCTTGACAAGGCGGTCTGGATGTCGGTGGAAGATGCGGAATCGGTCCGAGTTCGACGTGCGGGCGATCAGACGATCCTGTCGAGCCGTCGTTTTCCGCGTTCTGCCGGCTCTGCGTTTCGAAATTAGGCTCCCATCGGCTTTCCAACGTTTCAGGGTGCGAGATATCGTCGACTGATTGCAACCGATACGATCCGCAATGACCCACTCAGTTTCATCATCTTCTTTCAAGCGAACGATTGTGGCCCGCTGTTCGGGGGTCAAATATCGGGCTCTCGGCATCACTATATTGAACAAAAATGAATCAGAATAGTGGAAAATTACAGTTATTCATATCTATATTCTACTATCCTAAACTATTATAGCACATAATATATATTCTAATTTTTTGTAGTTTATGCAACACTTTTGCACACACCGATTTCATGCAAATTATTTTATTAATATTTAAATTTTGACTCTGCAATTACAAAATGGATCTTAGTGTTGTAAATCGTTTAAAGACACCGATACCTTTCAATTAAAACAGAAAACATACAAAAGTTACTAATTTCTACAAAATAAGAACCAATTTTCTAAGTCTAGACATTTTTATGCAAGACTTTTGCACACCGCTGTATATTCAAACAAATTCATTGGTTGCCAGGAAGGAAAATCAAAAGTCAAAAAATAAAGGCCACCCTACTACCCAGGTTGTCAATGATTCCAAAACAGTGCAAACTGTACTTTCTAAAAAGCAGTAAATAACAATAAAATCAGCTCTGATCATCACTACCGATTGGTTCATCTTTCCTATCAGAGTCATATTTTGTCGACTGTAGAATCTGTTGTGCTAACGATGACAAGAATTTAAGAGATTTGGGCCAAAGCTACAACCTGATAAAGTCATTATCAATTTTCACTCCTCTTTTGTTACTCTCTATGACCTCCATTGTGTGGGATGAAGAGGTGCAAAACTCTCTCTCTCTCACACACACACACACACACACACACACATAGTTATACTGCACCAATCAGCGGCGTAGTTAGTTTTTATGCCGCTCGGGGTCAAAGGTCAACAATACAAATTCTCCTACAATAACCTGCGTAACGAGGTTTTTCTCCCATTCCGAAATTGCCTTAAATAATAGCACCGACGAGTCACAGTGATGGATAATTATGGCCAGTGCTGAGATACCCGACAGCCCCGAAAATTCTAATTTAGCGATATCCTCACAATACGAAGGTTAATTAAGAACAAAATAATTAACCGGCTGGAAAGATTTTGTAAGCATCGACAAACGTCAGCGTTCAAAATGTGAAAAGTTGATCTGAGAGTTACGCGAGTCCGCGGTGTTTTGATTTCCATACACAGCATCCGCCGTGTCCACCCTTCCCACATCATCACGTCGCTGATACCATTATTCAATAAAGTCAGTAATGACACCATCTCAAATCAATGGAATACCTTTAACAAGATTAGATTAATTAACTGCTTTCATAGTTAGTTCATTGTTCTACCTATCAGTTTCCCAGTAAATGTAGTCTTTTTAATTGTCTTCATATTAAGTTCATTAAATTCCAGGAAGTTTGATAGAAATAAATACATGCTATTATTTACTGTTTCTCTGTTTCTTCTAATTTTCCAACATTCATACATATACTCTCTCTCTCTCTCTCTCTCTCTCTCTCCTCTCTCTCTCTCTCTCTCTCTCATCCTCATCTCTCTCCATCTCTCTCTCTCTCTCTCTCCTGTATAACAGAAAGAGGCCAGTTAAACATTTTGAAAAAAAAAAAACAGTTATAAAAATGTTAGTTTAAAGCATATAATAATTAAAATCATCTAGGTACGGCAAATTATAATTTTTTAAAAAAGCGTATATGATATAGGAATATTGGTTTAGGCATTTAGGAAACAAGGAGTGCCTACTAGACTTCCTAAAAATTTCTGCATCTTCTGCCTGTCCCTTTAACTGGCTGCACAGAAGAACATTGCTTTGTTCTAAATAGCGAAAATACTATTTTCTATGCCCGAGCAAGCCCGGCCGCTAGCTTCTGGTTTTAGAATCATCCACCTTAGCCGTCTTCTCTATCTCTCTCTGTACTGACGTCATCTCTCTCTCTCTCTCTCTCCTCTCTCGCTCTCTCTCTCTCTCTCTCAAATTGTAATTTTAAAGTGGAGGTCACTGGCAACGGCGACGTCAGTGAATTAACAGAGAGTATGGTAGAGAAGAGGGAGTAACCACTAGCCCCGCCGAGTCTTCGTCTCTGCCACCATATTTTCGTTAGCTCGTCTACCTGTGATTTGCTAAAAAGTTAGACTATCAACATTCGTCATCCAAAGTTTAACCAGTCGTCCATACGGTTTTAGTTTTTATCGCTTTAAAAGTTTTTCAACCACGAAATTCTGCAATGTGACAGTAAGTTACATCTGTAAGCAGGCGTTAGAATACATAATATTGCAATTTCAAACCAAAAAAGAGACTGTTGCATAAAACCCATTTTTTTATAAAGTTGCTGTTACTAGCATTAAGGTATTGTGATTATTCAACATCCCGGTAATAACTGACCTAACCCTGAACCTAAAAGCTATGACAGCTTTGAACGTCTCATGGAAACAAGTCCGTGAATGAACTATTCGACTACACTCGGTAAATAAATTTTGTTATATCTGTAACATTTGATGAGCTCGGATGATATGGTAGTCACATACTATTTCATTATTCACATTTATTTTTCCAAATAATATACAAACACCGTTTAGATATAACAAGAATTAATTACTACGGTGTACGAGATTTGTGGAGCCAACTTTCGTTATATGAAAAAAGAAGAAAAATAAAGATACAGATGCAAAAGACAAAAGGGTCATGTTGCGGTCGTTCTAGGATGGTCTACGTAGTATTTGAGGAATGTCCTGTTTGGTTGCTTTACTCAAGGCAGACAGCTTACCACGGTCCATTGTTTATATATATAAAGAGTATTGCAAAGAGAAAAATATAAAAAGTTGATTCATTTTGAAATAACTTGCGCTTATTTGACGTTTTTTATCCTAGAAATATGACACCCTTAATTGATTAAGTCTCTAATAATTTTCTGATTGGTCCCTTCTCTAATTCTAATCAAAACGAAGATTTAAAAACGCCAGTAATACAATACTCTCTCTCTCTCTCTCTCTCTCTCTCTCCTCTCTCCTCTCTATCTCTCTCCTCTCTCTCTCTCCCATCTCTCTCCATCTCTCTCTCGCTC